>WBMY01008541.1:83873-106681 GCA_013397315.1 Donacobius atricapilla
CCGCCCCGGAGATATGGTTTTCCCGGCGGAGCAGAGCTGAGGCGCCTGCCACCTTCGCGGGTGTTGAGACGGGATTTGTGCGGTGCGGTTCCTGGGCTCCCTAGCTTCATGACTGCGCGGAGCGGTGAACCAACACCATGCGAGGTAAGGGGGCCGGGGGTGCGGCTTTCTTTTGGGAAAGCTGCTGGGGAACGGGCTGGACAAGAGATTTCGTACTAAGGGAAAGGGTCCGGGGGAGAAAGTTGGTGGGTCGCGCCCGCCCGGCGGCGTGGCTACTGACGGTGTAGTTCCCGGAACCGCGGTGGCCGCGACCCAGACCGAGGAGCCTCCCGCGGCAGAGGGTGGACGGAGGCGCCTCGCGTACCTGTGCTGGGAAGCCCGGCGCCGCGCTGGCCCGTGGCGGGCAGGCAGAAGGGCGGCCCGGGAGGTTGGCGCTGTCTGTTCCGCCGAGTCCCCGCTGCAGCTGCCCGCGCGGCGCGGCAGGTGTCCGGTGCGGCGGAGCCCGCTGCCGCTTGGTCCCGCCATGGAGAGGGGCTCCCCGTTTCTCCCCAAAAGTTACCGGGACTTTGTTCCCCAACCGGGACAAACCCCGTTGCCCGTGGGTTGCTAACTGGGCCGGGAGGGCTGCGCTGCCCGGGAACGTCCTCCCCGTGCCCTCAGCTGTCTTCGGGCCCTCGAGCCGGTGCTGCCTGCGCAGCCCTGTAGTCGAGGGCGGTGAGAGGTTGCTGCGGGGCTTGCAGCCGCGTCCGGTGGGGGTCCCGCCGGAGAACTGAGTATCGTCACCGACGGGACAGCCTCGGGCATGGAGACCTGCTTGTCCGGTGGGGCTGGAGAGGGGCTGCGTGCTGGCACGCCGGGCACCCAAGTGGATGCGGAGGGCATGGGAATGCGTTGTTTCCGTGCCTCCCAGGGCCAGACTCTCCTGGGCCCCATCTCCGGGCCAGGCGAACGCCGGACCGGAGCCTGGAGCAAGAACAACCCCTGCCAGCATCGGGCGTGCGCGGGGGTTACACAGGTCCTCCAGCCCCCATCTTCCATGTTGCCCGTTATCACCCAGTTTGGCGGAGTCGTTGTTTGCCTCACCCACGGCTTGGTAAAAGGGGCAAAAAGTAGTCTCTCCCACGGTGTTGGAACGGAGGAAAAGGTCTTACGGGGAGTGGGACGCGTTCGGGGTTGACAGCGACACGGCGTGCAGATTTCTTGATCTGCCATTTATGGACGGAGGACACACATAAGCTAGAAAGAACTTCTAGCTAGAATTTCAGCTCGTTCAATGTCAGCCCCTGTAACAGCATGTGTTAATAAAACGAAAAAAGTCGCACGTGTATAATTTGCTTTAAAGGAATTGTAACTATGACATTTGCAGAGATGAACTTAAAAAGACCTTCTTTTCCCCCAGTGTTCTTTGTTAGGATGTTGGTTGTGGGGCGTTTGGCAAGAACTTGTCAAACTGTGTTATTTTTTCTTAAAAGCAACAGTAAACAGAGCGAAAACGCTCAGTTCTGTAAAGTGGCCCCGTGGCAGCTTTGCAGATTGGGTTGGAGGTTTTTCTGTTTGTTTGGGTATTGGTTTTTGCGGGTTTTGATTTTGTTTGGGTTTTTGTTTGGGTTTTTTCATTCTTTCTTTTTCTGCACACCAGAGTGCTTCCAATTTGAGTAAAGCCAGTCATTGTCTCAGGGGTTGTTTTGCAAAATACGACCATCCAGTGACCCCTGGTCAGGAGCCCCAACTCCCCTTTATGTCGGCAGTTCATCCACACAAGCTATGCCTCCCACGCCTCTCCTCCCCTGCCCTGGGATGGCCTGTGCAAAGATGAAGAGAAATGTCCTCCCTCTCCTCAGATGCTTTCCTTCTAAACAAGGCCCAGGGTGGTCTGAGTGCGCTGGGCAGGGAGAGGGAGGCAGATCTTGCTGCACATCTGGTGGCATCTCTTGCGAGATCTGCCCCAGCTCTGTAGCCATCTCTGCCACCTCTTTAGCTGTGCTGTCAGCTACTGTGAAGAGGTGCAGCTCTGCTGCTAGAATGCAAATTTGTATTTATGCTTGCTCAATAGAGGATTTACAAGGAAATAGGGAAATAAGGGCTAGGATGGATGGAGGAGAAAAACAAACAGCTTTCATCCTTGTTCAAAACTCATGTGCAAGAGGTCAGTAAAGTGAAGTTTTACAACAGGTATGTGCAAAGGCAAGAACAGTGCTTCACACTGCCTCAATTAAAAAGGAATGTTATGTGTTAAATAAGCATCTGTCTTTGTGCCTTTCCAAATAACAGAAATAAGTGAGTGTCACAGTTCACAGCTTGTGAGCTCCCATGAATCTGTGCTTTTAGAGAGCTGTAAGTCTTCTTGTAAAGGTGTAGTTGTCTTTAACTGTATTTGCAGATGGTTTGAAGGAGGAAGCGCTTGGTCTTGAGAGCCTCAAACTCACCCAGCTGAGCTGTGATCCTTCCAAGCTGCAGTTGATGCCTGGGATGTGCAGGGGCAGATGCGGTTCATTACTGCTCCGCATTGGAGACAGAGGCCAAAAAGTGCCTGAAAATACCCAACCTGTGTTGCTGCATGCTGAATCCCAAAGCACTGGACTGTCACATAGACTGTCAGTTGTCCCATCCCTTGGAAGCCAAGCTAACATTTTCAGCTGTTGTGACAGCGTAGCAGTCATTGGTCGTGTTCTAGCCAAAAGAATAATTTTCTGCACTTCAAACCTTGATTTCAATCCCATTAAGTATATGTAGCCTTTCTGACTTACAGCAGAACAATGTGTAGGAGACTGAGCATTTCTTGTTATAATAGGTCTAGATATTTCCCTCAGAATGGAAAACAGAATTTTTTGAAGTTGATGACTTTTATACCAGTATTTTATAGAGGCAAACATAGGTATAAAAAAAATTTACTGTGAGCATTCATCACAGTCTTCCTTCCATCTGTCCCACTCCTGGCAACATCGTGTGAGGGAGTTAAGAACATAGAATGCGTACTTCAGTATACTTCTTAGAAAAAGAGAACAGAAAATTCACTAAAATGATTTTGTTGTTTAACTGAAAAAGAAGACTTAGATTTTTCCTTGTTGTTTATTTCTTACTAAAATGATATGTAAAGTTTAAAGCTATTAAAAGTTAGTCAATTCTGCATATAATGCAGCTGTTGCACAAATGTGGAAGGTTGACTGTGGCAAAAAAAAGTGTCAAAATAGCTACTTTTGCTCTGGGAACATGCTACTCATACACGAGTATCTAGAAAATACTAAAAAGTTAATTTTGTGTTTGTAACTATTTGAGTTGAGAAAGTGGCATTAGTACCCAAGTAATCCACTTATTACAAAAGTAATATATAAACTTCCAGCTGAAAATCTTACTAAAAGCTTCTTCCGTTATGTTTTAAAGAAAAGGAGCACCACAAACCCCTGAAGACAAATTATTTAAGTGTGTTTTCTATGTAGTTTTTCCTTGTTGGTGTCAGGACTGAGCAATAATGCATGTTACATGATGTTATGTAGTTAGTCCATTTTCTTAGCATGACTGAAATATTTGTAAGAAATTAGAAAAGTGATTAGACAGATTCTGTCTGCCGTATTTCTACGTAAGCTTGTGAAGTAACATATACAAATGGACTGGCTAACTTTGAAGTTCTCCTTAATTGAGTAGATGAGTACTGGAGATCTTTATAGACTCATTAACTTTAAAGGAAAATTATTTTGCAATTTATTCCAGGAAAAGTAAATACATATCTATTTGTAATATGTAACATTGATATTCTAAAATACATCAGTTGCATTGACTGTTTAAAGAAAGGACTTAGGACCTTACCCCACTGTTGTAAAGCCAATTTGTCCTCACACTGTAGCGCATCAAGCGACTCCTTAACTGAATAATGTTATTTGACTTCATTGGGACTCCTTGATATGTGATAAAGCACAAGTTTCTGGTGTTAGGTGTTACAGGTAAAATTTAATAAATGTCAGTAAGTGCTTTGAAAAACCTAAGTCAGTAATAAACTGTGCCATGTAACAAACAATACAGATGTGTATAGTCAATAAACAGTGATGCCTCTCTAGAATGAACATAAGTAAAAGGGAAAGCATGAGAGCCCATTTGTACCTCAGCAATACTTTTACTTTTCATTGGATTGTACTTATGTTCTGTACGTTATCGTCCATTTATCTTAAATTGTAATATGCAGCAGTATTGGGGGTCAGAGGAGAGTACATAATAAAAGTTCATCAATAGATAACTATATGATTCAATATCATACAGATATTATATAAAAACTTTTCACTTTTTTTTTTTTTTTTGAAATTATATTTGTTTTTCATAGATGGAAGTCTGGCGACAGTGAATTTAAAAACTACAAAAATACCGCGTGCATTGGCTCGGAATAATTTCTCTTTTGTGGTATGGAAAATATCTGACTTCCACTGTTGGTTCTTTACAAATCCTGTGACAAGTAGTAAGTTGGTATGATTTTTCTAATTTGACAGTACAGTAGTAGAGATCATTTAAATTGTGTTTTATGGTTAAAAACTATTTTTTGGCACTTGAGGAGTAAATCTGTCAGGAAAAAAATATTCTGAGTAGATAAGAATTCTGGAGGTCATAATTCCAGTTTAAAATTTACTTGTGATTGTTTGTGGAAAGTCTTTAGGGTGCTGTGGAAGGTATTTCTGTATGTTGTAGGGACATTTTCCTCCTCAGAAACATGTGGGTAAAGTATATCTTTAACAGTACTGCATTTTATTAAGCAGTTCTAGGACCCAGGGTCTGCCATAGTGGGCACACAGCTTACCTGATAGAGGAAAACAATTCAAAGGGGTGAAAGATTCCCAAGTTATCCAAGAAATTCCTACCTCTCAAGTGGTGAATTCCCAGAAATTAGGGTCTGTGTTGTGAAATTGAAGAATGTATGCTTTGTAGCTGAAGATGCACACAGGACTAAATATTGATTGAACTAATCATCTGGTGAATAGAAATGAGCTTTATCAGTACAGCTGTATAATGGCTTATGTTAACTAGGCCTTTTGTAGACTGTACCCTGCACTTTCAACCCATGACCCTGTCAATTTTGCTTTTAATGAGGGAAATCACAGGTGTTATATTTATGGTAAATTGGACTAAATATAATAGTTGTTCCATAGGACGAAATGGAAATTATTCAAAAGCAAAGGATAAAACATCTTGAGCATTGCTGCACAATCATGAGATAACCATAGTGTGTTAGTGGTTGTACATTGTTTTACAGTTCTAAGATGCTGTCTTAGATCACTTGCTGTTGAGCTTAGTAATAAACCTGTTATATCAACTTAAAGTGTAAATTTTTAAAAACTGATACATTTGAATTTAAAATCAGTTTCTTTAAACAGTAATTTTAACAGCTTTGTACATTTAGCACAGTTGGGGCTTTCCATAATGACTTTCATAGACTAGCTGTAGATGTCAAAATGTTGTTCTTTGTGCTCTGTGTTTAAAAAAGTTCAGTGTTGTTTTTTCTTCTGATTCTGTATGCAGTCTGGCAAAGTCTGCAGTGCAGCTTGGAGAATAAGACATCACACAGTGTCACTGGGGGTGGCAGACAGAAGGTGCCTTTTGGATTGTGCCGTTTCCCTGTTTGTTTCTAATATTGGTTTCATGAGCATATTAAAAACTCTAATTTATGCACAGGATTGAGAATACAGTACAGCTGTGATGGCCCGGTCCTTGTTTGAGTGAACAATGCTTACTCACTTGAGTGGTCCTGTTAATGAGACATTTGTCCCTCTGCATTTTTGCAGTCTTGGAACTATTTTTTATGAAGCAGAAATGTTCGTGCTTAACTTTGCCAGACACATTCTGCTGGAAGTTTATGCAAACAGAGTAACAGCTGTTTCTGCCTCTGCTACAAGTATATACAGTAATTTAGCTTGACATAAATGTTGTTACTTTGCTGTTAATCGTGAATTATTTTGATGAATTGCCAATTAAAATGCATGTACTCAATTTTTATTGAGAATCTCCACTTTTATTGCTGCACAAAAGTGCAATAATTTTTTTGAATCTTGTGTTTATCTCGATCATGGCCATTTAAAACCACGTACTTACTAAAGAGTAAGCATCAAGTAATTATGTTTGCTTGACAGACAAACTCAATTATAAAGAGTTGTCATGGGCCTTGTATATGTGAGCGGTTCAGTTAGATTTTATGGGCCTATTCACAGAAATAAGGCAGGCTGAATTTAAGACTGCTTGTTCTGTGTCCCCTGGAAACCCAATGATTTGAGATTGTTAGCAGCATGAATGATTATAAGGACCACAGGGAATCAACATCATAAGAAGCATGCCAAATTAAAAAAAGTCTTCTTGCTCTGAAATTTTAGTAAAATCACCTTCCACTCCTTACTGCCTACTACTCTTCAGTGTTTTAATACAGCTGTTTACTATGTAAATATTTGCTGGAAAGAAATGTTTGTAAATATGCTGTGTGTTTTGTCTGCTGAGGCTGACACATAAAAGTATTCAAAAATATTGTTCTTCTGCCAATTACCAATAACTTACTTTGTTTAATTGTTATGCTTATCCTTATTGCTGTGTTGTTGCTAGTAAATAGTGACCAAATCAATCTTTAAATAAAGATTAGGAAAATACATACATTTGTAATGTATTTGTGCATGAATATGCTACATAAATATTTTAGTATGGCTAAAAAGCAATCTAATTTTAAGGGCAATTTTGGTGATTATTACAAAGTCTGTCTATAAAGCAGTCAATCTACTTAGAGATGTTCTTGAGGTGATTTCACATTTAACTGACTTGTTTTGGTAACCCATGGTCACTTAGGTTTCCTGAACAAGCAAACACCTTCCATAACAAAATTTCTTTTTAAGAGTCATGTTTCTACTTTATTAATCCATGGTATTCATAAGTGAGGTTATCCTTCAGAGTGACACTTCTAAGCAACACATGCATTCAATTTTTTCCCCTCTCGGAAGCAATCCTTTAGAGGAAAAATGTCTTTACTCTTACAAGCAATCCACTTGTTACAAGTTTCAGTTATTGGTGTTTTTTGGTTTTGTTTCTTCTCTTTGTTTTTCGGGTGGTTTTTTTTTTTNTTTTTTTTTTTTTGAATGAAGACATTCATGGGGGAAAACGGATCAAAAGAAGACAAAAAAATTAAATTGCAGTTCAGTCTACTGTCGAAATAATGAGCTGTCAAGTGGGTAGCATATTATATTTTATTGGTCTCAGGTGAAATTATGGTTCTCCTAAAATAAACTTCAAATGTAAAAAGTAAAGACAAAGCTGCTTATAAATAAACAAGTCAAAATTATTAGTCCCACTACAGCAGGGGGTAAAGAGTGATAGGCTTTATGCCCTTGAACAGTTTGCAGAGGTTAGATTATTTAGTGTGCATTAACACATTGAAAGTTTACACTTGTTTCTGAGCTATTTGGAAGGTGTAGACTCAGTACACAAGTTGATGGGATGTGTCTGTTAGCTAGAAGACTGAGAACTGTGGAGCAGATAACTGCAGATTTATTGGAAATAAGGATCTTTTGAAGAAGGACAGTTTAGTGATTTTACTGTATGTGAACTATATAAAACTGAGTTGAACAAAGCTAAGGACTATATTATCATTAAAAGTGCTTTTTAGAGACATTGGTGTGTGTTGTCTTCTCTTTCCTTCTTGGAAGATATGTCTAGTTTTACTAGGTAAATTTCTGCCAGTCAGCTTTTTGATTTTAGAGCATGCTGCAGAAGTGCATTTTGGCCATCCTAAGACCTCCCTGCTAGAACATTTTTCCTTGATCATTTGTGCATATCAGCAGCGCAGCACTGATTTTGCTTTTCTAAACAAGGTGGAAAAATTAAAATAAATATTACATTTCAGGTCTTGGCTGAGTAGTGAAACAGGTGCTCTGTTGTTTCTTTTCATATTTGTCTGTCTGGAAGAAGAATGAAATAGCAGCTGGCTATGAAAAGCATTGCTTACTTCAGTGCACATTGTTTGGGGGATTTTGAACAATGAACTGTATTTGGTAATTAATTGTAATGAACTGAAAGTAGCTGGAATGACCTGAAAGGAGAGATCATGTTCAAGAGTTGAGGCCGGATACTCAAATGCAGTGGCAGCACAAATATAAACAAATGCAGCACAGTCTAGTGGCGCAGAGAAGTAATGGCATTAGAGGAGACATGTATTAGTAAGGCACAATGCCACATGTTGATTTCGTCTTTGTAAAGAAAATAAACTTTCCTTTTGGAAAGAGCTCTACTGATGGCCAAGGATAAATTAATTTAGTTTGTTTAGGAAGTTACATTAAACCTGTTGGTGTTTTCTTTCAGTGCATTATATAAGCTGTACAAGTACTGATCATTGGAAGTATCTATCAGCAAGCCAGACTTTCCCTTTTAATGACACAAACCACTCTCTCTGTAGAAATACATGAGGAAAGGGTATACAAAATAAATGGCAAGGGTATACAAGTAATACCAGCTTAACTGTTTTGTTTAATCTACAGAAGCCTATAATAAATACTGCATCATAGGTAGTATGAGTGCAGTATTGTACGAGAAATCTTTTCTTAGATAGACTAGTTTCCTTGTTGCCATAGCCAATTTTGGAAAATTCAGTTTGTAATAATCTCTCATATGAGTGCTTGGAGTAAGGAAGAAGATTAAAATGATGATGTCAGTGGAGGCAAAATATGATTGATTAACATCCTTTGAGTAATTTGAACTACAAATTATTCTGTGGCTTGAAGAATGTCAACATCATGTCTCACTACAATTTGTAAAGCAATCCTTTGTGCTTATGAAAATAAATTCGTTATTCAGACCTGGTTGAGAAAAAAAGCATTACCAGTGATGTAGCAGCTGTTACAGTATTAAAGTTGAAACTTTAGAAGTATCTAGTAATCTCTGTAATTTAGGCATAATTTAATTAGTATATTATTAAAAGAGCAGAAAGAAAGGTATGGCATGCAATATCTGCTGTAACATTTAGAGAAGCAATGATAATTGCACAAAGGTTTTTTTTGGAGAAACTGCTTGTATGTGATAGTATTTCATACAAATGTATATTACAATAAATTGCAAGAACTGAGTGAAATCTATCTCCAGAGCTGTGTATCTTTACTTTTGAAATAGAATTCTGTATAGACTTTGCTGGAATGTCTTATGTAAAAATCATGGTACAATATGTTCTTATTGGTTTTGTACAGCCCACTGATTTTTTGAAAATGGGAAAGCTAATCAGTTTTGAGTTTAGTGGATAAGAAGGGAGAGAGCTTGTGCTGTCGTAATGCCTATGAAAAGCTCACTTTCTCCATTTATCATTGATTTGCATTTAGCAAAATTCCAGTATTTATTTTTAAAAATATGATTGGCCAAGATGTGTTCTAAATCCGCAATTCCTACAAACTCTAGTGGAAGTGCCTTGAAAACAGAATATTAAGTAAGACCTTTTGCAGCAAGCTATTTTCAGACTTCAACAGAATTGAGGAGAAAAAGATAGTACCAGCTGCATCATAAAACAGACGGAGAGAAATGTATGCTATTAAGAGGGAATTTAATTAGGAGCAAGAGAAAAGGGGAAGGAAAAAAAGGATGGTAAATGCTTTACCGTTAAACAACAAACTGAATAGAAAGGGTGCTGTTTTGAAATATAGTTACGTTCAAGAAGTAAGTGGGCATGTAAAGGAAAAGAAGAGTGAGGAGATGGAAGGGATTTTGATGCAAACAGTCCTGTAGTACAAAGTGCTGGATGTTTCGATTTGCACTCATTGCAAGTGGAGTTAACTACAGTGAGCCTGCTGTTGGAAATGGGAAAGAAAAAGAGAAGTGTAAGTAATAGAAAAAGAGAAGAAAAATAAAGAAAAGAACAAATATGCAATATGAATGTATTCATTCTACTTGTTATTAAATCTTGGTGTTGCATGTAAATTTGTTGTCATGGGACTTCAAACTATTTGGTATTCAACTAAATGCTGACATTAAACATCTCCGTCCATTCATTTCATTATGTATATGCAGAGCTCCGCTACTCAGGAATGTTGCAAGTTGGGGCATCACACATACAGTTATGTAAGCTGTCTGTACAACTTGGCATTCGCTGCACTTCAGCCAAATTACTGATTTGTGAAATTGAAGTGTCATTTGCAAAATATATCCAAACGGGATCTTTTTAAACTCTGGATCAGATCAAATTAGGTTTGGTTGGATTTTTTTCCCCTATCTTTCTATTCTTTTTTCTGTTCCTCTTTCTTTCTCTGATTTTTTTTCATTCACTTTTGTTGAAAAGCTGTACACCCAGAAAAGTACTTGAAACTGAAATTCATTCACTTGTTAGAAAATAGGTAATTGGTTCCCTGAACTATGCATCATACATCCCTGTGTATTACAGAGAGTTATTTTGTTCTTTCCAGCCTTTTGTTTCTTCTGGTTTGCTTTGCTTGGGGTATGCTACTGTGAAGAAATAAGCAGTTTGTTAAATCTTGGCTGGATTTCATCTCCATGAGGTACCTCTATTACATTTTTATGCTTGTAGCTTTGGAAATAGATGAGGTGCTTGAGAGTTGAATCTCTGCTTCTCTATTGCTTCTTGCTTGCCAGCACCTGCTCTTTCTCCTGTCTGGTAGAAGAATATGTCGATATCTTTCCATTTATTTTGTGGGTTTGTTTGCTTTGTTTGTGTGGGCTTTTTGGGGTGAGATATTGGGGGTTTTTTGGTTGGGTTTTTTTGTTGTTGTTATTTGTTTGTGGGGGATTGTTTGGTTGGTGTTTTTGATTGTTTTGTGGGGTTTTGGTGGTTTGGAGTTGGTTGGCTTGTTTTTTTGTTCTTATTTAAAAAAAACAACACTGACTTCTTATGTAGATTTTAGTTTTTGGAGATGGTGGAAATACATGGCAATAAAGAAATAGTGTCCGATCTGATTGCATAATCATGTTTTTTTTGTTAGACAGAAAAAACATCTTCAGATCTTCTCTCCATGCTCAGAAAAGAAAGGGAAATGGAGAATGCTCTCCAATTCTCCAAGACCGGGGTGATTTTTAAGTAGATATTTCTTTCTGTAACAGCCCCACAGAGCTTATTACAGAACTAAACAATTGCAGCACTCGCCATGACCAAAAAGAAAAAGATCTCAATTTTTAGAAAAACTACACTAAAAATGTAAGAGGATGTACATTTATATGAAATCTCTTGATTTCCCTCATCCCTCCTGGAATTTTCTGTAAGTCCTAAGCATAAGACAGGCAGAGAGCCAAGCTGTCATCTGTTAACATCTATTTCATCCTTTTGCAGGATCAGCTGCGCTAGAGGAGAGTATATGTTTCAGACTCTTTATGCTATTGCTGAAATGTTTAGGAATGCCTCCAATTTTGAACCAGTCTTAACCTGTGTTATCTTTTGGGCACAAGTGAGCAGCAGTATAAAATAATTTCAGGAAATGAATGCTATTAAATGCATATTGTGATTTTTTCATAATGTCCAAAATAGCTTTTTTTTATACATCATTCAGTGTGGAACCAAGATAAAGGATGAACTCTCAGAAATAATATGAGTTGTTTAGGAGTTACATTGCACTTCAGGATTAAGGCTATTTTTGTGTGTGCTTAGAGCCCACCTGTTGATATTTTAAGGAGCACTAAACAATTAATATTTTACGTGCTGCTCAGGAATTTGACCGAAAAGGCTTTGGATTTTAGATGCATGTATAGAAATATTTCATATTTTGTGAGGGAATAGGTGGTATTTTGATACATTTATATGTTGAATAGTTCCTTAAAATTAAGTGACGTTATTTTCCCATGATGTGAATTTAACAAAACATTTACAGTAGGAGATGTATGCACATCCAAGTATACAAACTTTCCTTTAATAGCTATATATTTTTTTAGTTTATTACGAAGATAGAAAAGTGAAAAGAAAATGCCATGTTCCCATCCTGTTCGTGTATCAGATTTTTTGTCTTACAGCTAACCAGTTGTAACAATGTATGTTTATTGGTTTGGGGTTTTATTGCAGTTAACCTTTTAGATTTTTTTTTGTGTTACATTCATTTAAATTCCCATCTCCACTTCTCTCTGATTACTGGCTGCTGCTCAGTACATTTCATAGTCTTCTGGTGTATGTGGTTGTTAATTTTGTGACATGTTTCAGTAACAGGCAGACTCAGTAGAAGAGGTATTGAACTATTGAGGTGTCGTGGGTGAAATTGGAACATGGTCCTTCCACACTGTTCATTTGAGTCATTAGAAAGGCAAGTTGAAGAAGAGTCTCTATACTAGAGTAATCCATAGCTACACACACACTCATTACCACTTTTTGTAGTGACATTTAGCAGCTATCCGTATACAAGAAAACCAAGAAAGCATACTGCCTTGTGTTGTTTAATTTGCTTTTTTTCTGCACAATGGTTTCTACCTATGTGACAGATGATAATTCCCCTTCTGTTGCAGATATGGTCAGCATCTTGTACATCAAGGAAAACAAGCAGAAGCTTTTTGTACAATAAAATTTTGTCAGTTAAATTGAAACTTTCCTAAGTGTTTTTAAGTGCCTTCACACATGCTAAAATGTGCCAGATTGATACCCCTTCTGTACCCTGTGGAGGTTTAGGATCTGTTCCTGAAGGGGTTTGTGACATGCAGGTGTTTATTTGCCTGGGTGGGGTGACTGGTGTGCAGAGTCCTTGTGGGCCTGATCTTGTTTGGTGCAGACCTAGTGGAGGTCAGGGAGCTGAACTGGCCGTGGTGCAGGAGCTTGCTCTCCCCCGTGCCACGTCCCTGTTGTGCCTCAACAGTGACCTTGAAAGACCCTTCTCCTGTGGCTGCTATAACCTTGGCCTAGCCACTGGCAGTGGCAACAGGGGTGCCAATTAGTGCTATGTGGGGGGGTTGTTTTTCCTTTCTAGTGAACAAAGTCCATTGAGCACTGGATTGACACCAACGGCTTACTTCATGCAGGCCACCAAGTGCCATGGTATTTTTATTTTGCTCAGTCTCTACTGACCTAGTGTTGAACTGTCATGGGTAATCTGTATACAGTCTCTGTGTCTGCCATTAATTTTAAATTGTTGTACTTGGTAGAGGAGGTTTCCTTCTGAATAAGATTTGTGAATATAGCAAAGTGTTATGTAACAAATACATAAAATATAACAACTTCTTGTGGTTAGATGTTGAATTTGACTCTACTCTTAAAAAATTCACAAATTTTAGGGAAATTCTGAAGAACTAACCAGTCATACAAAAAGGGAACAGCAGGAATGAAGGAGCATTAGAATTTTGCAAAAAAAACCAAAGAGAATCCTGTGTGTTACAATAAGCTTTGCTAACTAATACAGAAATATGAGAGTCTCTGTTCTGTTACATACATCTCATAAGTGATCTTAGGACATCTTTAGTTTAGCACGACTTTTCTGTCAAAAGTGTTTAAACATATTCAGGCATATCACAAACTTCTAAGGTTTCAGAGATAGAAAACTGAGCTGAAAAATGAAGTTGTTCATTAGTGTTATGTGGAGCCCAGGATTAAATTGGTCATTTGAAAACAGTTTTTATTTTTCTGTCAGATGAAAAGTTACTTTACTTTTTATTTTTATTTCTTCTTTTAAATGTGAATGAGCAAGCTTTTTCCTAGTGTTTAGAAGTGGTATCCACTATTATGTTGTTTATTAAAATCTCTAATGCCAAATTTCATGTGACATATGTGAGAGTGTGTACTTGACTTGTCTGCTCAATGCAACAGTCTTGACTTTTTGCTTTTGCAGTATTTTTGATACTTTAAAATTTTAAATTATTTGTTTGGTTTTTGTTTTTCTTTTCCCAACCAGTGCAAACTCTGATCCTTTACAGTGAGGTATATTACAAGCTGTCTGCAATTCAAAATCGTGTGGTAGTGAAGCTAGAGTTAAGGAAGTATTAGAACTTCGTTCTTACTAACAGTAGAAGTCAGGAAAGCACAGGGTGGGCAGAACCAGGTTGTTAAATCATAATAGGGCTGAGATTGGACTGTGGATAATAACCTCTCAAATACTGATGTTGGTGCTGTAAAGAATAACTATTAGAAAAGAGTTATTTTCAATACATATATGAAAAGAAGCATGTAGATGTTGAAATAACTTTAGCAAAGTCTTCCAAAAAAATTTATTCCAGTTCAGTACATTCATGTGGCTGCATATCTGAGAACAGAGGTAAGACTAGAAGCAGGAGGGGCAAGTGTGTGACTCAGTGGGAGTGATTTTGTGAAGTGGGGTAAAGAGTTCTGTGCAAAAATGAGAGAATTTTGGGGAGAGGATACTTAAGCCTCTCAGTACATCTCCCTCCTGAGTACATTTACTTCTATCACAATGAGCTAGAGGAGGTCTTTGTTTGGTAGTGCAGTGCCCCTGAGACCTAATTTAGCTTTTACAGCAAATTCAAAAAGAGAGTGGGCAAGAGAGAGCAGAACAAAGATGCAAGTTTGCACCACAAATATTGGTATTGTAGTTGCTTCTGTAAATCCTTTAAAATAAATGTTTCTGATTTGGACTTTTTGCTAAAGGAGGGCTGAACTCCAGAGATTGTTTCATCATCCAATCGTGATAATGAGGAGATGGTGTAAATATATGAGTAGGGAAGCAGTGCCTTTGTTATTCTTAAACAACAAGTAGAAAACCATTAAAGACAAGTGTATCAGAATAATTTTGCTTTTGAAAATATGATTTTTTTATTAAGTCGTAGTGTTAAAGCCATGTATTGGATCTAATTCTTTGAGTGCTGCAAAATTTAATTATCAGGAGCCTCAAAACTTCAGAATATGACATTTCTTATTCCTTTATTTGAGCAACTTCTCTGTGTTTAGCACATAATTTTTTGCAAAGTTTATCTTTGGTCGTCTGGATTTAGTACTATTGTGATGTGTTTGCATTTTTTTTTCCTGTAGTTTGCAAGTATGTTTTCATCATGAATGAAGCTGTGTTGTGTGTTCATGGACCCCCATGAATCCTAGCCAGCAAAACCCTTTACCCCCCTGATTATTGACATCAGCTCTCAAATTTACCAGTCAACAAATGTGCCTTGTGGCAATTTTAAAAGTAGAATATGAAAAATTCAGATCTGGGGGAAGTTCGCTTTGGAGTAATGTATCATTCAGTTATCAAAACAGAAATAGTGCTTCGGTGTTCAGAGTTACAGACAGATGCAGTGATACATTTTTTGGTTAAAATTAGATTAGTTAAATCTCTCATTAGTTGGTTTAACTTGAGGCTTTGTTGGTACTTTTATGGTTGATCCAGTTGTCCTGCAGGTTCATATTGTACATTAACGTCTCTTTCAAAGTGTATTTGAGAAATAGAACATGCCTTTGTCAACAGCATATGGAAACTGATTTGAATTGGCTCAAAAACAGGTATTTAAAAATGCATATTGCTAATAAAGTCATACTTATACTTTATTTATCACCTGATTTTGACTTGCTTCTTGCTTTTTGTTCCTTGTTTGAGGAGGTCTCACTAGTAAACAGACTGCTTCAACAAAGTTGTGTCCACGAAAGCAGCCATGGGTTGTGTCATCCTGCCTTGCTGAAACTTGTTTCTGCAGTTGCTAGGCAGCCCCATTTGAACCAGCTGAAAGCACAGAGCAGTTCCCCTCAGCAGCAGATTTCAATTAAAGATCTGGAGATACAGCTGGTTTCTTTGGCTGGTCAGCTCCAGTAGTAAAAGGAAAGGCTTCAAGAGCTGTTCTGTGCATCGGCTTGATTCCTTAGGGTTTTCTATAGTTAATTCACTCTGGGTATCTTAGAAAAATATTTAAACAAATAATTGAGCTGTTTCTGTTTTCTCTTGTATCCCTCGACTTGCTGGGGAAGCTAATGTTTGCATTGATTGGTTTTTGCCTTCATTTTCAAAATAGATTTTTATCCCCTCTGTGGTGAGTTGAGGGAAAAACAACTGAACATGAACCAACAGAAAATCCCATCTTAGTCTACAGTATGATTAGGAATCCCTCAAAGACACTGCCAGTGCTTTCTTCTGCCAAAGAAGGAAGTGTATTAGACATTTTCAAAAACATTTTGGGATCTGACTGGAAGTATTACACCTTAAGCAAAAACTGAGAATAATCAAGAAGCCTTGGAATTAACATATGACCTTGCCATTTTAAAATAATTTTTTTTAAAGTCTATTTTTTGTGTGTTTATGAGCTAGCTGGGAACTCAAAATTTGTGAAAAGGAAATTGTATTAGAACTATGTGTGCTGTGTCATGGCTCGAAAAACTGACGTGACAAAAGCAGGTTTTGGTATAGTGTCATTTGATAAAACTCTGGGTAAATTGTGCTAGCTTAACCAAGTTAAATTAGTTACATAATCTGAAGCAGAGATTGAAGGAGCACTTTTGTTGACATGCAGCTCTCTTGCACTATCAAAATAAATACTTCACTATTGCATGTCATGTTTCTGGGCAGGTACGGCAGAATTTAGCCATTTACTTCATATTTAGAAATACATCTCTTGTTCTATTCCTCAACACTCTCTTAACATACATTTTTATACCAAAGGTGATACAGAACTTGCTTGTTTGAATTACACTGCACTAGTGTTTTCATCCAAATTCTGGTAATGGATAGGCCTAACCTATTGCTTAGTTTTCCTGTGGAGAAACATTACTGAAGAAAGAAGCAGTAAGATTACAGAAAGTGAGCAGTACATTTTACAAGGTTTTCCACAGCGGTGCAGTAAAATCTATTATGATTTGTATTCTGATCTCTGTTGCCAGAATGCAGTTGTTCAGTTTCCCTTAATTTGCCAGTGTTACTGTAGGGGGATCTGCTGTAAAATTTTATTTTGTGATAAGTGTGTCCAATGGTTTGCTTTTTCACCAAGTCCTGTCCAAATGCAAAGCATGTTCTTTTACTCATCAGGGAAAAAGATAGGTGCTGTGTGTCCATTTTTAAGTAACCATGTCTAAATAGTTTTAGTTCTCCTAAAGAATTCCTGAGATTTGTTCTCTTCCACTCTTTCTAGTTGTCAGAGATGGTCTCCGGGGCACTATCAGGCTGGATACATAATTCATGATCTTGCCAGGCATCATCACAATGTTACCTAAAGCTAGTGCTCCATAAAAACCCCCATTATCCACATATTGTGACTTTGCTGTCTCATTTAATGCTGTTGTCCATCCATTCCAAAGTTACTCCATTGTCTCCTTGGGTCCCCCACATGGACTTCACATAACCCTTTGGCTGTCAGCATTACTCAGTGGCAGTAAAGGGGTTTGACATAGAGAGGTATGGGGAATTAAGACAAGTTACCAGGACATAAAATCAGGAGAGAGGGATTGTAGGATAATGTATTAACACTCAACAAGGGCCAATAAAGCTTATTTATTATTGACAAGGATCAAGTACTTTGTTTCTCCTTGTTCAGGCTGTAGGTAAAGACTCGCTACAACTCCTCTCATCCTCAAAAAAGGAAAAGCTAAACGAAAAACTGCTTTTCCTTAAATATCTGTTCTGGTTTTGCTGTTTCAGGGTTCTTTTCTATAAGCTGCTCAATGTGTTGGATGAGGGATATATTCGTGGCACATTGTGTAATGCTATGATATTCAGCGCTTGAGAAAAGAAGCTGAGCCAAGACCATAAGGTGAGAAATGGACAGTAGCAAAATAAACATCTTTCACTATGGTCTTCTGTGAGAAGACTGTTAAATTAATTGTACCTCTGTGTCCACAACAGTTAATACTTAAAAAAACCCATTGTCATCAAAGAAAGATGTATCTCACTTCAGTTTAAGAATAATGGTTTCTTTTGCAGACACTAAGTCTGGGTAAAAAAAAAAAAAAACACTGAGCAGGTGAAAAAGACCACCAGGACAATTNTCTTAATGAGTTAAGAGTTATTGCAGTGTTCCCAGCCTACGTGTTTATTGTCTAGCTCATCACCAAACTAGTTATACTAGGGAAATATTTTTAACGCTTGTGTTGGTCATATCTTAGGAGGATCCTTGTCTGGAATATAACCATGCCAAATACCATCTTTCCTCAATTTACACACAGACAGAAGGAAAGGATGGACGTCTTTTTTCTTCTGTGATGGCAGGCCAAATTATGATGAACTTAACATATATTAGGCTAGGACAGGCTGATGGAATGGTCAGACCCATAAAGTCTTGCGGATTGGCTATTTGCTTATTCAGAAAAGATGAAGGAAAAGAGCAGAGAGAGCAGAGTGGAGAAGAAGCTCAGGAGTGGGGTCAGATCTGGTGCTGTAGCTTCAAATGACTCAGAGAATTTTTCTATGTATCTGTTCAGCCTGTTAATACTCTGTTCTGTGCTCTGAGAGAACCTGAGAGGAAGAAGGCTTTAAAATGCTTTGTGAAGTCATTTTCTCTTCATATCTTCTAAGTGAAATATTCTCTGTATCATCTTTATCCCTGAACAGGCAATAACTATTTTGAGGGTATCTGGCATCTTTCCATCTCCAAGGTTAAGAACTTCAATTAAAAAATTGTCGCTATATTCTTTGTAGAAATGGTATGCTATCTTATGGTCTTTGTTTTGTAGCAATTGTGATATGAAGATCATCAAATGTACACTGCTGACTTGATTTTTTTTGGCATACAGTAATTATCTTGAAGGGAGGAAGTCCTATGAAGTCAGTGCCACTCTTGCCCTTGCCCGGCTTTCAGCTTTCTTCTCATGACCCATTTCAGTCCCTAGCAAGTCTGGCTAAGATCTTCCTCTGGAAGCTGTCTTCAGTTTTGCATGAAACCAGCTGTAGATGGGCCAGGAAAGACTGACTGTGGTAGAAACAGAGATGCTTTTGGGCATCACTCTGAGTTGTATCTATGGAGCTGCTGTCTGTGGCAAGCATTTTGAAGACTGCTTCTCAGCAGGCTTATGGATGCTGAGGAAGTGATGCTTTCAGGTATTGCCCAAAGGCAAAGATAGTATACACAACAAAGTTTCCCCAGAGCAAGTTTCCAAGCTGTGTTCTCTCAGGACAATGTAGATGCAGATTAGAAATATTATTGGTGATTTAGCTTTTTCATCACACTGCTGTATAACATGTTAGATTCTCTTAAATTTGCAAGCTGAGTAGGATGTGGTAGGAAAGCCATGGGACACTCGTGGAATAAACTGTGACAGAGATCTCTGACCATCTAAAGACAAATAGGCAGTGTGAAAGCAGTGTATGTCAGAACCCTACTAACAGATATAGGTATTATTTTAATGCTGACCTTCATGTAGCTGCATGGTATAAATTCTGATGCTTTTTTTTTGTGTGTAGATCAGTCAAGCGCCTAATCAAGCTGAAGAAGCAGAATTAGGGTTCATACAGAAGGCAGCTGCACTGACAAACATGATATTCACCTGCTCAGTAAAACACAACAAACTGGGAGATCGGGAGGTAATTCTATGAGTCTACTGTCTGTAAGAAATATTCACTTAATGTTTTTCAGAAATTTAAATTCAAGACAGAGCCACTCTGGCAACAATGAGTAAGTGTATTAGGAGGCTTCTCACCATCTCATAATGATTTTATTATACCTACTCTAACCAGAGAAAGTTAAGAGGAACAGATATGTTAAAAGTTTCTGAAGTGTACCCTTGCAGGGCATAGCCTGAAGTCCAACAGGAGGTCCTTGTTCCCCATTTTCACTCTCTTCTGTGATTCTTCTGAAGATATTACTGTTTCTGTTGAAGTTAAGTCATTACCTTGTGTGTCTGAGGACTCCTTCCGAACCCTAACTTTGTAGGAACAAGGTGAAAAGGATAAATTAGGGCCAAAATGTTTTCTTGCCAACCTCTGATAAAGCATTCCAGCCATCTGTTCCAGTTTTCTTCTACTTTTACTTGTATTTCTCTTTTACTAGTCTCTCTTTCATCTGAAGTTCTACGTTCATCACCACTTTCAGTTACTTTTTATTCTTCAGTCTCCAGATGTCAGCCTTTCTCCCTGTACATTGATTATTCCTCCTCTATAGCTTTAACCCTTAAAACTATGACTTTCCCCTAGTCACAGCTTTTATGGTTGTGTTCACTAAACCCCTGAGTCTCCAAAGGTCATGCATGCAATTCAGGCTTTCATATGAGATTTAGTTAGTTTATTTAATGTTTGCATCACTGAGGGTGTGTCTGCAAAATTACTCAGTGGTTATCCTGGACATACATAGCTCTTCAGTGGTTTGTAAAACTCATATTGTCTCCATAAAGGTTAAATACATTAAAAGAAATTGCTGATTTCACTGTAATGCTACTGATTTTTAAGGTAAATTTGTGCTGGTGCAAGCACACCAATATTTTCCTGATATTTAGGTTATTATCCACCGAATCATTATAAATTCAGTTTGACACCTATGATAGGTGGTCAACTACAAAATAATGACTCTAAAAGCCTCTTTTTGGCTGTAGAATCCTTAAGCTCTGTGAGCCCATTTGATTTCCACATTTAGCATCTGCAGAAATTAAAAGTTCCTATTTTCTGCTGCCTTTGTATCTCTCAGCATAGTCCATACAGTGCAGAGAGTGTTCCTCTGCACTGTGCTCTTTTGAGGGTCAAATCCATAAATACACAAAGATATATCTAACAGAGCAAGCTATATACTGACCACTGATGCTCCTCATTTATAGTACTTTTAAAAGATTCAATGAATCAGAAATAGGGCAAGGATGATCCTTTAGTCCCAGAGAGCAAGACTGCTCCAGACGTACTCAAATCTTGGATCTATTTTCCAGATTGGAAACTAACTGGATAAAGTAGCTACTGGCTCTTTAACTGAACCACGATCTTCCTCCGACGGAGACTTGATGACAGTGCTAAAGAACCATGCACTCATTGTCCCTTGATCTTCACCTTACTTCCACCTTTAACTAAATAACAGGTAGTCCAGAATTGAATAGTGACATGAGGAAAAACTAAGAATATTAATGACCTCTTATAATGTCTTTGAAACCTCTGTGAGTTCATAAAGGTGCATGTTGTGGCGTCTGCATTCCTCAACATGTGTAGGCTTTAGCTGCCATACCATGTGGCAGTAAAAATAATTGTCTGGATTTTCAAGTTGTATTAATCATCACTATTCTGTTGAAAATGCTGAAGTTGGGATAATTTTCTCCAGCTGATAATTTGCATGAATCGGTGAGTTGTATTAATGTTTTTAAAAACAATAATTAAGATATCTGTGTCAAAATAAAAAGTCATCATTCATTTTAATGGAATTATGAGGGTGTCTTCTAAATATACAGCTTCAAATACCGGACTTTAAACCAGGATCTTAAAGGATTAACAAAGTCTCCAGAAATGAAGCTGGATAAGGATGGCATGTTTTATTTGGAATGTTTTGTTATCACAGTTTTTTTTCCGTGCACTGTTACAAGGCAAAGCACCCTAGTTTCCAGTTATGTATGGTGTATGTGTCCACAGTGATCACAAAGTTCACAAACTCAGGCTTGGTACAGGTGTTGTTGTGCTGAGTGGTGTGGATCAGCAGTAGCTGCTGCAGCATGGGATGGTGCTGTCCCCAGAAGGTAATTCTGTCCTTAGCAGCAGGCCTAGCTGTGGGCAGTGGTTCAGCAGAAGAGCAGGAGGATTGAGATCTCCGTCACTTCTTGTCCTGCACATCACCAAGGTACTGTTGAGCATTATCAAGGTAATGCACCTTAATTTATGGGCCATCCTGTGTAACAGGTTGTTCTTCAAACAGTCCCCATGGAATTCACTGGAGGCAATAGAGCAAGTGTTATTGACTATGAGGTTTATTGTCATCTCAAAGTATCTGTCATTTCTGTCCCTCAGTTTGTTGCCTGTGTACAATAAAGATATTTCACAGAATTTCAAGGGAATTTATTGTGATTTCTCCTAGAATATTAGGTAGCCAATTGAATAATTTATTCTTTTATGTAAACTAAACTTGATCCTCCTGGCTGACTTCTGAGTAAATTCACTCAGTCTTTTTCAATTTGCTAATTGTAAGACTGTCCTAGGGTGACGCTATGATGCTTGTGTCCCCAAATGTCTGTTGGGTCTGAGACCAAAGGGGTGGGAGAAGGGCACAGTTTGTTTTCAGAACCCCTTCTCCACAGCCTGGCCTTGAGTGTCGGGCTCTGCAACACACAGACAGTGGGACAGGAGGGGTTTTTTCTTTTCTTTCTTTTTAGTTAGTTTAGCTAGCTGAGGTGGAGAAGCTTTGGGGCTTTGGGGTTTTTTCTTTTTTTTTTTTTTTCTTTGCCTTTCCTTGGAACTGTTCAGATTTCTCTGGACTGAGGACCTGGGGAAGCACTGGGGGCTTGCACCTGGGACCCATCAAGATCTACCCTGCTCAGCAACTTTTCCCAGTGCCAGAGGGACTGAGAACAGAACGACCACCTACAGGACAGCCTCCTTTTCTAGTTTGTGATCTCTTCAGAACAGCACCAAGTTTCTGTCATGTGGTATTGTTCAATTTATTGTGCTGGGGAGTACTCTGTCTGTCAAAATAAACATGTTTCTTTCCACTTCTGTCTCTGAGGAAGTCTTTCCCAAATTTGCTCTAAACCAGGACCATTTCCTGGTGCCCAGCGTGGGGCTCGAGAGAGTGGAAGAAACACCCAATTGTGACTGGCCCAGAGGCCCCATGCATTTTAGGCATAGACTTCCTCTGAAGTGGGTATTTCAAAGACCCGAAAGGACTCAGGTGGGAATTTGGGTTAGCGGCTGTAGTGACAGAAGGTGTCCAGCAATTGAACACCTTGCCTGGACTGTCCAAGAATTCATCCACAGTAGGACCTCTGAAGGGGGAAGAGCAACAGGTACCAATTGCCACTTCCACAGTGCACTGTTGACAGTATAGAACAACTCAAGGTGCTGTGATCCCCATCCACAAGA
>WBMY01008543.1:591-37669 GCA_013397315.1 Donacobius atricapilla
AAAAAAAAGGTGACACTGATTGGAGTGTTAAACCAATCTACTGCTCCTGTCCCTGAATAAAAACAAGATCAAGTTTCGTTGCAAGTTCCTTGTTTGTCTTCAGTAATCAAACATTTTGTGGAAGAGATGCAAGGGATAAAATGCACATAAAATTCTTCTGTGGAAGGTCAGGCTGAGAGTCACAGACTCAGAAGAAAAATAGAAAGAATGATGCTGTATCAAAGAACAGAGATGAGAGCTAGGTATGAGTAGCAGCTAAGATTCCAAATGAATTGATACACACAATAATTATGGTTTCCCATAATGACTTACGGGGGAAAGAAGTTACATTGGGAATTACACAATCTCCTCTCACTCATAAACAAAGTAAAGAGCTGACAGTATTTAGTGGTAGACCTTAAGATACAGAAGGATTATCAGTTTTTTTCAAGGCACTATTTTAAGGCGAAGCAAAGCCCACATGGAGATCTGTGTGACTTAATTCTTGAAACACAGCTTGGTTGATGAGTTAAAGCTAAGAAAGCAGAGTGTCTTGTACTATCACTGCAGTCAGTTGCTTCATCTTCAGGCTAGGTTTCATCTGGAGAGAAAAAAAATTCAGTCATGTCTCAAACATTAAAAAAATCTAGCAGGTAGTAGAAGGATAGGTCTTCAAATCAGAGCATGGAAAAAATGTTAAATTAAAAGATTAACATAACCGCAAAATAAAAGGCCATAGCAAATCATTTTACTCTAGCAGTGAGCAAAGTGTGCATTTAGCTAACCCTCAATTTTAATGTGGTATAAATACAAAAAGCAAAATGCAACACTTGACAAGAACAATATAGGCAAATCTAGACTTCAATATTAAAATTCTACACAATGCCAAATACAACATTTCTAATTTCATTATTCAAATTGTCCCCTCCGGTTTATTAATTAACTGGTTGTCAGCTAATTTTCAGGAGGTTTGTATCTGTTTAATTGATAATTTACACGTGATAACTCACTGGTGTGGCAAATTTTGTCAAAGGTTTAATCTAGATCATGAGACTAGCTAGTTGCTATCTACTTGCATGTGTTCAAGTGAGATAACACTGCTGTTCTTAAAAAAAAAAAAACTGGAAAAAAAAAAGTGGCAGATCCGCCTTGGAGTTGTATGGAACTGGCTCTGTCAGACACACGGGCAGCTTCTGGCAGCACCTCATGTAAGTCACCCTCCCAGCCCCTTGCTATAAAGTCTTGCCTTGCAAAGATAATATACTTTGATTTTTCTTTTCTTTGTTACCTCAAACAAAAATCAGGTTTCAGGTGAAGACTTCAGAAAAAAAAAAGTAAAATTAGTTTAGCTTGGGTTTCAGGCTACTATCCCAAGGGGGGCTGATATATCCCTGTAGTGAACACCGTGCACCCACAACTTCTACACTGACAAAGTGTCCCTATGCTTGTGTCATACTTAGGTCACAGTTAACGTGGGATACATGAAAAAACCTGTGCATGGGTGGTATTCATTGATTGCTGAAGCAAAAATTTGGTAGCAGTAGGGAATACTTTAACCACAGTACCAGTTAAATTACAGTAGTTTCAAAACTTTAAAAAGTGCATTCAGACAGCTTAGAATGCACTTTGGCTTAGAAAATCCAAGCCATATGAGGCGTTTCCAGGAGATGGTGCTATTCTCAAGCCTTTTGCTTGAGCTTTTGCCTCTCAGGGAAAATACTTGGAGGCTATCACTATCCTTCCCCTTCTAAGATCCAGGTTTGTATCTTTTTTTAATTAAAATAATCACGAATTCATTTGGTTCCTGAATTGCATGTTGAAGGATCCACACTGCTGGAATCCCCTCAAGAAATATCTTGTGCCATCAGGTAAGGGATGGCAGAGGCTTCCTGCACCCACATGGAGGGAACCAGTCTCCATTAGAAAGGCAGACTTAGGGGAATTAACCTTCAGGGTTGTTTCAGGTTTTCTTTTCCAGAATTAAACCCTTGGGTCTTATTCTAAACAAGCAATTTAAGCCCAGATCTGTAATGTGAGCCGGCCACTCCTTCTCACAGTATCACCTCTGCAGAGAGCTGCCTCCCTCAGGTCCCCCAACAAATGCCAGTGGGAACTGATGGCTTCAAACTAGAAACCATAACAGACAGTGAAGAGAAGGGAGTGGCTGAAAATAGCCTGAAAAGATGATGCCAATGCAAAAGAATGCTTCCCAAAACCTTGTCCACATTAAGCCTTTACCACCACACTGTGCTACAGGTCTTTTCTTTGCCTCCAACATAGCTCCTGGGACCAGGATGCTTCATTTCAATGCCAAATAGCTGCTGCTCAGATGAGTTACAGGCTGCAGAAGAAACAGCTCCTGTTCTCACTTTTGCCTGACAATGCTAAATTTTGCATGTCTCCAGAAAGTGTTCTAGGCCTCACAGCCTGTTTTTTCTGGAGACAAGCTGGTTTTGTCAGCCAAGCAAGAGTTGTGAGAGAAACTGAAACTAAAGGTTAGGGAAAACAACTGGAAGTTAGAGACTCGGTTACCAAAATTGCACAGGTAGGATTTGGAGCCTGGATGCCCAAAGATTCCAAACCATTTGGCTGTAGTCTTACATCACTCTACATCTTATTTATTTTTTTGCTAGCAGCATGGCTTCATGTGGAGGCCTAGGTAATTTTCCCCAGCTTGTCCTTCAAATCAATGAACCTGTGTCCTGCTGGCTGAAGGAAATCTGCCAGGCTCACAGGGGAAGTGAGGTTCAACCTCCTAACTCAAGCCATGAAGAACACAAAGGATTCATCCTTGTCTCCTCCATTGCTCTGGATGGAAGAACTTGCATTTTACATGAAGGCCAGCACAGCAGGTCTCTGGGCACACATGAGAAATAGTCTTTTAAAAAGGCTAAGTGAAGAACCAGCAGGCTTGTGAATCTTGACAGATTAGTCTTCAGCTGCATGATGATCCATGCAGCAGCAGGAACAAAGAGCCTCTGATGTGCCCAGGAAAAGTCTTTCAGGCATCAAAGGAATTTCAGTTTCTAAGTTTCAGACACTGGGAGGCTCAGACAGCAGACAAGGGGGCAGGTAGACTTTGGCTAGTACTGCCCAAATCTTTTGATCTCTCAGAGGCTTGGTCTTCTGGCTGCAAAAAGGAAAGTAATGTTTATTTTAGGGTTGCAAGACGTGCTTGAATAATGCTCCAGTCCTACCAAAGTCATTGAAATGCTCAAGTGAATGAGGTGGCAGAACTGGATCCAGATTCTGGGTTTGGTGGGGAGAACAGAGCCCCAGGAGTTCCACTTGCCAGCAGTGTTCAAGTTCTGCAGGGTGAATGGTATGTAGCCTCACCTAAAGATGAAAAGTCACAAGCATTAGTTTTGTAAAAAGAAAACTATAAATTTTAAATCCACAACTATCAAAAAACAACAACTTTTTTACTTCTAGTAACAGTCTGAAAAGTTTAATTCATTATTAAAACAGGCTAAATCATCATTTTTTGGCTGAGATTTCACAAGGCCGAATCATTAGAACAAACTTCTGAAATATGCACATGTAGGTCACGGGCACTCATGGCTGAGCATTTCTGGAGGAAATAAACAACCAAGTCTAGTCTGGTGTTCTCATGATCACTTTTTTCTTATATTCACTATATTTTTTGCTACTGCTTCTTTTGAATGTGCAGGAGAATTTCTAGGCTTCTGTTCTCCTAATTATGAAACCACACCAAAGACTTATATATATTTTAGTTAAGGTGTGTAATTGTAATTTGTCTTCTGTGGTTTCTAGGTAGACAAACCCCTCTGGTTGTGGTACGAGTTTAGAAAAGTCTCTTTGATCTGGGAAGATATTTAAGCATACACTTCAGTTTTAAAATGTATTTGAGGCTTGTTGGAGTTGTGATCAAACACTTCCCTGGTGATTTCAGTGAAAGAATTGGGATATTTAGTTGGTTTGTCTTTTACTAACCAGGAAAGTCTGCAACAAGAAGCTATAAACAGTGAATTGGTGAATCAATCTTTTAGACCAGGAAACTGCCCAGAATTACATTTTTCAGCTTTTGGAGCATTGCATTAAGCTCTGAAAATGAGTCATTTGGGATAAAGAGTGGATCATGAGCATCCATTATGAATATATTAGCTACATTGCATTTTAGTCTTGTAAAAGAATAGTTTCCCTCCTCAGCTGAAGGACTTAGTGAAACAAAAGGATACAGAAGCATATGTTATGTTGCTTCACAGCTCCTTACACCATTTGTGCATGTGCAAACAAAGAGATTGTTTTCTGTAATATTTTCAGCATGCATAAATTTATCCATATAGCTGCTCCATTGACTTAAAATAAGGAGTGCATTTGGCTGTGTATCAGCAACAGAGAAGTGGGTAGATGAGCAGAGCTTTGGGGGTTTTTTTCCTATGTTTATATGGAAAAATCAAAGAACAAATGAGTTTGTTGTTTATTATTGATGGAGTTAGCAGATGGAGAACATTATATCCACCCTGCATGAGGTCCATTTATGGTACGAAGTAGTAGTAAAAAAAAAAAATTAATTAGTGTCTCTACCAAAGAACCCCTGAAAAAATGAGAATTGTATAAAAAAAAAAGATTTGCAGCAGATGTCAGCTAATTCACATGCAAGCACTACAGCTCCAGTGTTGTAATGCACAAGACCAAAGGGAACAGCTGCATCTGCACAAACTTCTCAGGTGACTCTGCACCTGGACAGTGTGGAGGCACAGGAAAGGCACAGTGCCTGCCCAGGTTATGGCCCCTACCTCTTCCCTTCTGGCTGGTAATTTTCTGCTAGTTTATGCCAATTTATATACTGGTTTAAGAACTAAATAGGACTTCTATTAAAATAAGGCTATCCACTGATGTGGGAGATATCAAGACATCTCCCCTTTACACCAGGTACTGTCTTTTAGGCTAGAATATCTTTGCAAAGCTGGCCCTGTTTACACTGAAGATTCATGGAGATCCCAGTTCTTCTTCCATTGAACTTCAATTAAGTTCCTTTGAATATTTTAAGTAATAATTAATTTCCTTTGAAAATTTCAGATTTTTTCCACTGACAGTGGAAATAGTTTGATAACTGCAGATTTGCATACCAGAAAATAGATACCAAAAAAAGCCTTCATTCAAGAAATCCACTACTCCTTTAACCCAAGGGTAAGCTGAATACTTGTGCACCTGAATTAAACCAGAGCCAGCCAAGCTGTTAAAAAGAAAAGAAAGGAAAATTCATATTTTAATTGTTCATCTTTATTGTGTCCTGACAGCATCTTGTTTATTAGCTCCCTAAGTCAGGTTTGCACATAGAGACTCAAACCCAAACACAGACATTTTACTAGTGCTGTGTCTGAGGTAACAGCCTCTTCATAGCCTAGAAGGAAATGTTCTCCCAAGGCACTCGAAGCCCTGTCAGTCTTCCTTGGCACAGGTCACTGCTTGTCTAGGTGGAGCCACCCCTAAATCCTTTGCTCCACAGGCATGGAGGCCAGCACTCTCCTGTGATGGTCAGCATTTGAATGTAATGTTATGCAAGGAGGCAAAGGCTTCATAAAAAGCAACAGATCTTGTCAACTTGCACTGAAATGCTGAGGTTTGGCAACCCTGACTGCACTTGAAGCTTCCCAGAGCAGAGCTCCCAAGAGACCTGTACTGCTGTCTCCAAGTTCCATAAGCTTAGCACAAAAAGTTGCCGTAAATCTATCCCTCACATCAGCTGAAGCTCCAGTACAGCTTATATCAAGTCATGCAAACTATTTCATGACTGGAGAAAGTGTAGCAGAGCATTATGGGTGCTCTCCAGTGGCCAGAATCCCTGGTACATGTTTGACAACCCTCAAAACATGCTTATGTAAGGTAGAAGTATCAAAAAAGTATTTAAGCAATGGAGTATTCATTATCCTTGTAGTTAATTGATGGAGATTAAACACTCTGAGAAGGAAGGATCACAAAATGCTCTTTTTGGATTTGTTCATTCTGTAGAGTTTCATGGAAAGTCATTCTACACAAGCAGTTTGAACTGAGTTTTAGTGTATGAACTACATTTCAACAACCATCTCTGTTCTGCATTTACTTTTCAAATGTCACATTTCCCCCCATCTCTAGCCTACTGAAGCTGGGCAGAGCTTTGCTCTCATTAGGACCAGTAATTTCGTAAAGACTTGCTCATAAAGCTTTTTTCAATCTCACCTCATGAAGTTACTGCTGTGATCAGGCTGCAGGTCAGGCAGTGCTGCCACCTGTTCAGCTTGGCTGCTGCAGAAATTGCTTCAAGCCAGCAGGTGGTGGCGTCTGAGTGCACAAGCTCAGGATGCAGGGGAGAGGAGTGCCTCCTCTCAGAACATTGTCTTAACAAGTGAAGCAAATTCAGTGCTGTGTCAGAGTATCAACTATTTCCTCAATAAAAACTAAATCTGCTTTTCTAGCTGTTTCCATGTTTCATTTCTTTCATCTTTTACTGCAAGCTTGTGTAAAAGGTTACAAGTCTCTGGCACCTTCCTACAAAGCTAGAGCTAAACAACTACAATTGCTCATAATTTCACCGGACTCCTATTAAAGGGGTCATGTTTTACAGCAGAAAATACTTTTAATTGAGTTTGGTTTTGTGTGCATTCTCTGATGTAAATCAAACCACAAGCCAGTTTCTAAGTTCTGATAGGATGACAGAAATGGTAATGAGTGTACTGAACTTGGAAAATGAAATAGCCACTAGGGGACGGGAGAAATCCTACTATTATCACATACAATAATATTTAATATAACACAGTGAAGAGATGTCAAACCCAAATATATTATGTCTCTTTGTACTAAGATACCTCTTCTTTTTTCAGGGAGCTGCCCATCAAATTTAGTTATTTGGGTGGCATAACAAAAAATTGTTTAAGATACTGCAAAAACATGCAATAATGAATGCTACAAACCTTTAAGAAATTAACTTGAAAAACTAACTGTGCTTAATTTTATCAGAGACAAAATTGTTTCTCACAAACCACCTCTACAGAAAGAGACAAATTAGTGTAAATTAGTAAGTATAAATTAAATCAGTGTGTAAATTCTCTGATGTGGGAGCTAGAGTTGGATTTGCTGAAAATAAACCAATGTTATCCAGAGAGAGTGAAAATTTTTAGTAGCTTTAAACAGAATAATCTGAAGATGTTTGTGGACAGAAGAGTTTTTAGAAGAGCAATTCCCCTAAATTATTCAATTGTCTCATGCTGTTTTTATAGGAGTACACAAGAGGTCATAATCTCCTGATAAAATTTTTCAGCAGATTACCTGATTGTGTGTTCAGAATTGAGATGGATTTTTATCCATCAGAGCAGAAAACCTAAAAGGGACGGAGTTTGGTAAATGCAGCTCCAAGAGACGTGGCACAAGTGCAGTCAGAGAATGGTGTTATACTCTGGACTCTCATTCTCCAGCTAATGCAAATGTGTCTGCCTGCTGCTGTCTGGGTCCCTTCCTCCAGAAAGGAGTTGGTGTGGGGCTGTTCAAGGCTCTTTCCAAAGACAGGCATTGGCCAAGGTTCATGTTAATTGATGAAATGTTTTGTTTCCCTGTAATGAATGTTTAAACAGTGGGGGCTTCGCTAATGCATTTTGCAACTGCATGCAAAGATCAGTGCCAAGACAATACCACAAACACAGCCTGACCAGCAGACGATAAATTATCTATTGCTGCTCCTGTTATCAGATATTGGCTTGCAATCTAATAGCTTTTACAGTTTTCCATTAGACTCGCTGGCCATCCATTTAGTCCCCGTGAAGAGGTACTGTGCCAAATGGAGGAAGAGGGATGGTCTGGTCTAGACAGTTTCTCTTCTAACAAGGAAATTTAGCTGCCCAGTGTGAGCAGGGGGCACAGTGGAGGACGCCCACCAGGCAATGTTCAAACGTGACAGCAAAGAGAGTAAATAAACACAAGGCTCTTTTGCCCACCACCAGGTTCAAGAAAAAAAGTATACCCGGTTCCTCCTAGTCCCAAGAAGAATGGCTTAAATAAGTCCTGACAGAAAGCAACAAGAAAAGGAATTTAGGCCTGCTTTCTGATTTGCGGGCCCCTCAACCTTTGGTATTTCAAGTCCTCCCACAGAAGTGAGGAAGTTCCACACCTCTGGAGCTTTAATTAGGACAGCAGTGAATGACCACTTTTGCTATCAGTTTAAAGTAAAGCCACTGCAAAAATCTTCTGAAAAATTTTATGCAGAGTGCATACTTATATGTAACCTAAATGAAACCCTAAGTTTTGCATGGAATACGTTAAAAAAAGATTACTTTTTCTTATAATCATAGTTGTATGGTATAAACTTAACCTTACAAGACAGATGGTAATGAGTAGAGAATCTCTACCAAAATCCTGATATGAGGCTGATATTAAGGACATTTTTAAGGGCTGGGAATTGACAGGTGTAAGAACTGCAGCTTGGCTATTTTGATATCAGGCTGTTGGAGTGAGTCCAGAGGAGGGCATCAAGGTAATTAGAGTGATAGACCATCTCTCCTATGAGGAAAGGCTGAAGGAATTGGGATTATTCAGCCTGGAGAAGAGAAGGGTTTGGAGGGACTTTATTGCTGCCTCCCAGTATCTGAAGGAGTCCTGCAAGCAAGATGAAGCAGAACTTTTTACAAGAGCGTGCAGTGACAGCATGGTGTGGCTTAACCTCAGCCAGCTGAAACCAGTGCTCAGGACAAGGGAAAATGGCTTCAAAATGAAAATGAGCAGGTTTAGATTTGATATAAGGAACGAAATTCTTTACTGTGATGGTGATGAGGCCCTGGCACAGGTCACCCAGAGAAGATGAGGATGGCCCAAACCCTGGCAGTGTTCTGGCTGGAAGGAGCTCTGAACAACCAAGTCAAGCAGAAGGTGTCCCTGCCCATGGCAGAGAGGGTGGAATTAGATGAGCTTTAAGGTGTCTTCCAACCCAAACCATTCTATGACTGATTTTTGCAGCCATCTCCCTTGCTCCAGCCCCAACAGCTCCCCGGTAATTTGTTATTTATAAATCCCTCACACCTGTGTGAGAGCTGCTGCTGCTGCTGCAAACTTAACATTTCATATAATACAAGGCTTATCTCAGTGAAATGTTTGATCTTGGAAATGAAACTTGGATGCCACAGCAACTGATCTTTGATGTTTTCGCAGAGGCACAAAGTGACATCAAAAACAGGGCCAGAGATTTATCTGGAAATACTGAAACAGGTAACGGTTGCTGGTTTAGAGATAGGTAGGCTCTCCAACTGAATAAAAAGTATATGGCAAAATATTACCAAAAATTCCTTGGGTCATACGGTTTCTCATTCAAAGAAATTGTATGGGCAAGATAGTTATTGTTCTAAGAGCATCCATGCAACTTGCTTTCACTGCAATAAACACGCGTAAAGATGAAATGAAATAATCCCCCTAACCAATATTTCATCTCATAAAAGCATGGAATTTCTGAGTATAGTTTCCCACTAAGAGAAAATGTTCCTAAATTTCCTCATGCTTTTGAAAACCTCTATATCATACAGAAAATAGGCATAGGAAGATTTCCCAGCTCCAAGGATATTAGGCAGCTCTAATTCACTGTATTTGGAAAAGGCAAGGGGAATTCAGGTGTCAAGGCTGTGACAGGAACACCATCACAAGAACAACTTCTCTTGATCTACAAAATCCAACCCTACAGACACAGTCAGCAACTGGACACACCATAACCATGAGAGGAGGATACAAGAAGGGTATGAAAGACATCAAAAGGTAGTGAGGGGATTATACGTGCAGTGAGGTATTGGGAGGCAAGGAGCATATATGTGGGAGGTGGAAGGGAGGCAGTGGTATGAAAACAATACCAAGGGCATTAGAAACCTCTGTCTGTGCTCCTCCTGCAGAACACAAGACCTCAGGCTCTTCTGCAATGCTGAACATGTTAGGATGTTGGCAGCATTCTTCCTATTTTTTCAAGATACTTAGGTACTGAGAGCTTTTCCTCTTAAGACAAGCAAATTACTGGAAGACATACTCTAGAGGAAACACCTAATGCTTGGATACTTTTCCATGTGAACGCTACTGAGTTTTGAGCTGCTCAGAATTAATTTACCTTCACTGTGAACATCATGATCTACAGTAAAGATGCTCTAAGAAGTTCCTAGCAACCAGTCTCATTTGATCAATGAAGTATCATTCTTTTGTTATGGTGCTGAAGATTTTACTGTACATGTGAGTCAACCATTAAGCCTTGCTCTTAAAAAATCAATAAAGAGAATGACCTTCACTGTGGTAAAAGACTCAATCCTAAATATAATGATTCTACAAGCAAAATTCATCCTAACTCAATTTTCTTTCAAGTTAGTTTTGGGGTTACCTATTTCATTTATCAACTATTTCTTTAGAGTAAAAATAGTATGAATGATACTAGAAAAGTCTCAAAAGTTAGGAAAATGTTTAAAATGTTTAAATTTTTAAGTGAAATATCTCAAGATATCTTAGCCTTTAAAGAGACTGTAAAGCTTAGATATTCTTTCCTTTAGGCTTTGATTTTCTTACACAGAAGCAAATTGACAATCTCTTCCATTAACATGTGAGATACAGTCAGCCATATCACAATGCTTCATGCATTCCTTTTTCTGTGTTTTCCTCTGCATCTGCTTCCAAAATTTAATTTGAAATTTCCTGTCTTTTCATCTAAAATCTGAAAGCCATCCAAACTCTCAATAGAAAAGTTCTTTTAAAAAATTCATCTTTGTCTTTTACCTTCATGGCAAAACTTATGTCAGATGACCACACCAGAGAAACTTTTGTGCAGGACTCAAGAAAAAGGGGACTTAATTTATATATTTGAAACTCCTATCCTAAACTTCAATCAAAAGCACAGATTCAAAAATTATTATATGATCCCTTTTACTATACAAGGTTTCACAAATCACTAGCTACACAAAAATCCCTCATTAAATTATAGCATATTTTTCAAAGCGTTTCCATCTCACAGTTGGGCATGAAAATTCCATTGGGAGAGAAAAGGATTATATTAGGTTGCTCCAACAGTTAATGTACTAACCTGTAAGCCATCAGTCCTCCCTCCTCTTTCCTCCTCTCCTTCCTAGAATTTCTTTGATGGTCACTTTCAGCCTTTGTTATGAGTTGGCTGTTAAACCTTTACCCTGCTCCAATTGTTAGACAAGTTTGATTACGCCAATCTATTTTCTATCACATGACTTGCATTACAGGTCTTTATTGCAATTTTTTATTAAACAACATAGAAACCTTCTTATGAAGAGACTTCATTTCCCTAGAAACCTGACATAGAATCTTTAAGGGCATGTGACTCATTTTCTGCCTCTCTGCAGTTTCAAAATTAATTTTTTAATACAGGTCAGCCTGTCCCAGTGTCTAAATAATACTTCTTGTGAGATAGTGAAAATTTTTCATTTCCAAGGACTACAAAAGGATGGTTTCTGTTAAACATTTTGCAATAATTATTATCTCTATTTCAAATGGACTTAGAGTTTTATTATTGCTTACCACTTCATGAAGATCATTCAGTTAAATTGTGAATAAAAGCTCATTGCGATCACATTGGATCCAGGCTCAGGAAACCCAGCTGTGCTGTCTGTGTTCAAGAACCACTTCTGCACATACTTTTGATGAAGAGAAATTGAATGACTGAAAATAATCTAAAAAATTAAACAGAGGAGAAACTTCCAGACAATAGAGGTAGTTTTTCTCTCTTAGTGGCACAGTTGCAGGCCTTCTAATTCAATTGCCAAAGGAGCTAATTCCTTTTACCTTTGCCTTTTGCAGCTTTCAGGAATGACTTTTAAAGCCAGATGAAAGATTTAGGGACAGAAGCCCTACTGACTTCCAGAAAACCTAATGTTCTGACCATAAATCCCCCAACTGCTTCTGGTGCCTCCCTGCATGCAGTTTCTCTGTGTCTGAAATGGTGGGCCAGTGAATCAGAACATCAGCAAACCTCAGGCCAGCAGTGAGTCCCCAAACACGTTGAAGTATGCAGTGTCCAGCTCCTGATAAGCCAGTTTCTTGTCCCTGACTCATTTTTGAAGGCTGACTACCTACCACGTCCTCCTATCTTATGGAATAAAGTTGAAACACTGAATTCTCAAGGATATCTGTCCTCTAGGTCATTCTTTCTGGCCATCACATCTGTGGATGTGTTTCCTAGAAGGGGCATGTCACCTTTTTCAGTGGAGGACATTGACCTGATATATGAACGTATTGGGAGAGAAGGGTACAAGGGTCCTCCTCCCTCTTTGGGGAGATCACAGAGGAACATAAGATTGGGGGAGGCTGTCAGAGACAGCCACACGTGAGCACATTTATGAGGCAATTCACTCAGAAGAACTACACCTATCAGACACCCACTATGCCCATTCCCAGAAAGTTCTAGACACTGCCTAACACTTGTCAAAGGTGGCCTGAAAGGAACAGAAGCATAATGGTGTAAACATCAGCAGGGCTTAATCTCACACTGACACCTTGGTTTAAATGCTAATAAAGCTCACAGAATTGATTATCAGCCTTTTGGTTCTCCTAATCTCACAACAACTGACAAAGTGGGTAACGTGTTATTTTAAAAATAAATATGTTAAGATGCTGACACACTGGCTTTTGCCTATGTTGGATCATACCATGGTTTACAGAACGACAGCATAACTGGGATTGGGAGAGGCCTTTTGAGGTCATCTTACCTCTGCTCAAAAAGGGCCCCCTATAGCCTGAAACTCAGGACCACATTCAGATGGCTCTTCAGAATCTCCAAGAATGGAGACCCCACAACCTTTCTGGGCAACCTCTGGTAGTGCTCAGTCACTTTCACAGGACAAATGTGTTTCCTAACGTTCAGAAAGAATAGTGAATCCCGTGTTTCAGTTTGTAAATACTCCCCTGGGGAATCCATTCTGAGCACTCCAGATGATTTTCTTGTTCTTCCAAGCCCAGAATGGCTTCCTGGGCTATCTGTTCTATCAACACCCCAGGAATCAGGGGGAGGTTAACCGGTCTGTTGTTTTTATTTTTACTGATGTTATAGGACCTCAGTGACTTCAACAGGCTTCAACTCAGGAACCGTATCTTTTAGTGTTAGCTACCAAATATACCTCTTAACATTAGTGATGATCTACATTGAACCAGTAGTTGCTTTTTGGACACAGGACAAGTAGAACATTTTTTTGGACCGCTGAGTAGTGAACCATCTTCCAGTATCACCTCTGAGGAAATCAGAAATAATAAGAATATACTAAATAGTCTTGTTACAAAAAGGCACAACTCTCTTACTACAAATAGCAAACCTGCTACACTACACAATTCAGAGGGATTTTCATTACTCTCTGGCTACTACTTAAATTGAGATGTTTCTCTCCAAAGTACAAAATATGCTGTCTGCCTCTGACTGGCTTTCAGTTTTCTGGGGGATTTTTTGTCTGTTTGCATATCATCTCTCACTTGCACTCCTTCCTCCATTTTCCTAGCCCTGCAGTGAACAGACACTCTCAGTGTCATATCCTTTTCCAAGCCTCCTGGTATTCAGCCTCTTTTATTAAAATCTCATCTAACTTCATTATTTTAAAATATAAAAGGGAAAGATCTATTCCCTTTCCATTCCACTGATTTATTTCTTGACTACATGCACCATTCCAAAACATGGCCCAATTGTAATAGAGCAAGATGGAAAATCAACTTGCATAACATATCTACAATCCCTTCTGGGTGGTGTGACAGGGAAGAGATACTGAATATAGAAATTAAACAGCTTCCATAGTTAATCTAGATAAAATGTTAATATTGGAATTGAATATCTTATGTGGCTTTTAATCAGCATACTAATGGAATCACGTTTCAAAATATGAAACAGAAAATAGAACATTTAATATGTTCCACCTCAGAGTCTCTTTTAGGATCAGTATCAGTTTTTGCTTAGGTCCTTATAATTCCCCTCATACACCTTAACAGACAAAACAGTTCTAATCTACTGGAAGGCTTGGCCACAGCCCAGATGAAGATGTTCTGCTGGGTCTCTTTTGGCATTTACAACACCTGGCACAGGCCCCCGATGGCTGAAAATTGGCTTGGGAGACACTGCAAAGCAAAACTGCTGCCAATCCAGCAGTAGGTTGCTGCCTGGCATGGGCTGCTCTGTGCTGATTTAAATCCAAATCTCCTCAGAACAGCTGTGCTCTGTTGAGAGATCTTACTCTTGCTTGGATGCTGCCAATGACTCATTCTTGCACACACATCCTGCTGCAAACCATGGGTTAAATGTCAGAAGACCTTGTAGCACCCCAGAGGTGCTGGAAGCCCCGTGACCCTCAGCTAGGGAGCTGCATTCTGAGTCCCTTTCCTTAGTGCATCCTTCCTTATCTCGCATATCTGCACACTTTGGGAGCACCCTCTCATCTTTGCAGGATCTGGAGTCTCTCAGCTCCCCTTTGCCCTGGGGAGCAGCTGGGCAGGCCTGAAGGCTTGGGTGAACCTGTCACCTCCAGGGGCCAAAGGGCTAGAAGTAGCAACTCTTCCCTAGAGGTTTCATGAACTTCCCTCTACTAGCACTCTGCAAGTACTGCTGCATGAATCTGGGAACCTCACGTCATTTCCATATCCCATTCCTGTATGTCTTTCAGGGCTTCACTGCAGTTCAGCTAATGGACATATTTGGATTCCTCAAGCAAGCTGTGTTCCTCAAGGTGCCAAAGTTCCCAGATTATTTTGTCATAATATTGCTAATGGCAAAGGCTTGCAAAGCTGTCTCTGAAATATATTCCTGCACCCAGATGCCTTAATAATTAATAAAGTCAGCAAATCACAGTGCTGGCACAAATATGTTTTAATATTAAGCTGCTGTAAGTTTGGACCAGATACATTCTGCCGAGTCCAATGAAAGGCAATTGCAATAACATGACAAGACAGTTGAAATATTCAGTACATTTGGAAAGACAGTTGGAAACCCAAATATTTAACAATTTATGCATTGCTTTTGCAGATGCTTAAAAAGGATTTGATTTGTCTGAACACAAAAGTAAGCCATTAATAAGGTCAAAACCAAGTTATGTATTTAGAATACATAGCACAGTGTTATGTAAAAGAGCAAGCCTCTCAAAAGGACTATTCTAGATGCATTTTTTTTTTCACAACATGCTGTATAATTATAAAGTAATTCCTCTCATCTACTTCTAGTCCTGTCAGGCACATGGCATAGAAATGAATGTGGGAAAAAATATCCAGTTGAATAAACTCACATAATTTTGCCCCTGTGGGGGGAAAAAAGGCAGTCACAAGCAGTCAGATCTGGGGTAGAACACAGCAGGTTCCAATAGCATTGACAAACACCACATGTGTGCTTTGGGATGGAGGAGACCTGTGTGATATGAGAGACACAGAGCAGAAAGCACCACAACTGTGTCCTTAGTCTGTATGGGCATGTTGTACTATCTGCATCAGGCAACGTTTCAAGAACGCCAAGTTTCCCTTCATTTCAGAGGAACCCAGAATATGTGAGCAAAGAAAACACAGAGTTTGTGAATAAGAAAAATGGCATTGCAGCAAATAGAAAAATAGTGGGTCCCAGACTGAGAGGATCACAGCTGGAGTAACAAAAATAAGGTCTGGTAACATAAAGCACAGCACACTTGTACTGGTTTTGGCTGGAGTAGGGCTAATGTTTTCCACAGTAAAATAATTTTGGCTGGGGTTAAACCACAACAACACTGCAAGGTTAGAGTTTTATTAAATCCTAACAGCCATAAGGCAAGGCAATTACAGATTCACAAGCACTATCTTTGTCTACTTTCACTTGCATTCCAAACTAGGCATTATGACATATCCCATCCATGTTTCTAAGAGCAAAAGGCATTATATGTAGACCACAAAGTTTTGTCCATGTCTCCTGTCACGACTTCGTACCAACCTTCCTTCAGTTTCCCTTGCTAGCTACCTCCTGTCATTAATACTGCCTTCCAGATACAGGTTTCACCTTTCTCTATACCCAATCCCTCCCAGAGGGCTATCCAGCAACTACTTTTTCATCAAAAAAAATGAATGTTAAAATTATCCAGCCAGTTGACATTGACCTTCTAATTGTGAATTTGAGGTTTCATATTTGGAATTTGAAACAAAAAAAATCCCAGCCTGGAGCTGAGAAATGCCAGGTGGATATCAGATGAATAGAAAAAAGTAGAAAGGTGTTTCATCTAGACTAGACATAATTTTCCAACCAACAGTGATGAGCTGCAGTGCCTCAGTATATATATGCCTTTCAAAGAGAAGTACATTTAAGTTCTAATATTAAAACGACTTGTGAATATAGACAGCAACTTAACAAAGCAGAAGTCTGTAATGGAGCTTAAAGCATGCTTTGGTGAAGTCCCAGTAGAACATAAACATTCCTTGGAAAGGCAACATTGACAATATCCTATTGAAATCAGAGGACCATTTCTTCAATTCAGATGCAAGTCCTTACACACAAACAATAAAGGTATATGGCTTTGTGCATCCATACTGTGCACTGCATCCTGTGAGAAGTCTGTCATTCTGCCCCAAGCCCTGGCTTGCCTGGCATCGGCACCATCCCCTTCCCAAACTCCTGCAGTGATGAGCTGAGGGAAGAGTCTGTGTCCACATCCAGAGGCAGTTTCTCCACGGACGCAGTTCTGTCTCATTCTGCTCTTTAAAAATGCTGGTACTTGGAATGAGGCAGGGGTAGAGGAGCTCTGCAGCCAGGTGTCTGGAGTCCCTTGCAGGCTGGGGCTGTGGTGCAGCCAGTGGTGCAGTGCCAGCCCCGTGGCTGCGCCAGGGCGAGGCACCCACAGGCACTGCAGGGCTGGTGGTGCTGCTGCAGAGCATACAGCTGCTCCCCTGTGCCGTGGTGGGGCCACCAAACCTCACAGTCCTGTCATCAAGGAGCAAATATTTCAGAGGAGAATTTGATTTCATCAGTTTCACACACATTTTAAAGCTGATTCTAACCACTTTTTACTAGTGCTTGCTTCCTGCCCTTGCTGTCTAGGTCTTGTTTCCATCAAGCTCACTGAAGTCTCTTCTCTGAACTCAACAGGTCTGCTCCAGGACTCTCACAACCACCACCACATTTCTGATTGCTAAGTGCTGTATTCCAGCTTTGTGTTTGATCTTGTGTCTCTGTCTTGCCTGATCTCAACAGCCATAGCACCCTGCTGCTCACAGCTACTGGGTCCCTATTTTAGTGCAAGTGACAGATGTCTGCCTTTTGAAGCTGATTACTTCCCAGCTGCTGCACTTTACTGCAGGCAAAGACTTAGTTAGAAAAGCAGGTGAAGAGCTGTATTTTATGAGAAAAATTATTTTTCATTTAACTTAGTCATAGAGGCAGTTAGACTGCATGCGCACAGAGATCAAGTAACATATATAAATTAAGAGTAATTTAAGTTCAAGATCTGTTTCCCAGATCACTACCCAGAGAGAATAGAAAAAAAAAAAAAGCAAGATTTACACAGATACTCAGCACTGGAAAACTCTTGTGCCAGTCTCCTCATGATGAGGGACATAGACACCAGAGAGAAAAAGAAAAGAACTGATAGAATATGGTTTTATCTTGTCCTGCTGTCTTTTTAGAAAAAGTGAATATCAATTAAGTGTGAATGTCTTTGAGGATTAACCCCCTTAGGAAAAAAATACTGCTGCAAAAACTTTCATCTTCCAAATGATCTACTTCTTTACAAATTAGATTGGTTGCTTGCCCTTATAGGGCTTGACTCCTGTCTTTTTCTTTTAGCAGTAGTTAATGAGAATGTCTGTCTGATCAGATTGTTAGAGTCAACAGAACACAACAGGAAGAGATGAAAACCCCAAACAGGCTTGTTGTTAACTGCCCTGCTTGTCTGCCAAACACATCAGCCCAGGAGAGTCCCCAGCTTTGTTCTTTTCTGCTGAGCTGCATGGGATTCATAGATTACAACAGGGCTAATGAGCTTCGTTTGTCAATCCCCAAGCACACCACATAAACCCCACACATTCATAGGGCAGCCTGTCCTCCAGGGGCTGGGAAAGACCTGGGGGAAAAAGAGGCCAGACCAACCAGTCTCTGAAGAAATGAAACCTGATGAATGATGAAAATTACTTCCTTTTAACATTGCTGCCCACAGGAATACACAGCTGGCTTTCTTCAGGAGGCAAAAAACTGAGTGTGAAAATGGGTAGTGGTTTGATTTGGTATGATTTTGTCTGTGTGCTGCAAAAACGTGAAGCTTGCTTCCCTAATCAAGTTACATGTTGTCTAATGTTTGCCCATAGACTCAGCAGTAAAGGAAAGCTGTAGAGCGTTTTATGCTCTCCCATGACATGTGGCCATATGGCTGACCTGATGCCCAGAAAAATTCTGAGTTTCAGTTTTTCACATGGTGTGAAACCTTTTAATGTAATCTAACCTTGTGGCTTTGGTAGCCAGAGTCAAAGGAATTTAATGCCTTAATTACCAAAAAAACCTCAAAACCAACAATGGCAATTTCTGCCCTGCGCATGTTCTATCTGCTTTCTGTTCCCACCTCTTCTGAACCACCTTGCCCACACCCTAGTTTTACATTACCATATGCTTCTCAGCAGTGAGCAGGAAATTAAAAAAAGGCAAGCAATGAAGTTATCACCATAACATAATTCTCACCAGAGGAGATGTTGCCCTCTTCACTGGAGACCATTACACATCTATATATCTATACATCTAATTTATATAGATATATAGATATATATAGCTCATATATACATATAACATCTATCACATATATAATATATATATTTAATGTACATGTCATATAATTATATTGCTTCACTGGTATCAGTGCAGAAACTACTGAGAATCAGAACAAGACATATATTTCTGTATCTTGAACTACTCTAAAAAAAGTAGAAAAGAAACAGCAGGGTAAAGCATCAGACGTGGAGAAACCCTGCTGAGACTTACTGAGCATTAGGCTTGGACATAATTTGATGAAAAGTGACCACACACATTTGTAGACGACAAAGCAGGTTGTGATGATGCCAATCCACAGCATGTCACAGAGCATTGAATTCTTGCCCAAAGGTAAGTAAAAGAAGGTTACTCACAAATTATTTGAGAAGGAACCTAATTTGTATCCAGGTCATTTCTGTCAATAAATGCAAACATCCCAGACTGCTGTCTCTTTCTCATTTCCTTTTCTTCCTGGTTGTTAGGGAGCAGAGTCTTATCCACAAGTCAGTACAGAAGCTTCATCAAATATGCTTTAATCTGGCCACTGGCCAGAAGAAATCAACTTCTTTTTGCATTCCAGGGAACGCTTTACTCTGTTTGACAGAAACAATGAAGCCATACCTGAAGCCTAGGTAAGCTGGAAAGCCATCTTCCTAACCTTAATGCCTATGTTCCCAAGAGAGAGAAGATACAGGGACAAACCTGCCTGCCTGAGACTAGCTGCCTAAATAGGATCCAGTAATCCCAAGTGTTTTGATTTGGCTTATTTGGCTGAGCCAAATGTATCCTGATTTAGTGGGTGTGTTTTATTTGTTGCCAGTGGCAGAGTTCCACACCACAGTGCAATACAGGGTTATCTCCAAAAATTTTGAAGGCAAATGGAGCTCAGTTCCTCTGGATGCAGCCATCTCCTCAGCTACAGGCTTTGACTGAGCCTGCTCTCTTAAGGCCAGTGGGGATGAATTCCAGAAGGTAGGGGCAAGTGCTTTGGACACTCCAGCAAAACAAAATACTCTTAGTGATAGGCAGACTCAAGTTTTCTCTTTAACTAAATTGACCAGGAACTGTGGAGGTATCTCTATCTCCTCTGACCAGCAGTTACATGAACAGAGAAAAGAGTCTCAAAATTACTCCATGTTATGTCTGAGCACAAGAGATGTATTTCACATTAATTTTCCTTTCAGAGAAGACAAATGTTCCCCACCCCATGCCTGGGAGAACTAGTGCTGCAGGTTCAGCTGTGCCTTTTTGCTGCAGAGCTGCCTTGAGGCTCCTCTGGCAACACCAGAAATAAGGGCCAGGGCTGGACCAAGGTCATGTTGTTGAGAAGCCTGGAAATAAAGATTTAGTAAGAAGGGATTGTGGAAGGTTGAACAGACCAACAGGTGAATCTCTCATCAGCTGTGAGAGATTTTGGGAATAGATGTGTTGCCACTTGCATAGTGCAAGCTCTGCGCTGCTCTTTTCTGGGCACAATTCCCCCTGCAAGCCCAGACTCCCAGCTATCTGGGACAGACTAGAAGGAGGCCATGTCATTTTTCTGCCTGGATCCTTTTCCTTCTCTGCCTTGGCTACAGCTTGGTGTGTTTTCTCCTAGGCCTGGTCTGACAATGCAGTTGCTGCTGTACAATATCATGCTCCAGAGCTGCAGTGCTGCTTCTGACTGATTCAATCCTCGTGTGTGCCCTGAACCATAAGCTGAAGTGTGGCAAATCCTTTCTCCTCATCCATCTGATTTCCTGTGTGCTTGCTACAAAACCATGATAAACAGAATCAAGGTGATACTAACCAGAGAGGTCAGCCAGCAAAGGGACACATGCAGCTCACTTCAATGGCCTCTCACTGAATAGTCATTGAATGAGGAAGATTTTGTTGCACTTGTTCTTTCACTAACTAATGTCAGTATGACAGCTTTCCGGAGAGGTCAGTCAGCACCTCAGGGATGCAGCTATATGCAGAACTCCTTTGAGCATGGAAGTTTGCTGCAACTGCACCCCTTAACAAAAAACTCAATGTATTCAAGTATGGCAAATAATTAGTATTTTCCCCATTGGAAGTTGCCTGAGAATGAGATGATAGTGAACTTTTTTCCTGTAAAGAGTCAAAATATATCTTAGAAGCTTAGGCCTCTGCAATCAGACAGATATGCAAGTTCTGGAGGCTGAAAATTTATATATCTTAATTTTTTTTACTTTCATGCTTTGTTCCAGTACTTTCTTGGGCCTTGAAAACAGCTGGCATAAATTCTAACAAGTAAAGACTGTTCCAAAATTAGGACTCTGCACCCTTAATATTACTGACAATTTTATTCTGTAGCAAAATGAGGACGACTATGGAATTTTTTTTTCCATGCAGCATTCACACATAGGTCTGTGAAACATTTGCTTTGAAAATAATTTACCCAGTTTATTCACAGCAGATTGATTGCAACCTGTAGTTACATCTCCACAGGCAGAACTACTCACATTCACACAGAGGCTTAAGTTTCATGTTCTGTCAAATAGTCTGGGCTTTTAATAGGACATGATCTACAAATGCCTCAGTGATAATCTAATATATTGATTTTCTCCTTCTACACTTTCTCATATCATTATGACCAGGTAGTTCTTCTTGATTCTGGTAAGTTCCCAGTATTAATACTACACTTATGCACACACTCACAGACTCCTAACAACAAATCTGTTCAAAGCACTGAAAAGGATGCTTTGTGATTTTTCACTTACTGGTACTCATAAAAAGAGCTTGAATTTTCCAAGGTACTTTGTAGGTATTTATGCACCAATGGACTTAAAATCCAATGGTCACATTTTGTGCTTCTCCAAACATTTTCAGAATAATTAACTCCTTTTGGCCAGGTCCTTATCTCCAGCACTATGAAACCAACAGATCCAGCAGTGTGGAAAAAGCTACTGTAGATTTTTTTTCTGTAATTTGCAATCTGAATGGCGAACTTCTCTTCAGCTAATTCATACATAAAGCCTGATCATATCCACAAAACCCACAGGACTTTTCATTAAATGATCATTGCATGAGTGGCAGGAACAAACACTGTGTCAGGAAAGCACCTGCTAGGAAAAGAGGGTATAGTCAGCAACAACAGCTCACAGATATCATGTCAGGTAATGACAACCTTTTGAAGGTGGTGGAAGATTCACTTTTATCATCAGAAGAGAAGAGAAAATCAGGACTTAATGGAAAAATATTTTATTTTCAAGATGCAGGGAAGGAGGTCTCTCTTATGTGGGACACAGTGAAAGCTGGCGTGAAAAAAGAAGGGGAAGAAATAATTGAATGTTCTGACACCCTAGAGCAGAGCAAAGCAAAAACAACCAGAAGCAAAGCACCCTGGACACAGGTCATGCAGGACTAGCAAAAACACAAAGGAGCAGATCCCGAATGCTGATCTCCCAGCTGCCAGAAAACATCCCCGCATTTAAGACAGCCCACATTATGTCCATGTGCTAGACCTGCATGGGGATATTTTTTNTTGTATGTTTTGCTTAGTGACTGGGCCAAATGCTGCTGTTACAGTCAGGGTAATGTGACTGAATCAACAGTCCTCACTCTTCTCTTGTTAACACACGCTTTCAAAAATTCCCTGGGAGAACCATGGGAAGTGTCAAAGGGAGATCCCAAAAATGAAATCAAAGCAATGTCACAATAAAGCCAGTAGATGTAAGGAAGAATTTGAAAAGTTGAGTTCATTCTTATCTGAGCAAAATACCATAAAATGCTCTAATAACCATGCCAATAAAATGGGAAGAAATTGACCAGAAGTCATTAATATGCATTTTGTAAGCACCTATCTATGTACAGAGAGCAGCAGGAAAGTCCTTAAGCAGAGGTCAAAGAGAAAGACAGGAACTGTACATATCTTCGTTTGAAGAGTGGCAACAACATAATTACCTGTGATTCAGGAAAGCAAAGACAAAGCCTTTCTTTTAGAATATGTATTTTATGGCTGTGTTGATATAAAAGTGTTCATTTATACATCTCCATAAATACACACAGAAATATATATATATATTTATGCACACACATGCGCTCGCACAGGGATGCTGTATTTGCTGCCTCTGGCACAGTGAGTGGACAGAGAAAGTCCCACTAAATTCTGGGTGCAAGAAGTCTTGCTTCAGAAAGATGACTGGCTTTGAACCCAGTGTGGGCTGGTCAGATCGCGAGTATCTCCTTACAGGACCTGGCACTCCGCTGCCCTGCTGGCCACACGCTGGGGGCAGCTGGCCAAGGGGCAGAGCCTGCCGAGCCACAGGAAGCAGCAGGACTGTGCCCCGTGAAAGAGCTTGCTCGCTAAGAAACAGCCTCTTGTTTTCCCCCAAAACCCTCAGAGCTGCCTTCCTAGTGGGCTTCCTCACAGAGCTTTCCCAGCGGGGTAGGGAGCAGCACGATTTTTAATCATCACTGGAAGGAAACAGGAGAGGCAGCTTGTCAGGATTCCTGCAGCCTCCCTCCTGTTCTCCACACCGAGCTTATCAGGTGCGCTCTTCCATTTCACAGACACTGCAAGAGGTAACGTTTTTCAAACTTTATTTTTTTCCTGGAGAATATTAATTCTCAAAATGCAAGGGTCTTTTCCATTTGGGAATTTCTTTGGAAACGTCATTGTTCGACACACAGACACACACACTCACTTTGGTGAGAAGGCATGAACTGCTTATTACAAAATCTGACTCTATTTTTATAGTATTTCTACAAAGGCCAGGGACTGGGGGAGAAGGCTGACACCTCTCCTCATCCCGCTGGTCAAGACAACTGTCCATCAGCTGTCCATATCTCCAAGAAGAAAAATGTAAGCTAACTTAATCTAACTAAAACATTGCTTCTATCTATAACACCCATGTGTGAGAAAATACCTAAGAACTATGAAACTGTGAGACACAAACAGAAGGCTGAAAAATCAGTGCGACAGAAACGTACCTTACTTTTATATTAATTATTCCTCCCCAGACTGCATCAAAAAGCCCTGTCCTCATCTCCCTCTTCAGATTTTAGGCTTTAAGCTTGCAGCATCCCTGGGGTTTGTCCAGAGACTGAAGCAGCCTTCCACTTCTCAGTAGGCCATCTATGACCCTGTCGCTCACAGCTCTGGAGCAACCCCATTGACTTCACAGCCCAAAGGATGCAGTTTTCAGCCATGTGCGCCCACCTCAACATGGTCTCAAAACAAAGCATTTTTGTCTGCCAACACAGAATCTCGTCACCATCCTAAAGTCTCTGGTGCTCTGCACAGCTGAGAGGAGTGTGCACTCCTAACAACAGAGGCTCAGGATCTTTGCTGATTTAACTGCCCAGGCTCTAAGTTTTTTATCACCTTCTCATGTACATAACACTTAAATGTCTGCAGTAAAATTCACACCAAGTTCAAATCAAAGCCCTTTTATGGCCTCTTCTAATTATATACCACAGTCATCTACCAGGACACACAAGCAGCCACATCCTGCAATACTGCAGCTGCTTCTGCTGAGCTTCTGAGCACCTTCACCTATTTAGAGAACTGAGAGTGAAGTGTTTAAAACTGTGAGAAGTCAGCAACCCAGTGAAGAGCTGAAGAACCTGAGGTCTCACAGGAGTGTGTGCAGAGGCAGCCCCGTCACTCTGCAGGTTTGCCACCTCCCGTGGTCCCCAGAGGGGCAGCACCGCAGTGGCACTTGCTCCAGGACCCATTATGAGAAGCAGACACACTCCTCCAGAGAACAACATCCTTACTGTCTCTGTCACCCTGCCTGTCTTCCATGCTGTGGCTCATACAGATCATTATCTTTATTTAGAGCCAAATTTTTCAGATTAGGGTGTTATAAAACACATTAAAAAAATAAAAAAGGAAACATTTTGATCAGTAAGAAAAACACATGGAGCTCCTTTTCTTCCCAGAGTCAATCCCCTGGTCCAGACAATGGTACCTTTTGTGTGATTTTGAGAAAGTACCTGCCTGTAAGTTTGGACAGTGGAATAGTCTGCTACTTGTTATATAGGATTTTTTCAGCAACCCGTGAGAAGGATGGCTTTCTGCCAAACCCTCAAGGATTTGCCTTGTGGCAGAACTCTGTGAAAGTTCTGGGCTCATGATGTTCTGGGGCACCTGGCAGGGACTGAGAGCCTTTCACCAGGGAACAATGAATGAGTGCCCACTAAAACATGGTCTCTTCCACTTTCCAAAAGCAAACATAATGGTCTTCAGTACACAGGAGGAAACTCTTACCAGCAAATCAGGTTTCTGGGTAGCAACAAACATGACGAATTGCTGAGGCTTACAAAAGACAAAACCACAGGCTGCTGGGTAACAATTCGTTTTGAAAAATCCAAATTAACTCAACTGTATAGTGGGAAATTGGACTTCCTCAATTTCTACAGAGTCATCAATCACACCCTGACAAGTTCCTCATGTGCATGCAACCCAGACAGCACTGCCCTTTTCTTCGGCTTCATCCTACCTCTATTCATTTTTTTGCCAGTTTTGCTATTTTTGCTATTTTTGACTGTCCTTCCAGCACAAGTTTTCTGTGTTCTGAACTTCCATTCATTTTCTTGCAGATATGACTTGCTTGAATCTCACTAATGTCTCCCAGCTACGAATTCTTTGTCGTATTTCTCTGCTTACCAGTTAAACTCAGCTTTATTTCCCATCATTTGTATTGCTTTTAATTGGCCAGTGTTAATGGGTTATGGTTAGCTTATCCAGGCAGCACTTTCCTGGCCTTTTGTCTGTCACTAGCCATCACACTTTCCATTTGGTGCATCACACATCATGTCACTTACTGTCACTGCCAGACAATCACAGGAAACAGGACATCAGATGGCTTTTAAGAGCTGTCTCTGTGAAAAAACATGTAGTATCATTAATCCTTGACTCGTGAGCAGGTTTCTGTTTTGGGAAAGCGGAGGGGAATTGTTGCAAATGTGCAGAATTAAATCCTCATGTAGTTTAACATAAATCCTCTTAGTGATTATAAATGTGTATGACTAGCCTGACCCATTTTACAGCAGCCTGTTCTAATTCTAATGTAATTTTTCATTATATTAATCATAGTTTCTTGTCAATCTTTTTGAAGTCCTAATTACCAGGGATTCTACTACAAGGACCCGGGAAGATTTTCCCAGGTCGCAAGTAATCTCTGCAAATAAGTGTCCTGAAAACACTACACAATTTCTCAACAGATTTTGCATAAAATAAATTGGAGAGATTTAAAACCTGAAGATTTATGTTTGTGCAACGGCTAGTGCAAGTGGCATCACATCTTGCTCCCAGCTTGTGCTTGCCTACACAAAACATCTGCTATCACAGTGATTTTTTCCTACTGGCTAAGGCAGACTGCACAAATCTCTCCTGAACCATTGCACCCTGGAGAGTAAGTCTTAAACCGTATCACTGCTTGAGCCAAATTCCTCCAAGGAATAACCAAATACCACAATCATGGTCTGGAACCTCAGTAGGTCACACCTCTTTCCCACGAGACAATGCATCAAAGAAGATGCATCAAAGCTGTTCAGGTGAGAAAATCAAAGACATCAGCCCTTGTGCTCATTAAGGATCCCATTTATTTTTCAGGTTGGAGCACAAGGCAAGCCCTCATGTGAGCTCCAGAGAAGAGAAAATTATGAAAATTTGAGATAAATGCTCCAACTGTGGCAGAAAAGGAGCAAACTAACTTCATATGAGTTATCTTGTCCCTGTGGTAATTTTTATGCTTTGGTTAGAGGATAGCACATTCTTCTTGTGGTTGAGGAAGACTGCTGTGGGCTGAGTGGGTTCCCTGAGCTTCTGTGGGAAGTGAAAGTGCAAGGGTTCAAGTCCATGGAGGCAGAGCACAGAAGAGCCTTTCCACTTGGAGAGAGGAGAAGGAGACCTGCATGGCATCAGGACCTCTCTGAGGGCCTGTCCCAGCCAGAGCAAACCCAGAGTGAGTCAGACCCATGGCAGCATGGGCACAGGGCCTGGCACAATGATCTCTCCAAATCTGAGAAGTCTGGCCAAGCACAGACACCCCTTTCCCTCCATCTGACAACACTCATTAAGTGCAGGTCTGAGGAGCTGCATGAGTAATGGATTACATTATTATACATTGAAACATACAAATATCTCAGGTGAGCCATCAAATTTTCCTCAGGGCAGCCCTGATGACCAGCCTGAGTCACATGCAGCGCAAGAAAACCACTGCCCACATGGCAGAATGTCAATTTAGTTGAAAAAACCACGATACAAAGCACCAAGGCATGCACATGGCCAGCTTTAAACATACACAAACACACAGACACACACACACACATCCCCATTTTGTGGGGAAGCTGTCCCAAGCTTTGCACTTGAAAACCACAAGGATGTTTTTTGCAAATTGCATTTGCTGCTTGGAAGTGGTGACTTGGGTGGCCACCATTGCCTTTCGTCCCCTTGAAGCACTGACACTCACAAGAGCAAAGGCAGCAATTTTGTTAAATGTGTCTCTGCACTGCTTCCGTCACTGGCTGACTCACCCTTTTCAAGAGATTGCTAGATGAAATTTATGTATCAAAGCTCCTTCCAGATGGTTCATGAGGGCTCTCATGAACTATCAAAGAGTAAAATCATTCCCATGACACAGAGTGCATAAATGACCTTCCTTATATGTCTGCTTTGAGATAAGGCCAAGCCTAAACCAATCTTTCAGCAACTCTCTCAGGTTATTACCATGTGCTTCAGGAAGGCACAGTAAGTACCTTTTCCTCCAGAGGTTTAGTACAAGATGTGACACAAAATGTGTTTTTCAATGAGTTTTCCTAATAGCTTTTCCTATCAAGGCTGTCCAAGATGAAAAATGAAGTGAAGCATTAGGCCTGGTAAGTCAGTAACCTACTACATAATGCATTTGTTCTACTAATTGAATTGGGGTTTTTCTTCCCCTTCCTGCAAACTTTACTGTTTGCAGCCTGTGGTTAGGCAAACTGCCTTGAATGCTGTGTGCCACAGCTAGCCCCTCGTGGGAAATTCACAGGAGCATCATACACAAAACCCAGACCAGTGAGTCTCGGGAATTAAAACTTCCTGGTATTTTTCCACTTCTCCTTACTGTTTTTCTTTTTGCCTGTGTTTGATGCAGTAATTTTTCCAAGATTCGTTTGCAGCTCGGTTCCACTGCTCCCTGGCCCAGCAACCAGTGAACTTCCCTGCTTGAACTACAGGGCTGTTTAAGGGCACATGTGGCACACCTGGCTTATAGGCACAAGGCTGACAGCCCCTTCTCATTACAGCCCATGTCTGCTGTTGCATTTTTTGGGGTTTTTTCTAGGGTTGGGATTAAATGCATGAGATGTTATTTCTTGTTCAGACTTAGATTTAATTCTTATTTAAATTACAGTCTCACAAGCTGTGAGTTTTACAGCACTTCTAGCTAACAAATGGCTTCTATCTTTCCCTTTACAAGGTTTTTTAAGGATAAATTGTCTAATTAAGAAATGACACGTAAATTATTTTTAATTTTAACTTAATAACTAATTACCTGTGGTATGTAATGTGGACTTTTTCTATCTAATTACAAAATACTAGTTAGACTTATGAAGAAGAAGCTGAAAAATAAGGATTAGCTTTTGTTGTAAAACTTCTATTTTTATATATATATTACTATATTTTAAAACTTTAAATTCTAAGTTTTTTACTATGTGATATTACACACTTTTATTTAAACTATACACTTAGAACCTTAGTTTTATTATTTATTTTTGGAAGGTTTTTAATGGATTTAGGTTAAATGTAGTGGTTTTGGCGGGCTTAGTGCTGGTTAGTACAGAAAGTCTAAAATTTTCAGTGACCAGGGTTCCAACAGTCTGCCGGAGAGTTGAACAGGCTCCTCAAACAACAACCATATCCTTCGGGGCAAGAGAAGCAGTGGTGCTTTCCAGCCTATAAAACCATGCATAACCTTAAGAAGGGCACATGAGTAAGGTGAATGCAAGCTACTATGGACAGATAATAAGCAAATTGCTATTAGGAGACTGCGTTGGCCATAACTTTGTTAGTTCTCCAAAGGCAGCCTCCAGGGTCTGCCTGGGCAGTGCAGCTGCAGCAGGATTTATTGCATTTGCTTCTTACATGCATTTCCTGATGGACTTTGTGTTCCTGAGTACTGCTGGCCCCAGATTCTGAAGCCTAAAATCATATTTATTTTAGACAAGCTCAGCCTTATTGAAGTCTGCTGCTCAGCAGCTCTGTCCCCACAAGCAGCCCAGGAACTGCTCTGTGGGTTTCTAGGTGACTGCAAGACAATTATGTAGGCTGGAAAGGAAAGAAACACAAATCGAACTATTGACAGGTCAAATAAGGGCATGAAGGCCCTAATCAGGGACTGTGAGATCGCAATGAAAACATATACATGTGCATAGATTTGTACCCATTTATATTAACTGGCAGGATATACTGAGCAGAGACCTTTTTTTCTTTAATACTGTAGGAGGAAGCCAATATGCAGCAGGAAATAAAAAAAATCCTCAGAGTGACCTTCTGGTCTGATGTGTGCTGCAGACATTCCCAAGGCTGATGGAGACACCATGATTAATTTTCATAAATTTTGAACCAAAACCAACTTCCAGCATCTAGAAATTCATATCACATTGGTAACTGTTGCATAATTCACCATACATGGCCCGACTGTGAATCTATTTGCCAAGTTATGAGTCAAATGTTTATTCATGACAGCAAGGCAACAAGGACATGCACACCCATACACAGAGCCACAGGATTTTTGCAGAGGTTCACATCCTAATAGAGTTTTATTTATTATTTACTGCTGGCTTGCTTTGCAAGATTCATTTTCACTTTAAATGGTGACATCTCTGTTCAGTTTGTATTCTGAACAGCCCAGCCCCGTGAATGCTCTTTGAGGGGCCAAGTCCAACATTCTAGCTACTGTTCATACTGTTTTTCTAGCTTATTGTAGACCACACATGTGAAAAATAAGTTTTCCTTTCCCCTGGCCAAAGACAATATATCCTTGGTAATTAATTCTTCTTCAGTTTATCTGAACAAATGGTATTGCAGACAGGCTGCAGAGCAGAATTTACTCAGCCACAAATACAGAAAGAAGTTCCATATAGGACAAGTCAGGAGGGAAGGATGTGGGAAAGGGGCCAGCAAAAGAATAAATATATTTTGGAGAGGATTTTCAGGGTATATACATGCTATCAAGCTATTAATATTTGGTCAAATGTTTCTTGAGACTTTTTTGCGTAACTTTCATAACACTTCTGTTCTTTAACACATTTTGCAGACAGATTCACTTCCAATCGCACAATACTTGTTACAATGTCACAGTACCTAGTAATATTTTCACTGAGAAATGGGGAATCCTGAGTTTTTCACAAGCAGGAAACAATAAAGCCCAGGATAAACCTTAAAATGTAACTTTTTTTTTTCCAAAAGAAAGTCAAAATGGTTGCAAGGAAATAGTTCTGTCAGAAGTCCAGAATTCTGTAGAACAGCAGTTTCAGCAGAAATCTTCTGCTGAAGGTTGACTGGTAACCTCCTTGAAACCTAATATTATTTAAAATCAGGCTCAGAGTTTTGATTCAAATCTAACTCTAACTATCATCCAATTGATGTTATTTAAATGGCTTTGTCACAGCAGAAGCCAAGCAAATAAATTTATTTTACTTTCAAATGTTTTCTTTTCAGAGATATTCTGCACCTGTGATGTCTTGACTCTTTTTCATGCTTTGCTCTCATATCTGGTTACTTGCAGTTGCAAAACTAAAAAATTTAGGCACTGTCTGTATTTATACCTTTGTACAGACATGGGAGGGGACAAAGACAAAATAAGTGCCACTTGAATGGTGGCTCACTTGAGCACAATAAAAACAACATATAGACATTAGCACTATTTTGGCTATATTCAGGCCCTCAAAAATTGCTATTTCTTCACATTCAGACCCAGGAAGAAGGTAAGATCCCAGGTATGTGATTAAGATATTGGCCACTGTCTTAAACTGGAGGTCATCTTAGCTAACCTGCATTTTTCAAAGCAATAAAAGTAATAATGGAAAAAATACCAACAAAAGCTAAACCGACAAAATGCACATTTGAAGGGTGGGGAGAAAGAGCCTTCATACCATCTTATACTACTCAAGGAGAGTAAATATACTGTCTTTACACAGACACACCCTTCTGCCCTCTCCCCAGCCTTCATCTTTGTAGCACAGCATCCCGGGCAGCCCCCAGCCTCCTCTCCTGGCCTCACAGAGTTCCCTCCCCTGGCAGGCAGGGAGGGAGGGTCTCAGAGCTCCTTCTTCTTGGGCATGGCAGAGCCGTGCCCGGGGGATTGTCCCTCCCTGCCTGCCTGCCCCCTGCCAGCCCCCTGCAGCAGCAAGTCCTCCAGCTCTGCCACCAGCCCCGGGAAAAACTGTCCTCACAAAGAAGTCCTGCTCTCAGAGTAGTATCTACAAACAGAACTTTTTTTTTTAACCAATTGGGTTCTGAAATAAACATTTCATAAATGTAGGGTAATGCAGATTGCCCATGGGGAAAAGCCATTTGATCAGTCCAGTGCAGCTGCAGGATCATTGTCCACTTACAAACATTCCAATTGCCCTTACACATCAACATCTATTTCAGAGTCATTAAATTTAAGATATTTTTCAACAGAAGAGTAAAACTGATTTGCTGTGGAAGCCATTTCTGACCCTGGAAAACAAGTAATAAAACAGGTTGAGTTGCTGTAGCCACAGCAGGAAGGGATCAGTCCCTTGGAGCACAGTCCTGAAACAACAGCCTGCATTACAGGAAGAAATGACATTTTACTTCTGTGGCTCATTCATGCCATTTCTCATTCTTCCTAATATTTAAGTTAAACTGTAATCTTTCTCTGAGGGGGCCCCCACAGAGTCTGGAAAACTGAAGTCTAAAACTGTTTTAGGAAATGGAAGAAAAATTTCTAGAACTGGAAAAATTGCTTGGTGACTCTCAAGGCTTCCTGAGAAGCGTTTGAGTAAGCCTCATTTATAATTTGTAAGGCAGGATGGTGGCAGAAAGGGGATCCCCGTGGAGGCAACAAACAGCCAAGTGCAACACTTTGAAGTCTGAAGTGGGATTGTGCTGGGAGAGAAAGTGATTACCTTACACCAAGGAGGAATCAAGGTGTGACTGTGCAGCAACAGCCCCTCTCCATTTACTTCAGTTAGAGCTTTTCAGTAGCATAGACTTCAGATACTTCAGCTTGGCTTTTAGATTGAGTTTGCATCACTCGCTGGTGACTTTCCTTTAGCCTGTAGGCTAAAGGCTCTTTGAGTAGGTGTATTAGCATGGAAGGTTGTAGCATAAAATCTCACAAGCAGCATTCTACTGCTGCAGGAGCAGTAATCACAAGTGCCAGCTGCAGACTCTTCCCCCATCCCCAACGCAGGAGCACCATTAGCTGTCAGTAACAGCCCTTAAAACTCCCAGGGCCACAGTTACCAGCTGGGTTGCTGGATCTCAGATCTCCTGACCTTCACACTGAAGTGTTTGTATTGGTCTAATATCTTTGATTAGGTTTATGACTTGTTACTGATGTAGCTGCATTCGTATGTGCTGTACAGATGGTCTTCCTTTTTACTGGTTATTCTCTCTCCTAATAAGATTAAACCACATAAGGATAAGCTACACTGCTAAACAGGTGTAACTTCTACTACTATGGTTTCAGCAGATTGAACAAGAGCAAAAAAAATTAGGCTAACCACTTTTAAGTGCAGACCACCATCACTGGTGCTAATTAACACAAGGAACCTTTATGTTCATAATGCTCAATATGAGCACCTCCTATTCCCACTTGAGTTTAGCTGTATTTTTTTTCCTAAGCTGGTTCTATGATTTTATCTGCAGCCTTGAGCAAATGTAGCCTGCCTTTGGAATAGTACAGACCATGAAAAATCAGAGCAAATCCCATTTCAAGCCTTGAAATTACTGTTAAAGTACTATCTTCACATGACAAAGAATAAAACATACTCCTTGACAATTTGTTCTAAAGTCAAATTCCTTGGCTGAAAAAGAGTTATAATTTTATTTTGAATATCTGGCACCAACCACTAGACCTCCATTATATTTCTGCCTGCTAGTTTAAGCAATATGTAGTAGCTGATATGTTCATTCTCTTCATTTATGGTCCAAGATCAAGTTGCTTGGGGTTAAAAAAGGCAGGTATTTTTATTTATCAGAAGCACTGACATAATTTCTTTTTGGTTGCTTTCCCTGCCCTCTGGGTGTTATTTTACTTTTATCTGGTCAAGTCACTCATCCATAACTCAGTTTCCATTAAACATTCAGCACATGGTTCATTCCCATCAGCAGGGTCACCTGCAGCACTGAACAATGGCCCAGCTGTGCCTTCCAGGACTTCTCAGCTTATGGAAGATGCTTATGGAATTGCTTTTTTGTACACATCACACAAAAGGACAAATGGTTGATCACAACAATAGACTCAAAGAGAAAACAGAAATAAAAGGATATGGCAGCAGCATTTACCCAGCAGCCAGAAGAAAGGGGGACTAATCCACTGTTAGAAAGACTGCTGGACCAGTTTGTTGTGAAGCAAAGTAACCCAGCAAGGAAAGACCCAGCAGCTATGTAACCCACCCTGGTTTGGCACTCTAGTCTTCAAACCTACCCCCATCCCAACCTTGGAGGTAAGAGAAATTTCTGGGCGCCCTACCCTTTGATTGACTGTCTTGACACCACTGCAGGATGGCATCACTATTTGGCTCCATACAAAAAGAACCATACAAATACCAACTGAACTGTCAGAAGAAGGTGCCTCTCATATCCCTATGACTTGGCTGTGTGGACAGACATGATCCTATCACCAGTACTGCCAGGTAAGCCAGTCTTGGGCACTGAGTTCAGTTAACAGCACCCAAAGGAGAATGCAGGTCCTCTCCCCCTACAGCCCAGCAGTCACTCTGGTTTACTGGAGTGCAAAGGTTCTCACCACACCTCTGCTGAAGGAGAAGGCACCAGCTACCAGGACAGTGGATGCTCAGAGCCATCTCTCTCAGACACTAGGCAAAGTGCCACTTGTTTAACAGAAAACATTTAATTTTAAACTCTCTGTGAACAATGCCCAAACTTTATGCTACCATCAGCTAACCTGGAAAACAAGGAAAGTCTATGGAAAGGCAGCTGAAGACATTAAATTGTGTAACTCTACCCGTCAGCTGGACTCGAATATCAAGAGTTCAGTTGGTGAAAAATTTGAAACAGATTTGAAAAACAAATCTGTCAAAAACCCCAAGCAAACACAAATAGTAGAAATATGACCGCAAAAAAAACTCTTTTGTTGAGGTGGTAGCCAAATATTCTTGGGCTAAGCAAATGAGTTCTTGCTGCAGGTTAAACTGGCTTTCAGAGTGCACTTATCACTCTGTCACAACCCAACCTCCACTTCCTGTATCTGGTCATCTGAGGGGAACATCTCTGCATGCTTGGGTGTTTTTTCTCTCTGGGAGCCAAGCAGCCCAGACCTTGTCTTCTCTCCTTCCCCAGGCTGCAGCACTGGAGCTCGTCTGTCATGCTGGTCCCCTCCAATGGCCTTGAAACGTTGCGAGGTAGGATCACTGCCCAGAGGGTGATTTCCAGAATGGTGGGGCAGAGGCCACCCCTTCTGCCCCCTCACCCAGTGACTGCAGTGAGCAGTGCCTCAGCAGGGGACAGCACAGCCTCTGGGGCACTGGGGGAACTGGTGATGGTGCCACAGTGCCAGCAGCAGCTCTGTGGTGTGCACGCCTGTCCAGCCACTGAAACAGAAGCATATCACTTCACACAGACTGGAAAAAAACCCTTTCAGTTAGGTGCTCCAGATAAATCTTTCTTTAATATCTACTCTATTCTGCTTTATTAAATCTCAGATTTCTGAAACTGAGTGTAAAACTATCCCCTCAATGACTGCAAAGAAGTAAAACGCTCCAGCTACTCAATTTTAGGATGACTCAGTTTTTCATGTCTTCAGCTCTATGGTTTTATTACAGCACAATCTGATTTGGCTGGCTTGGTTTCAAATGAGGACAAGACGTGCAGTAATTGAAGACATACTGTGTCTGCTCCAATGTACAGAGACTTTAAATGAATCTTAATTTAAGAAAGTCATAAGAGAGAATGCCATAATTCTTCAGCCAATAAAAACAACATAGATAATACAATTAGCTGGCTGGTCTGGAAAATTATAATGTTTCAATAGAGTACATCTGCTCTAATGAAACAGAGACAATGCTTGTTCTGCTGGCTGAGAGGCCTGATTCCTGCTCCAGCTTGGTTCATGGAGGCAGCTGCATCTTCAAGAGGCTGACTTGTCCAGTCACTTGCATGCCAACAGACACATGCTTTTCTGGTTCTGCTCCACCATACAGAATTCTGGAATCTGAGACCTAGAAAAGAAATAAACCACCAAAGCCTGCTCATGCTTTCACAGAGTACAACTTTGTTCTGTGAAGAGGGATGAAGTTTTACCAATTGTTTGCATCCACACCCCAGCTGAGCAACAGCTGGGAACTAAGAGTGTATTTTTATGAATACTGTTAGTAATACAAAAGTCAGAGAAGTCACTCCAACTTCTTACAATAACAGCTGTATGTTATCCCTATTCAAGTCACAGCATCATCTATTTTTTCAATTACTTGAGGTTACCTTTCCAAAGCATTTTTTTTTCTCCTTTGGTGATGTACATGATTTTATTCCCCTGGATGCATCTTCTTGACACAGCCTTATATATCATCTATATCTACATCTATATCATCTCTATCTATCTATATCTACAGATACCTCTATATATCTTCTGTACCATGCAGATTTCTACACAAGAAGTTAAGTTTGGCATAGGAACAAAGGATATTTTTGATAATTTTCCCTTCAAATACAAGTGGAGTAAAATATAGTTAATCTCCTATTGATTTGAGCACATAAATGTACCAGCTCAGGCCCAGGATACCTAAGCATATGCACATGTCCCACAGTTAAATAGAAATCCACCCATGGCACATGCTGATTGCACTAAGAATCCCCAGAACTGCTTCAGGGACAGAAAGGAAGTTTTGGACTCCAGAGTAGCTTATAGTAAATGAGGAATAAGTAATAAAATTTAATTGAGATGGGTGTCTTGCAGCCCTAAAGAAGCTGAGAGTGTTGTATTGAAAGGTAAGAAACAATTGTAGGGGAAAAAAAAAAGAAGCAAGTAACATTGCTTGGAGAAAGTAAATTGGGGCCTTCAATTCTGCTACATCAAGCCTTTGTAGCAAGAGTACTTCTGCTTTCTACTATCTGAAAGGTCTTGCAGTGGATCTAATTATTCCATGCATCAGATAAAAATGCGTATACTATCTGTATTTTCATCCTACTTCCTATGCTCCCTAGCAATATAGGGCTGAAATATTTGTGTGTAGTTATTTCCAAGTGTGATTTCCAATTCCAGTCACATTTATTAATGAATCGTGATTTGAACCTCTACAGTATAAAGTGCGGTTATTCTTATTTTCCAGCTGTTATGCCACAACATTAATAGCATAACGGCTGTAAATCTAGTAGCATAACAGCTGGTGTGGTGGTAATAATGCCACCTGCAGCATTTCTGTATTCTCTCTCATCATCTCATTGCCCCAGGTAAAGCTTAGACTTGCCATCCTTTCCATCTCAGAGCACAAATTCAGGCAGAGAAAAGAGGCTCAGCAATAAAAAAGCTGTTGTTGTTTAATTTAAATCACAATGAAGTTGCTAGCTGTAGCCCAGGGAAGAGTCTTTTAAGTAAACCCCACATGTCTTAGAAGCAAATGCTTGAAATGCAAAGGGGAAGTCAGCCAACAGTTTTTCAGATTAACTCATATTAAAAAATTGTTGCTACATATAACACAGAAAGGATCATTAAAAACCTTTGACTAGCCATGAGCAAAAAAATTAGATGCTCCTTTCTCTGCCCTCTGTGATGCAACCAGCATAGTCCCCTGAGTATTTCTGTAACCCTCTAGTCAAGTTCCAGTAAATTTTTAAGCACCTATTTTTTTTACAAAACAAGAAAGTGATACAGGCTCCAGCAACTTCTTTGCTAAATTATCTTTGTTTTTAAAATGTACTAACTCAAGTCTCGCTCACCCCAGTCAGAGATGGCAGCAGCAACCATGCTAAATGTAAGCATTTCCACTTAAACAAGTCTCTGCTAAGACATATAAATGGGGGCTCAGCAGCAATAAGATTTACTGTCCTTGCCCCCCTTAAAAAATACCATCTAACTCCTTCCTATCTATCTCGGGTTCAGCCTGGCTGGATGCCAGCTGCCCACCAAAGCCATTCTGTCACTCCCCTCCTCAGCTGGCCTGGGGAGAAAAAAACAATAATGAAAGGCCTCTGGGTTGAGATAAGGACAAGGAGAGATCACTCATTTATTAATTACTGTCATGGGCAAAACAGACTCCACCTGGGGA
>WBMY01008543.1:41535-56115 GCA_013397315.1 Donacobius atricapilla
CTTCGACCCCATTCAATTAAAATAGCACAAATTCGCGTGTTGATTAGAGTGACATACGCCAACGAGGCTTAATGTGCTGCTGGATTATTTTATATAAATTCGTATAAAATAAATTATAAATTAAAAAATTTATGGCAGATCAAACAACTACAATTAAACCCAAATGGGTGTATGTGTACATACATAAATACATAAAGCCAGTTTAAATAAATACAAAATTTCAAATATGTCATTAAGCATCAATTTATATGTACAGAAGGCTGTAGCTCGGCCCTCTGGGATCCTAACATTCTCTTTTATTAACCTTTTTACCACATGAGGACTCTTATTTTATATGCAAGTACTAATATATGAATCTGTAAATACTATCAGTATTTAATTTTCTACAAAGAATTTATAAATTACATCAAGTCAGGACAGCCTTGGGTAGACATGGCATGTCACTGAAGTAAGCAACACAGACTTTAAAAATAATCCCCATTTATTTTAGAAACAGTACATTTAAGAAATACTTGACCTGTGCAGACACAGACTCCATAAAAAGTTTTGTGGACAGTAAATTACCCACAAAATAAGTTAACACTAAATAATTAGTATTGTGCAACCAAACCCACAACACCCACAGGTTTCAAAGTGCTTAGCAAGACAATAGAAGATTATAGTTCCCATTTTACAATGGGAACGGCTGAAACAGAAAACTCAGGTGGCTTGTCTGAGGTCATACTGAAAATCAGTGTCACAAATGTGGAAACAGGCCTGAGAACCCTCACTCTCAAACCAGTCTTGAGCCACAGAACACTTCACTGTGACTAAATTTATAAAAAGAAAGTGAGACTGAAAAGCAGGTTGGTTCATTCAGCTCAAGTAAGGAACAAAGACTTATCATTGATATGAGATACGGTAATTACTGCAGCAATCTGTAGATCAGTAAGACCAGATACAGATATCCCAGAGTCACTGATGGGGAAAGGTCCCTTAATAAAAGACAGAGGGCTAGAAAGAAGACAGTGGCATGGAGAAAGCTAAACCCTGTGATCCACTGGAAACACCAAAACTGAACTTGTGGCAGAGCAACACTCCAGGGAAACCCCCAAAACACCAGAAGGTGTTTCTGAGTTGCAGGAGTTTCTGCAGAGAGCCCTGCACTTGCAGACACTTCCCTCATGCTGGAGGGTGGGAAGCCCAGCTGCGAGAAGGCTCCTGAGCCACTTTACTACCAGGAGACCTGGCAGGGCCATGGCAAGCAGGGGCTGTTGGAGAACTCTTGCTCTACAGCTGAACCAGGGCCCATCCAGCCACCTGTCAGCCTGGGGTCATGGCAGCGCACAGCCATGGGACTTGCACAGAAAGACATCTCATGCAGGGTCTGTATTTCTGCAATGTGGCTGTTCTTATGATTACTGCTCAGTTTTGTGTGCTCTGCACTTCAGCAAAGCCCCACACTGCTGAACACCAACAAGAAATAGCACTTGTCATCCACTGTGTATAGACATACTGCCTCAAGAGGACTGGGATTTCACGGAAAGATGTTCCGACAGGAAGAGACAGAAATGATGACTGACCTCTTTTGGCACAGATACCTCCCCCAAGTGCCTGCAGAGACTGCCCTTAGGGCACATATGTGTTCTGTCTCTGGAGAACACACAGCTGTGTGCACCCAACAGGGCACAACTGCTCCAACAAACTTCCACTGTTCATCAAACCAGCAGTGTTGGCACAGCACCTGATCACATGCTTCGCAGCAGGAAAAGCAACGCACAAGTTATGTGGGAGAAGAGAACAATGGTACACATGATGCAGTATGTAGGGATCTTCTTTCCCTTATATCATCCAGTCATATTCACTTTGCAAAGATCTATGCAGCTCCCACAGACAAGAAGTGTGGAACTTCAGGTGAGGTCACATGGTTCATTTGGTGTCACGGTGATCTCGTTTTTTTCTGTCAGACGGGCACTTGCAGTTTTCCTGAGGTAGCAGATACTGAGGTCTTCCCTCTACTCCTTTAAGAAAAGCAAAAGACGACAAGCAGACAGAAGTGCTGGAGTTTCTTACAAAAGACATAAACACACTTGAAGTAAAATACATTTCTGAAATACTCCACTGGGACAGACAGCACAAGAGCCCCTAAAAGCAAACTTCACCATCTCAGAATCACCCTGAAGACGATTACAGGTTTATTGTGGCAAAACAGTAATTCAGAGAGAAATGACTTTTTATAAATAAAGAGCCAGGCACCTGGCTCTGCAGGGCCCTGGGTGTTAAATGGAATGGACTTTTTTTCTCACTGCCATCCTGCAGCAGGTCAAGGGAGCAGAATTGTAGGTGCTGTGCACACAGCACTGACAGCAGAGAACACAGCACTGCTACGTCAAGGCATTTGTAGAACTTAAGTGCAGAAAGTGTTGATCTGAGGACAAATTTACCCACTCCTTCTGCTGCTCTGCCACCTTTTCTGCCAAGCATTTCACCAGGACAGGATCTACTTTGGAGTCAATCTTGTTGGCGAACCAGTGTCCGTAATTCAGAAGCCATCTTAATTCTCCAGCCCCATAGATGCAGACACTGCGAAGGTGGGTACCAGTGCATGGAGGATACAAATAGTCTTCAAGATAATTCCACTTCACCAGACGAGTTTTGCTCTGTAAGTCTGTTACATCCTGTGATGACCTTGGAACTTCCCCAGGGACCCCAGGGACGCGCACGAGAGTGGCCCAGAAATGTTCATCTGGAGAGTACGTGTCCCTTGACCACTCAAAAAAATCTTTTGCAAGTGAGCTTTCAAGGGTGTACTGAATAAATTCTCGGCTTAAAACAAAATAGGCACTGCCTACAAATATCTCAATATCATGAGGTGGCGGGTTCTTGGAAATGTTGGTTTTCACAGGCATCTGCATGTATTCATAAGGCACTTTCATAAGTTCATGGTGATAAGTAAATCGTTCTCTTTTGCTACTGCTTGGCTTTGAAGTTTCAAGCATGTTTCCTCCACCAAGTTTCTTCAGCTCAGCAACCAACTCAAAATTTGATCTCAAAGGGAAATCCTGGCCACACAAATTGATAACATACTTCCAAGGAACTGGAGAGCCCATCAAATCAGACAAACAATTGAAATCTGCTTGCAGACGTGAAATATGTGCATAGTCCACTGTCTCCAATTTTGATGCAATGAAAATATTTGGGAAACATTTAGCTAGATTGTTCAAAGCAGATTTGAAACTTTTTGCTGCTTTTTGGTCATAATGGATGCAGTAAATATTTTGACGACTGTACAATGAATGTATGAGCCTTTCTACCATTGCTGCATCTTTGTGAACAACCAAAGAGTAGGCAATTGGAAAACTCTCCTCCTCTGGAGACACAGGCTTTAGGTGGTATTTCCTAAGTGAATGATACACGTGACAGTCACTTGTCATTGCTACAACATCTTCATCAGCTAAATCAACTATTTCTTTTCTTCTTATCTCCAAACTCTTGCCAATTTCACCAGGATCTTGTTCATATATAGATGAACAATTTATTTCATACTGGAACTCATTTCTAGAGTATGAATATCTGTTCCTAACGTAAGAAGAAGTGCTCAAGAAGTGCTCAACTAAGTAGATGCCTTTAGAGGGAAAGAAGTGTCTTTCAACATGGAAGAGCTTCAGCAGTGCAATCAGCCACCCAGTAACACACAGAATCAAGATCTTCCTTCGTGAGGGACATTTGTAGGACCACTTGCTTATCTTCATTCTACAAGAAAAAGGGGACATGGTGTTATTTTAAATCAGAAATCATCAGAGACCACTCCATCCTCTAAGAAAGACATGTGCACACCAGTCTGCCTACAGCAGAAACACCACCTTATTAGGAAGGGCACTGATAAACTCTAGTTTCTTCCTAATTTTAAAATTGAATTCCCCGGAATTATCTAAGTGAAAGCAATAAACCAGATGATTTCCAACCAAATAAGAGTATCAGAACAAGACTCATGCTGGCTTTTTCCAAACCTTTTTAACATTTCTAACAAGCCACAAATTAAAACACAGCAACCCCTGGGTTGGCAAATACATTACTGTTATCCATGTAAGTAGGAAGGATTGTTTATTTTCCTGAGTAACTACAAGGCATCCAGTGGGAGCAGCACAGGGATGTCTAGTAAAGTCTGCAAAGAATGTGTGCCTAATGGTAGATATTAGTATTTTTTTTAAAAAAGCACAAAACTGAAAGCTTTCAAATTCAAACACTGCATTCTCTTGATCACTAACACTGTAGCTGGATCATAAAGATGTCAAAGGGGAAATGAATTTCCTTCCAGGATCTGACAAGCCCAAAGTCCTTTCTCTCTTCAGATTTCTTCTGGAAAATACTTCTAACTTGCCCTGAAGACAGAGGTGGATAAAGACATAGCACGTTCATCCACTGGCATGAACATATAAGGAATGTACCCTTCTGAAGGCAGAAGGGGTAGTAGTAAGCAATAGCACATCTGTCCTGCTCTCTGCCATGTGACACAGCCTTGAATGTGACCACAAAAACACACATGGCCCCCTTTTATACAGCATGTTATTTAATAACATTCCTGGGTAGCATATTAGCAATAAAAGCTAAATACAGAGATCCTCTTCCATATAGTTTTGCTTTACTGAGTGTAATCCACATTGTTACTATCCCTGAATTAAAATTAGACCAGAACCACACACAAGTCCAGCAGAAAACTTAGCTCTACTTAGCTTAAACGAAGCTCTACTTTGTCTTTAAATTGAACAGCCCTCAGTATTTTCTTTCGAATAGAAGCTGTTTCAGAGTGCTTCCAGAGCCAATAAAATGGCAAGGCCAGCAGATGTGGCTCAGATGCCTGCACATCTCAGATACGTAAAATCAAGTACTGAGATCTGCATTCAAATAAATTGCAAGACTAACTTGGGCATCTCTAGGATTCCCTTAAATGCCAGGTCCTGCAAGCTGTAGCTAATTTAAATTGCAGCTTGTCAAGGCAGAGCTTTTTCATTTGCTCTTTCTCCCTTGACTTTGCCTTTCCCTGTGCACTTCTGTCCTTAATATTTCCATTCTAGGGCAACAGAAAGAAGGAAATGTGATCTCCTTGTTTCACCTGGGGGTTGCCAGGTACCGAGCAGGGTAAGCCAACACATACCTATTTCGTAGAAACCAAAGCTCAGCAACTCTCTGCAGGTTTTAGAAACTGTCTCCAGGTATGCTAACAAAGGAAGAAAAAACAGATCTCATAGAATAGTTTGAATTGGAAGGATCTCAAATCTAATCTCATTCCGAAATCCCTGCCCTGAGCAGCGAATTTTCCACTAGGCCTTGAACAATTCCAGGGATGGGGAATCCACAATTTCTCTGCGCAACCTGTTGAAGTGCCTCATCATCCTCAAAATGAAGTGAGGCATTCATATCCCTATAAAGCCAAAAATCCCATGTTCCCCCATAGCAAGTAGGTGCTCTCCTTCATCGCTTCTTCAAATTAATGTCTAATGTCTAATCTGGGTTTCCCCTTTACCTGCTTCCTTTATGTATCTGTGTTCATGGAGAAAAATCACTTTTAAAAGATGCTTCTAACCAAAGGCAGGTTTTCAGCCATATGAAAAACAGCCTTGTAGAGGGGAAGACAGGTAACCTGCCCTGGTTTTTTCTTTGCAGGGAGAAGACCTGTGTGGTGTGGCCTTTCTGTGAAGCCCACCCCAAGCCTTTGCCTAGTGTCTCCCTGGCTATCAAGGAGAACACCTACCACCCCTGGCTGAACAGGGACTGCCTAAATCAAGGAGCAAATCTTCTCTTATTCTGTCCTTCAAAAAGGCGAATCTGGACAAAGAAGAAGGAGGGGGGAAAACCAACACATTCCAAACTTCTCCCAAACCTCTCTATTTGTGCCAGCCCTGGCCAGCTTCTGCCCAGTGCCAAACATTCTGTTGCTATGAAACCAAACAAAGCCATAGAATCTTAGAATGTCCTGAGTTGGAAGGGGCCCACAAGAATCACTGAACTACAACTCCTGGTCCAGCAGATGATACCTCAAGAGTCACACCATGAGAGCACGGTCCATCTCAAAGTACTGAACTCTGTCAGGCTGGTGCTGTGACCACTTCCCTGGGGAGCCTCTGCCAGTGCTCAGTCACCCTCTGGATGAGGAACCTTTTCCTGATACCCAACCTAAACCTCCCCTGACACAAATTCAGGTCATTCCCTCGGGTCCTGTCCCTGTCACCACAGAGCAGAGATCAGTGCCTGCCCCTGCTCTTCCCCTCACAAGGAAGCTGTAACTGCAGTGAGGTCTCCCCTCAGTGTCCCCCAGACTGAACAGACCGAGTGACCTCAGCTGCTCCTCATGCAGCTTCCCCTCAAGGCCCTTCACCATCCTGCTGGCCCTCCTTTGGGCACTCCCCAATAGTTTTACGTCTCCCTTTTATTGTGGCACCCAGAGCTGCCCCCAGCACTGGAGGTGAGGCTGTCCCAGAGCTGAGCAGATGCAGGACAATCCCCTCCTGGCTGCTGACTCGTGTTCAACTTGCCATTGACCAGGACCCACTGGTCTGCTTCCACAGGGCTGCTCTCCCAACCTTTTGCATCCCAGTCATGATTCCTCATGATTCCTATATTATTTAATTGAATAGTTCCATAATATTGAATATCTCAGATGCTGTGGAAACAATACCAACCAGTGCAAGCAAGGTTTAAATTGTTATTGAGTGTGCCCACCAGAATTTTCTCTGTATTTACCAAATCAGTGAAAAGTGAACCTTATCAGCTTTACATCTTCTCAGTGCTATGTAAAGAAATTATTGTCAGCCAGCTGGGGAACTGCATATCTAGGTAAAATTGGATACCTCCCACCAGTCCAGCATCTTTTCCCTGGAGGGAAGCTGACCACACATACAGAAAGGGGAGCAAAGTCTTATCCACCTCCCTGCAAACACACACAGCCCTCGAAAGAAAAAATAGGAACTGCTGTTGCTTTTAACTGGAAGAACATAGCAGTCATGTGAAACTGTATATTATGAGATGTGGTGGTACAAACTGAAGAACCCCCTGTAGGCACATACATTAATTCACTGGAAATAACTTTTTTTTTGCAAAATGTACCTCCATTCCTTTGGGGTAAAATCAAGTTTAAAGTCTCCTGCTGAGAAACTCAACGCCATCATACATGGTTTCATAGAATTACAGAAACATGGGAATACATGGCTTGGAAGGGGACCTTTAAATGTCATCTAGCCCAACTCCCCCACCACGGGTAGGAACATTTCCACTAGACTCCTTGAGGGTGTCACACAACATCTAGTCCTACTTAATGTTAGGAAGCAGAATTTAATGCAGTGAAACTACCCAGACTACTTCTAGATTTGGCCTTGAAAGAAACAGCAGAGAACCTGCTCTGCATCCTAGTTGCTCTACTACATACACGAGACACACGTTGCCCAAACTAAGCATCTGAAGCATTCTGCAGCTGGTGGAAAGATACGAGGAACTGCAAGGGATCACCAATTCATCCCAAAGCATGTACTGTGAGATGGGCTGGATGAAGCATCCCTGGGAAAGTCATGGTCACCACAAACAAAAGCCAGGAAAAAGCCCAGCTTTTGCACGACAACTGCCGGCTCTGCCAACTCTGCTTGCAATGACACAGCCTTGTTGCACTTCTAATGTGAAGAATTCCATGGGTAGCAGTATCACACCCAACCCTGATCCTCTGCCAGGAACACCCCAGAAGCTCCTCCATCCCAGAGTGGCACGCAGATGCAATGGAGAACAAAGTATTCCAATGGAGAAAAGCCACGAAGGTGCTCTAGCCAGCACAAGTCTGAGTTAGCTCAGAGAACCAAAATCCTGCTCTGTCTGACCTCCAATGCCTCATATACACCAGCACTACAAAAGCTGCAGCCCTCTTTGAGGCCACCATTCTGTAAATGTTTAGGGAGGCATTTGAGAGCTCAGAGGAATGGACAGGTTCCCTTCATCAAAACAAAGAACCTGGCAGGTTTTGGGCTTACATTGAGACACATTGGCTGCTACTAGAATAGGGATTCTTGGAAAGTGCAGGCTGTGAGCAGGCAGTGCCCTTTCCTCAGTAGATCTGAAATAAATACTGCTCACCATGAAAGCTGTTGTGAGGAAGCCTGCTTCTGTGCTTGCCACAGAGCAAGAGTTAAGTGAAAAGATCAACTTTGAGTGTAAGTCTGTGGAAGGAGACGATAGAGGGAGAGAAGATGCAGGGGAACAGGAGTGCTTTTACCCCAACATGTGATTCTTTCTTGCATAAAGAAACCCTTCCGCATATATACAGCATGAATCAAGCTTCTTGCTGTCACCAAGTCAAAAAAAAAATTAGAAGGGAATGGGCGCTGAGAGGAACAGGAGCAGAACAGAAGCTGGGAAATTACAAGAGAGGAGAACGGAGAGACGGATTGATAAGGGTAAGTACTTTCATGTAGGTAGCATTGACAGCAAAAACAAATATCAGAGCAGCAGAACAAGTGCTTTCTCCAACCTGTTACACCCCCATCATTCAAACGCATCTGAGGCAAAAACAATGTCTACACCTTCCTTGGAAACCAGGTCACAGCGTATTTCAGCAGCCAACACCATTACTACATAAAGCAGGAACTACAGGAACATTTCCCTCTCCAAGTGAAAACACTTCAGGAGAGTTCCCCCTGATAAAATATCTCTGTTTGTTTAAAACACACCTGCTCACATAGCAATGCAAACTTTGTGGTTTGCATGACCAAAGCTGTGCAAAAATATAGTTAGCTCCTCCTGGTTTTCCCTCTGGTCTATTCAAATCAAGTCTGGGTCGTGATAGGTCTATGGGAAAGACAGAGGGGATGATGTTCCTGGGAAACTAGGGAAGAGGAAAAGTAATCTTGTGCTTTCCTAGGCTATTTATTTTAATTTTTTGTAAACGATCTGTCTGAATTAAACTTTTACCACTGCTTAACTATTTAATGCTAACTGGAAAAGTTAATTTATTAATGTGCTATTTTTTACTGCTGCTAGCTGGTTATTTCCATTGCAAAATTATCTACTGATAGGGATCATGCAATTTCTGTAGGAGTGCGTTTTATTGGCATTAAATCTCAATCAGTTGATTCTATCAAGTTTGTCTGGTTTTCCACCCACTTGCCGTGCACTGGAGCCTCAGCCTGTGCCCCTCTAACACAGTCACACTTAGCACCAGCCTCATTTTGCACACCTCACCCCCTGGTTTTGGCTTGCCCACCTGATGTAAAATTACTTACTTTTCACTTACATTTTCTCTGAATGATGGGCAGCTAAAGAGCTAAGTAACTTCAATTACTTAAACACTTAATTGCAAAATGGGGAAAAATATGTCATTACTTTTAGCAGTAATTGGATGATAAACCTGCCAAATTTAAGACCCTGAAGACTTAAAACAACACAGTGTCCCAATGAAAAACAGTGTGAAATGACTACAGTTTAGCACAGTGTGGTTTTTGCTTCTGGAAGTGGAAAGACAGGTTCTTGCCACATACCTGGGAAACACAGGTTCAGCAAATACCATCTGGCAGTTATGATATCACACAGGACTTTGTCCCAGCACTAATCATGAGGACTCTTTCTTGCACGGGATCTCTATTTCCTTGCAGAACTTCCTGTGCAGACAATAAGTTGCTTTGCTTGTCTGTTTGACACTCAGTTCCAGCTCTTTAGAAAAGGCTGGGTTCTCCTTTCAAGTTGCCTCCAGCGGCAATCCCCATTGTTTCAGCAAAATATCTCACATCAATTTCAGCATGGTCAAGCCCCAGAGATTTGTCAAGGTAAAGAAAGTCAATGTTGCAGCTCTTTGGCCAGGAAAAGAGGCAAGCAACTTCTGCAGGGTCATATGAGCAGCACAAGAGAGAATGTGGCTCCTCTGCAACCCCAACTAGTCTGACTGCTTTACAATAACTTTTCATGAAAGCCCTTTTGCTGGAGGCCTGAAAAGTCTCTCAGCAAATCCCTTGGTATGCCTCATACTACTGTGTCATGCCAGTCAGAGGATTTGCAGCCCTCTTAAAGCAAGGAATTGTTAAGAAGGCACAGAGATAGTCACCAAAATTTCCAAGTCTGATGCTTATACATTGAGAATTTCAATTCTCTGACTTTGTGACATGGGGGTATCTGTGCTTGCCAAGGACAAAGTGTACTATAAAGGCCGGAGTCAAGAACACAAGCAAAATCCCACTAACAAACACATACTCCAACAAATAGAGTTTAATCCTTTCTAATCCTTTCTAATTTGTGGCAATCTAGAGTTTAACAGCTTTTTTTCCACTTCATATGGGAGTTTAAGCAATAGTACTACAGTGGAGAGAGGGTTAACCTTTAAACTATAAGATAACTTAAAAATTAGACCCAAAGGGACAGAATTTGTATTCACTGGCAAGGAGATGCACCATAAAAGAGGGTAGAAATTTCCTGCTAAACAGGGAAGCAGGAGAAACTGCACTGCACTGCAGAAGAGCTCCCATTAACAGCTCAAAATATTTCTCCATGCCCTTCACCCCACCACCAAGCTGCCTGCAGACTCCTGTCTGCAAACCCCTGCTGTAAATCACCCTCTTAAAGTAATTTCTCCCCTCAAAGTCACAGCTTGCCACATCGGCAAGATCTCATCAAAGAGAGCTGCAGACCTACCTTCTGGGCTCTGCCGTGGTCTCTTCCCCTCTTTAGGATGCTCTGTCCCAGGGCATCAATGTGGGGACAGCCAGCTCAGTGGGCAAAGCCCTGGTGTCTGCTCCATCCTGACACTGCCCGCAGCCTCCATCAGTTATCAGTGCTTCCAATGCGTATGAAGTCGGACACGCAGAAGTAGTAGGGATGACATTATTTCTTGCACAAATTGAAAAAGAAAATTGTAAAATGTTAGATGGAAAACAGTGAGCATGGAGGCTTGGCACAGTAAGTCCCAGGGCAGGTGGGCACAAGGGGTGGCTATGGCTGCAGTTCTGAATTAATAAGCCCCTGCTTTTTAGCAGGTTGGTTGGGAAGGTTTTGTTGTTATTATTAAGTTGTGGAAGGCATTATCTGTATAAGAAGCATATATTTCTGTTTACTCACATAGTATTTCTAAGCACCAAGAAGGCAGGAAGAAGTGAACACTATAAAAAGAACAGATCACATCAAAGCAACCTAATTTCCTTCTCTAGCAGAGTAAAGAGGACTTGGGGAGAGCCAGGAAAGCACTGGGACATGAGGAGTCTGTCAAAAGCCTCACCAAGTTTAAGCGGCACACAATACTTCAGGTACCAAGACTCCGGGTCTCAGAAGCCTTGCTCCCTTCACAAATAAAGTAACTCTGACACTAAGCCAAGGCCAGAAGTTTGGGCTACTGTTGTAAGACCCACAGTCCTCCTGATACTTCCTGAAATTCTCTTTAGATATGATGACCTACACTGGAAGTTCACCTATACATAAATACTTTGTATGGTATACAAAGTCTCTGTGGCAAGAAATACATTTCTGGGCTATTATACCTAACTTTTCTCTGTGTGATGCTTACAAAGAAATTTGAGGAACTAAACAATGCACTATTTGCATATACCACAAACAGCTATCATGGTATTTCCCTCGAGGAAAGCACTGCAGCACTATTCCTAAGGCATATGTAGGATTCTCCTCCTCTCCATCCACATTTTGACCAAAAGACACACACCAGCTTCCTCTTCATCACCAGCCTCCTAGCTGATACAGAATTATAAACTGCACTTTTGTGACTGATGTAGGCTGAGTGTCATAAGCCCCAAAGAGGGCTCTGGGTGTCACAGATTCAAGGGATCCTGCAGTCCTGTCTTAGCTCATTGTCCCCAGCATTGCAAAATTATACAGAGATAACAGTATCCAGATTCCTTAACATGGAATATTAATACTTAATATTGGCACTCTCTGTTTGCATAAGATGCAATGTGGCAAGACAGTAGCTGGGTCAACTTTACCTCTTTTCCACATGATGGGAGGGTTCAGTGGCAAATTATATCATGTGTTACAAATTGATAAAAAAATAAGAAAATGGGACATCTCTGAGACAAATGCTTCCAGCGCATGCAAAACTGGAAAAGGTCCTCAGACAGCTATGCATCTTTTGAGTAAGATTTAGAGTGCTGACTTTTCCCTGCCTGGAAATCAAGCATGCAGAAAGACCTCCCCCAGCAAACAACACACCACAAAAACACAGGCCAACTGCACTCTGCAGTCAATCCAAAAGGAAAAGGTCTTTGATTGGCACCAGGGAACCCTGCACAGGCCACAGACGAGCTACTTGACCCACCAGACAAGCCACACAGCAGTTGGATAATACAACAGGGCATGTCGCAGGAGGATGGGTGGGTCTCTGGCAGGCTGGTATCTGCCTAATCACCTGCCTTTATCTGGTGTGGTGCAATTAGAGAGCTCCTCTTTCTTCACAGATGTCTGTCTCTCTTGTACTAAAAGCAGAGTGACCTCTGCCTCGCACTTGGTCACATTGCAAACCCTGGCGAAGCTTTCTTCATTTCTGAGTATTTCAGGGTGACATCTGATGAGGCTTGACTTGTTGACAATTACGCAAAATATACTCCCTTGCTGGATTCAGCACCCTGCTGTTTATGTTGCAGAAATGAGCTTTTTATGACTCATCTGGTACATTTCTTAGTTCCTTTATCAATATTTCTTGGAAGATCTCAAAAGCTGGAGTCACCACATGACTCCTGATGACTCTTTCTGTAGCTGTAACTACTATGCAAATGCTTTAAGCTTAATTACTCTGAACTTACCTGGACTACTTATTTCAGAGACAGTCTATTGTCACTCAGCAAGGGTGGCACAGCCAGCGTGTTGACTGGTTAGAATAATTTGCACATATTAGGCCATAACATAGTGTGCATAGTGTAGGCTATGAACCACAAAACCTACAGAACCTGGTACACAAGCAGTTTCCAGTGTGTGGACCCCTTTCATGGACGAGCACCTGGATATCCAGTGTAATATCACAAAGAGGTGGTGCCAACCCAAGCAACTGAAACCTAAATGTGTTGCTTATCACCATTACTGCTTTTCAGAAAGTTATAATCCTTAGGATTTGCTAACTTATATTATACATATGTCAAAAAGCATTAACCAGGTTTGTTGGTAATCTTTAAATGCCTTTACAGCTGGGCAGCATACACAAAAATACATGAGAACTGGGCCAAAACCCCCCACTATCATATGTATAAAACCAGAAACCACAGTTGCACAAATGTAGTAGCATTTCACTTCCCTTTCTATGACCAACTCAGAAAAGCCACATGCATGAAAGAACAATCATATCATAACTATGGAGCCCATCCAGCCCGGGATATTGTCTCATAGTAGTCAAAAGCTGAGGCTTGGAAACAGAAGAAAGATCAAGCACTCTTGAACACCCCCTCCACTGGTCCTTTCCTTTCCTATTTCCTTACAGCTTAGAAGTTTTCAAGGATAGGTTACAAATGGCTGTTTCTTATGAAATTTGGAGTTCTTTCATCCAGTCATTTTTGGACCTACACAAGCTTTCTGACATGTAGAGACTAGGGTGTGTGGGGGTGGGGGGCAGCACACTACAGCTCACTTGAGCGTAGAGTAAAAACCCACTTTCTTGTCCTTGCTTTCAGTCTTTTGCCTCCCAGTGTCACTCGACTGTTGTAATTCCCTGGCTGAAAGAAGTAAGCAGGTCTTTCTTGTTAATCACCTCCACTTCAGTTGCAAGTTTATCTACCATCTCTACCCCTCAGCTGTTTCTCTCATAATCAAGAAAATGCAAAACGATTACTATTAAGGAAATTTATTTATGCAAAAAGGCTATTATTAAGGAAACCTGCCTATCTCAAAATGAAATAGGTTGGTTTATGGACTAGATATTTGGAATGAGTTAGAGGATGCTCAGTGGAGCGGATTCTCAGATGGGACACAGTGGAGATTCCCTGTAATGTCTTCTTTTTCTAAGCCTTACTCTGGCATTAGTAAATCTGTTCACCCAACAATCACGGACAAGACGGTACAGTCTCTCTTCGAGGGGAAAAAGAAAAAAAAAAAAGTTCTGACAGATTCTAGCTATTGTTACTTTCTGTTTCCTAACCAGGAAAAAGAACCTCATTCCGCACTAAAGAAATGACTAAGTGCACTTGGCAGATTCGAACGCAGCTACGTGAACATTTTGAACAATCTACTGTGAAACGAAAAAAATGCCAACATCACAGCAACCCCGATTCCTCTCCCCAAACCTCACTCCAAGTTGGCGCAACTGTTGCTTCTGGAGAGAAGCCTACGAGGCTACAACATCTAGGCACGCCGCCTGCCAGCCGAGCTGCAGACAGGTGTGTGCCCGGCCCGGGACACCCGCATCCTGTCACCGAGACGCAAAATCCCCCCGGGACTAACTTTGAGGACAAACGGCGCCTTCTTACCGGAGCTCTCCCGCAGCGCCGGTACCCACCCTCCTGCTCCTGCTCCGGCTCCTGCTCCTGCCCCGGCTCCTGCTCCGGCCGCCTCCAGCGCCGCGCCCGGCCCGGCCCTCTCGCCCCCGCCAGCGCCGCCCCGCTGCGCTCCCGCGGAGCCGCACAGGTCCGCCCTTTCCTCCTCCTC
>WBMY01008543.1:66844-77019 GCA_013397315.1 Donacobius atricapilla
TTTTCTCACACAAAAAAAAAAAATATACAGCTGTCCAGATGACCTTTCAGTTTCTCAATTAAGTCAATCACTCTATTTAAATATCAATATTACTGAATTTGCACTCAACATCAACAAAGGCATATACTAGTATCCTTTCTTAAAAGACCCAAAGATTGCTACAAAAATAATTGTAGGAGACTATTTCTTGGTATGACTAGATAGGTGTAGGTTCCCAACATACAATTCTTTCTTTTTAACCTATTATGTTATTGTTGTAGACTTGATTATATAATGATTCACTTGTATACTCACTTGAAAGGAAAACAGTTCTCTAAAATTATTTCTAACCACTTTAGAAAACCTGAAATTAATGTGCCAAGATAGTGTATAAAAAGTTCCAGCTCCAAACCTGGGTAATTAAAACCAGAACACTTTAAAATTCTGGCAGTTTATAGCAGACTGAAATGCAGGTTGGAAGGAACAGAAGACAAGTTACAAATCAAGTTTCAGTTCAGGTCAGAACAGCGCTTTGGAAAATCAGCAGCTCCTGTTTTTCATGAACTGGCAAAATCTACTGCAGCTGTGATTCAATTGCTGAGTTTTATGTACAACCTCAGAACAACTTCTAGAGCCTTCTCCTACAGTATTACCACATGGTTATTGAAATACTGAATAGTTCTCATTTAAAAGCTTTGTCGTAACTTTGTTAAAAGTAATTCCTGAAAAAAAAAAAAAAAAACAAGATAAATATGTGATAAAATCTGAACACTTCCCAAGGTAAAATCATTGGGTAATCTCCTAAATATTTTCACTTCCTATTGCCAATGTGATGTCAAAACAGTCTGTGTTGTTTGTCTAAAGCAAAGCAGCAGGTGAAGCCAGTGCATCTTGAAGGCTGATGTGAATCACACTGCCTTGCACTTATTGCTTCCGTAAGTAGGAAAAGAAAAGACGTGTTCCAGGAAGATAACCTACAACAGTTGTTTGTCTCAGTCTTCCCTCAGTCTCCATGGGACCACAAAAGCAGATGAAAATGTTACAGTGCACCTGATTAAGTAAGAAGATAGGTCAGTTATCAAAGGATTTTTGTATCACTTGTTTCGCAATGTAAAAAGGCCAGAAAGGCAACGTTCAAAGCACTCAACTAGGAATCAGTTTTAAGTATTCTCAGCTGGACTTCTTAGGGGAACATAGTTTCTGTATAAAAAAAAAAAAAAAAAAGGGGCAGAAGTTTTAACAAGCAAGTTTCCATCTAGATGTATGGGGAAAAATTCATCATGAGCACGGTTAAGCATAGGCATACCCATCCCTGAAAATATGCAGAATTTGACTATACAAGGCATTGAGAAACCTTCTCTAACTTGGAAACTGGTCCTACTTTGAACAGAAGGTAGGTCTTAGGACCCTCAAAGGTCCCACTGAACCTATGTTAGGCTACGATTCTGTGCAATCACAGTATCATCTGGTTTCTTCTGAAGTAATTTTCCAATTTCAGAAAAAAATCTGGCTTACAGATAAGAAATACAAACATCAGATACTTAGAATTAGCTTCCATGGCATGCAGTCCTTGATAGGTGTTCCTTCCCCCACCTGCCTCCACCTACACACAGTTTTTGGCACTCTGAAAAGTGATTTTTGTTTGGCTCTTGCTGGTCACATAGCTCAAGTCTGAATCAATCATGTGACATTTTACCTCCTACCCTGCTGACAATCAACAGCAGGTAGAGGATTGTGAAAAGTGAGATGAAGGAAGCCTATACCTCAGCCATGGTATGCAGTTACTGGAAAATACAGCTTTGTAAATTCTTCTGTAAAGAACTGTGCACTTCTTTGTAAAGTATTTAAGCATATAAAACAAATGCCTTGAACTTTACAGTACTGGAAAGTACACTCAAGTATTTTGTCTGTAAGCCATAAAGAAGAGAGAACAGTGGAATAGTTGCACCTTGAATACCCCAGAGATTGAAAAAGTATTACAGATAGACATTTTTGTCTACAATCTCACTCTTCTTCCAAAGTACAAAATAAAAAGAACATATAGTTCATCTCCCTGTCTCTTAGAGTCACATAAATGGGGACATAGTGTAGCTGGTGAATATTCTACTATAAGTAAAGAAGAAAAAATATGTATTAGATGTCAGGGTTTTGTTTTCATTTGTATGTGGTTTGTTCACTGGGGTTTTTTAAATATTTCAGTACTTCTTTTTCACATCACTGTTGCTACTGATGATGGTATGATAAGCTACTACTTCAATAATACCCAGTCCAAAAATTCAGATATACAGAATTAAGTTCCTTAAGCCATGCCATTTTTGTTAGAAATAATAAACTTGGGGTTCTCCGGTAACAACTTGATTTTTCAACCACAAATGTTATTCATTACATTTTTCTGCTTTCCTCCAAAAACATGAAGAAGAGAATAGTAAAGTTTTCTAGTGAAAGTAGTTTTTGATATAATTGTCTGAGCCTAACCAGACACCAGGGTTCTGATGTGGAGTACAGTACAGCACAAAATATATTATCATACAATGGGCTAGATTTGTTGTTCAGATTATGCTACAAAGTACCTTCAACAATTCAAATATGCATATGAGATCCCCGTCCTAAAAAGTTTACAATTGAAAGTATAATGACAGACTCTTACAAATATGCACATGCAGTGTTTTCTAGTACCTTGATTTTACACTTGTTCAGGATGGTACTGAGAAATATAATAGCTAAGTTTCATTTTACTGGAATGGTTCATGTGAATTTAAATATTCTGTTGTTATGTCAGCCATTTCAGCATCACAACTTGTACTGGTGAACAAGATGGACAACTGACTATCAAGAAAACTGAAATTAATTATCTTTCTATAATTTTCCAGGACTAGTAAAGTCCACAAAGTAAACTAGTTTAAACCAAATTTATACACTGAGCTTTACATTCAGATTTTATTTAGCACGAAGTAAAACAGCAGTTGCATTGTGTATGTGTCTAGTTCTTTGGAAACAGACCTAGAGGGCAAACCAGTGCAGTAAATCCATCTATGGGTCATGGGCCTTCTCATAGCACTTACAGAATTTCATTCAAGAGACTTATTGAAGTGCTAATCTTGAGATACTTGCAAAGGAATTTCCTTCTGAAATAGGAGTTTGCTTTTTACAGTTTATTTTAAAAAATTTGGTCGGACTGTGAAACTTGAGAAGCTTCTACTCAGACTTTATGCAAAAGATTTGAGATCCACAAGGCAGAGATGTCAAAACTGAGATGGTGGTTAAATTTTAAAATATTATACTGCATGTTCAGCAGCTTTTTTTCTTCAATTGACAGAGTAATTATAGTAGGTATCAAAAAAAATTTATACATGGAACAACATTCCTGCAAATTTCCAGTATATTAATTTTTATCATAACATGTATCTTTAATTTTGCATCATCTCCACTCTCCGTTAATGGTTACTTTTTCTACAAAACTACTCTACACTCCAGCTGTAACTGTTTCCATTCAGGACTGAGCACCCAGACAGTAGTGTGACAATGACCATACACGCCACAAGACCATTATTTTGGCAAACAGAATATAAATAGCAGCCATATTTGAGAAAATGTCAATGTAACTGTTGATTTGTTCAGCAGAGAAACATAACTCCTATAAGCCATAATCTCTGTTACTTTTCAATTAATATCAAAGAGCAGTTCAATCTGGGTTCTTTGATATAGATAAATGTAGCAATCTGCTACACAATCTATTTTTTGTAACTTTAAAGACCACCTTCCTCCAAATATTCTGCCCCAGCATTTAAGATAATAAGCTGGTTTGCTTCTAATAATAAAAAAAAGAAGCTGGTGGGATAACAAAGCATTTTCTGCAGAGGTTTCTCAGCTTAATTCTTTGCAAGGTAGCTGTAGGGCCTATGTAGAGAAGCATCAAGAATTGCTTTGAAATGCGGATGCAGTTTTAGTTTACAATGACCAACAAAGAGTGGATCCTCTAATGTTTCCTGTCTCATTGCCTCCCACAGCAGGCCTGGCTCAGTGCTGTTACCTGTGCCAGTGCAGTGTTATCTGGCTCTGGGGTTGGAGCTGATCACTCCAGCTCTGCACTGTGGTCAGTCAGGGTCGTCCCTCTGCAGTGTAATCACAGGCAGTAGAGGCAAAAATACCAGATCAAGTGCAAGAGGCACTGTTCAAATCATACAAGTATTACTGACGGGGTTTAATGTGAAATCAGAGTAAAAATGCAATACTGAAAACACAAAGTTATGAGCTTGGTCAACTACACAAAGGTCAGAGCATCTTTGGGAGCATTTCTACACCATCCTTGAAATTAGATTACACAAGATCATTTAGCAATGCTTATGCATCATATCTCTCCATCTAAATCCAGAAGACATTTCTCTGTGCTATTATTTTTTTGAGACATTTAACTAAGTACTCAAAATGATATTAAGTTATTTTGTTAGCTCCAGCAAAATAGCAAAATGTTTCTAATTTGGACACAAGAGAGTCTACCATATTGAGCTCTAAAAAACGTTGCTATTGGGTCATTTAGATCAATCTAAACCCTCTGCAGCATCATCATTTTTCCCTAGCACTCTTTCCCTCCCACACACAAATCAATTCCATGCCACCTACTTTTTTTTTTTCCTTTCATATCTCTTGCATAGCCCTTGCATCCACCATTAGGTTTTCTAGACTGCTAAAAAAACACTTGCTCATAAATTCCCTGGCAACAGCTGCTTCTCCTTCACTACAGAGCTCTCACAACTTTTGTTTGTGGCAAGGATGTGGTGTTTGGCTGCATATTACTCAGGTCAAAGCTCCTAAGAGGCTGAGCAATGGAGCCACAACCAGGACTCTGATAGTGCTGGTGTCCCTTGTGAAAAAATTCTTTCCTGGGAGCAGGAAAAGATACTTTTGTTCGAAGAACAAAAAGTATGACTTAACACTGATGGTTTAATGCACAGAGAAGTTATGTCTTTTGGTTTTCTTAATTTGTTTCTCTGTATTTTCACTTAGCCTTATACCACCTAACACATGTAAGGGCAGACTTCCCTTTGCTCCCTTACCAGCCCAAAGGTTGCTGCTGTAAGATGACTGGGGCTTGGTTGTTTGGGGTTTTTTTAAATCTGTATCTTCCCTGGCAAAATTACAATAGTCACCACAAAACTCTAACTTGAAAAGTAGCCTGCTAAATGTGTGTGTTTCATTGCTTGCCTCAAGGAAGACAGAAGCTTACCATATCACACAGGATCACAGCACAACTTTCTTACTTGCTTTCAAGCATTCCTCCTGAGTTCAGTTGAAAATTTAATACTCCATACCTGAAATAACACTAACATAAACCTTTCGAAACAGCTTATGGTTCAGCCATTATGAAATCATTTGGATTCCCCTGGAAACACTCTTCTTCCACAAAACTTTGGGACCTTTCATGAACTAAAGGTGAGCAAGAGCTGTTTTAATCTTTACAGGTGGCTGATGGTTATTAAAGGCAGTAAGGGATTGCCTGAGCATAAGAATTGGACTAGTCATGCCGTTTTCCAAAGACTGTCTTCCTGAAATAGCAATCTGCAAAATGAATGTGCATATCACACTTACTGACTGCAACAACTGAATAAGCTTTTCTTTTAAGCCACTTTGCTGGAATTTCAGTGTGAAATATCTAACACCAACATTTGCTCTGCAACTTACATCTGTTCTTCAGCTGACATCTGCTTCTGAATCTTTGTTATTTCTTCATCATTTTCAGCAATGTCATCATGCCAAGTATCAGAAAGCACAAAGAAATTCTAATCCATATAATAACTGTTTCTTCTGTTTTCCTATACACAGATAGTCTAAAAGTACTGCTTATTTGCTTAGTGTTTACTTTTCAGTCAGGCTTGAATACAGCAATTCTTACTTTCAGCTAGCATAATCCTAGAAGAGACTAAAGACTTGGACTCAAAGAAGATACATACACTGAAATTTAGTTAAGATTTAGATGATCAATTCCAAAATTGCAATCTCCAATGCTTTTATTAAATACCTGCATTGGTCTGGGACTGTTTTACTTCATGGGCTCTTCAAGTTTTTTGTACTAAGACCCCCTAAGTTAGCTAGAAGTCTGATGCTATATAAACCTTGAAACACCTTATTCATCTCGAAAAACTGCATCATTTATTTGGGCTTCCACAGAACAGCAACTCCTTCTCTTCTTGCCAAGGGGCCCTGATTTGGTAGAGGTTCCTAGGACACATTTCCTAAACTGAGCTGTACAAAAAGTTCATCTGTAGCTGCTTCCTTCTATTACAAGATGGCTAGATGCAGCCACTGCATATGTAATTCTCTTCCCACTTCTCCATGCTCTTTATACAGTAGCTCAATGAACACTGGGCCAAGGTATGGGAAGCTACAAGGCAAGTGAAAGAGGGGTATTTAAAGTAATAGCATTCTCCTCTAAAATCACTTAAATTCCCAGGCCCCGGTCTTCTTTTTTATCAATGCTCTGGGATGCACAGAAAAAATAAAAAATCATTAATACAGTAAGAAAGAAAAAGTTTGGTTTGCTAAAAAGCAGCAAAAACTTCTACTGTATAATACACACAGGCCCTAAGACCGTTAGAAAGATAGAAGAGTGCATGGGTTTGTCTCCAGGCAAGCAGTGCGGAATAGTTCATATCCACCCAGCAAACTTTCCTCTGCTTTTGAGCGGGCTGGCTGCAGGCAAAGTGCCTGTTGGAAAAAACACTTGGAACAAGCTAACTCAGGAACTGAGCTTGCAAACCATTGAAGGGTTGCCCTATGACCAGAACTGTACTCACAAAACAACAGTGCAGATTAATCCTCTTCTGAAACAATTTAAGGCACTGTTTAATGTCCTACATATCTGGCCATGTAGTATCTGAAATGACACTGAAACTGAGAACACTTTGACGTTTTCTCCCTCAATTTCTCACCTAAGACTAACGGTTAGGCAGTTGTTACTGTCATCTTAAATCACATATCACAAAAAACTTCCTTAAATATTCTTTTCCAGATGACCCTGGACTACTTGGGAAAAACACTTACTGATCCTCAGACTTATTTTTGTTTGTCAGGAGTAGTTTTTTAATAAATTGATTTCTCTGTTCTAGACGTTACAATATATTCTCATATATATGTTACCATATATTTTTCACAATACAAATGATTCAGAAGAACTAGTGACATTTTCAAAGGTCTGTCAAAAAAGTTTGGAAACTGAATCCAGTTTTAAGTCACTTACACCTGGTATAAACTGAAGTTACTGAAGCAAAGCAAAATAAACTCATCACCTGGAAAATCTTAGCCTGAAACAAATACCAGCAGAACACAGTAATTTGAATATCAAGTTAGTTCTTTTGAACTATTATCTTTAAATTTACTTTCAGTATGTTAAAAACAGACCAACCCTGGTATCCCAGTTCACATGAAGTGCAGTGTCTTATCAAATCAACAGAAACAATCCCAAAAGCCCCAAAGCTTTATGGACTCCAAGTACAACTGGCTGTCAAAGGGACTTGTGTTTCCCTGAGAACACATTGCTTATCAAAATTTGACTGATGTTCTTAACTTTGCTAGGCAGTTCTGAAAAAATTGTTCAGTGTCATTTTGTCATATCAATGCACTTTGTTTCTTTTGACTATTTATTTTTAGAGAATAAAATATCTTCCTAGTTATTAGTATTGCTTGGGCATACTGGGTTTTTCCATCACACAGATAATTCAATATGATTTGAAGATGCATATGAGATCATGCTACTGTATCTGAGTTTGCAATAGAATAAAAAAACATATTAAAATAGCTTACTTGAAACTTCACTTTATGCTAAGTATTTTTATATAAAGTGTTACATTAAAATTTTTTACATAGCGACCAAGTCATTAGTGACTATTCTCTTCACACAACAAATTTAAGGAAGAAGTGTACTTTTTTAGACTTCTTGTACAAATTCTGGTACTATTTACATTTCAAGATCAAGATCTGTGATAAACATATACCCCAATAAAAAACAGAAAGCAATAGAGGAATTTTGGGGTTTAAGTCCTTTAGAAATCACTTTCTACTGCTTTCAGTCACAAAGAATATTAGATTTTAAGCAGTACATACCCAAAGGGTTTCCTTTCTGTGTTGGTAACTCCAGGTCACTGGAAACTGATACTTCATCAGCACCAAACTTTGACAATTCTGTTCCAAGATATGTAACCTGTACAAAGAAATCTAGACGGATAACTGATTGTTTTAATTAATATTTTTTGGGGGTTTTTTTCTGATTGGTGTAGAAACTTCTCTTTGCTTTTAGAACTGAGTTCATGCACTTGCAAGCCTAACCTGCATCTGTCAAGATCAAGGAGAAATTATGCTGATTTGCATTCTAATTGAAAAAAAACCCCAACATGATACAGCCCATCTGTAATGCCATTTAAACTCCCCCAGTGTTTTAGCAACAATCATGCACAACACCCTGATATTTCAATAAGTTTGCTACTTTTTATTAGAACTACCTTTCAGCTTTCCCTATAGGTCTTAATCATCTTTAAAGCTACTCTTTCCAGTCCCTGCTAGTTTACAATGTGAGCATTCCACATTCTTTCAACACTCATAAGTAGTTAATCACTGTGCAGCTACAAGTATGCAGCTCTTTCCTTGCTGCTCATTCATTAAAAGTAAGAAGGCATTTAAAATTTAGGCTTGTACTCTCTTTTCTTTAAGAACAGTAAAGAGATATAGATTAGTGTAACTTGTTACAGCCATTCATTATTGCTAACTTGGGGAATCGAATCAGGCCTACCTTATTCCACACATACTTCCATGTCACAGAAATATCACCTCCTAGTAGATCTTTAACCCACTGAATTGGATTCTGTAGTATTTGTCCTTTACTGGTTTTGATTTTGCCATTCTTTAAGAGTGTAGCTTTATGACTAAATCCCTAAAAAGAGAGTAAGAAATAATTTAAAGTCATAAATTAAAAAATATGAAATAAGATCCTTGAAACGTGAAAAATGCCAAACAATATAGCTGTAAAGATGCAGCTAATCCTGTTTTTCTCAGAAAAAAATGCTAAGTAATGAATGCCACTATCAAAATCTGTAAAAATAAGATGATTTATTCCAACACAATAATTTGCTTTAGCCAATCAGAGGACAAATCTCCCTATGTGTGTTTGTCACAACTGTATTTGTATCTTAGTTCCTCTTACACATAATAGGGCCTTGAATAAATTAATTTGCAACAGTGAACTCAAGCACTTACACAAGGCAAATCTTACACGAGGCAAATCTGTGCAACAATAAACTGCTACACGAGGTACATGCATGTCAGAGTGGAGTTTCAGCAACCATTCAAACAAGATATTTGCAGAAAAATTTCACTTATATCAAGGGATATCACTTACATGTTTTAGGAGGAACCTGACAGCCTTACCTTACACAAAATTCAGTACAAATGAACTTCCTGTTAATGCTTCTTTCATAATGTTAATACAGCCCAGTTCTGCAAACATTTACACCTCTCCAGAAGCACAAGTTGTAGCTGTTTACAGTTGAGAAAGTTATACTGGCCTCAGTTGGACTAACACAGCTAAATAATGTAACAATTAGCTCTTGATCCACTCTGTTAGACCTCAGTAAGTTACTTATCATGCATAAGGCTAATTAATCCAAGTAAGAGAATGATGCACCAGGAAATACTGAACTGTCTCCTACCATATCGACTGGCTTGCAGTTGCTTTAAGAATTAAATTGATTAGCCCAAATATTTCAATGAGCCCTCAGTCGAGTTCACAGTTTCACAACCTAGGTCTACAGCATACAACAACTGCATATTGGCTGCCCAAAGCTGACCTTAAGTAAGGACTATGTACCAGCTGTATGTTGTTATCAGGTACATCTCTATAATGATAAAGAAGGGAAATTTACTGATCATCTCCTTACAATGCAACAGACACTGGCTTCTAAATTTCACTTTCTATAGCACTGTCTTCCAAGGCATAAATGAGTGTCATTTTAATCCTAGTAAAGATGAAACTGACACTAAACTGACTTCTCTAGGTGCCAAACACCATTGCAGCATTGGGTTATAATTCCTTAGGATCCAGGTGCATCAAGCTACTATCACAGACAATTGTCTTGAAAAATTACAGTAGGCATACTGAATTTTTCATCCTTCTACTTAGTCATCTTGCAGTTCAAAGGAATATTACATGT
>WBMY01008543.1:77055-123010 GCA_013397315.1 Donacobius atricapilla
AAAAAAAAGCATGTCTCCACACCTATCATATGGCCTGATGTACAGCCTTGTGACTTACACTACCCTATACTCCAAAACACAAGACCACACGAAATGGCAGCTCTCAGCAGAAAAGCATTTCTGAAATTATAGGCAGAGGAAAAGTCCTTCTTTCTACACTAACTAAACTGGTGCATTGGCTGAGAAGAACTTTTCATGTTTTTATCAATACCGTGCCCTGGAAATTAACCAGCTGTGTTGGTTTCACACAGCCAGGTTTTTGGTAGCAGGGGGTCCACAGAGGTGGCTTCTGTGAGAAGCTGCCAGAAACTTCCACCATGTCAGGCAGAGCCAATCCCTGATGGCTCTGAGGATGGACAGGCTGCTGGCCAAGGCTGGGCCAGTTAGAGGTGATGGTAATGCCTCTGTGGTAACAGATTTAAGAAGAAAGCAAAACAAAGTGGTGATGCACTTTTAATTCCAGCCAGAAAAGGAGAAGGAGCTGAGAACATGTGAGGGAAACAACGTGGAGACACCAAGGTCAGTGGAGGAGAGCAGGAGCTGCTCCAGGCCCTGAAGCCAAGATCGCCACAGCCCATGGCGATCCACAGGGGATGCAGAGATCCACCCACAGCCCATGGCAATCCTTGGGGGATGCAGAGATCCACCCATAGCCCCTGGGGAGGTGCCCATGCTGGAGCCGGTGGATGCCTGGAGCAGGCTGTGCTCCTGTGGCAGACTCGATGGAGAGAGGGGGCCCTGCTCCCAGGCTGGAGCAGCCAGTCCTTGGAGGATGCACCCTGTGGAAGAGTGACCCACGGCGCAGCAGTTTTGGGAGGACTGTGTGCCCGTGGAGGGACTCACACAGCAGCAGTTTTGGGAGGACTGTGTGCCCGTGGAGGACTCACACAGCAGCAGTTTTGGGAGGACTGCTGCTGGTGAGATTGGAACCATACTGGGGAAGTTCACAGAGAACTGTCTCCCATGGGTCAGACCCCATGGCCTCACAGGGGTGTTTTAAGGGCTTATTTTTACTTCACATTATCCTCCTCTGATTCTGTTACTAATGAATTCACTTTGTACCTCTAAGTTGAGCCTGTTTTGCCCTTGGAGTGTTTTCTCCTGGTTCTTATCCCACCTCATGAAGCCTTCAGTAAGTTTTTCTCTCTCCTTTGCCCAGCTGTTGCAGGGGAGGGCAAGTGACTTTTGTGGGTGTTTGGCATTTGGCCAGTGTCAAGCCATCACATTAGCTCACATCTGGGAATTCAGTCAATGATTCCCTCATATGCTCAATACTAAGCCAAGCCCCTGGCAGCTGCTGTGCAAATCTGCTCTGTATTTGGAGGGACAAGGAAATGCCTTTGTATTAAAAAAAGAGGCTTTTCTCTTTTTTTTCAAATATGGCTCATACTATACTGTATGTTTATAGAACCAGCAAGCATGTAAGCAAATAATTTTGATGTATTCATGCCTGTTACAGCACTATGAAATCCTTGATGTCATGTTTTTCATTTGAGGGACTTGACAGTTGTTTCCAAGAATGACATTAAGTCATAACAACAATTACATTCCTGCTCCTTCCAGTATGAAAATCAGGTATTACACAATGTAGATCAGCCAAAGATCCCACTCTAGCAATAAGAAATATTAGCAAACTGGTAATGCAAAGTTAAACACAAATTTTACTTATGCAATATTCTGGGTCTTAAAATTATGTGCTGACAGAGGACTTCATATGATTTTCCTTTTAAACTCATGAACAGTTATCTATAACCAATGAATAAAAATATTCAGTAGTAAGTGCTGAAGATGCAGACTAAACCACGAGAACTGCTGTTTGCCCATTTTAGTGTGTGGGGTATTTTCATTATGCACTAATATTAGTATTATTATTTCTCAACCATTACCTGCAGTTTGAATTCTAAAACATTTTCTCCGGGCTTTATCCGTCCCAATTCAAGCAGATCTATCAGTTGATGCTTTTTCTTACTCCTCCATCCATATCTCCCTTGTTTTTGTTCCAATTCCTGACTACCATAACTCTGTGAAGATTTCTCACTGATATTTGCTGGAGTGTCTGTATTTGAGGTAAGATTAGTAAGCCTCAGCTTGGCATTAAATGAATTCTCACTGCTCTGAAAGACCATTTGCTGCAAAGTATTAGAGAAGTTCTTTGTAGATGCTAACAAAATTGCTTGCTGTGGCTGCTGCTGGAAAGTTTCTTTCTTATTCACATATCTGTGCAGATCCTCATGTGAAAGAACCTGCTTGCAGTCACTGGTTGTCTGATAGACATCCTTATTGACGACAGTGCTTTGGGGTTCTGCAATATTTAATGTGTTGGTCACTGAAGAGGGATTTATAGACTTGCTTCTTTGTCCTACACTTGCTACACAATCAACGTATTTTTGCTGAGAGCGCTCTGTTTTGGCAGTGGAAATACTAGGTTCTGAAGACAATGTCGTCACTTCTGCAGCATTTGTGAGCTTTGGCATGGTGCCAAAGGGATATTCTCCTCCCCTGTTTTCAGATGCCAAAGCATGATCAGAAGCCTCTTTGCTTGTAATAGCTTCTTTATTTGCTGCTGTCTCATCCAAGCAGGTGTGTGGATGCTGGATGCATTCCTGCGCTGAAAATCTGTCTTCCAGAGAGACATGTGCCTTTACTCTGTTTCCATTAGGCGTGCTGGCACCAAGCCCCATACTCAATGTTACTGCATTAAGACACATGATTTCATTAGCAGGTAAACTTTGTTTTGCATCACTTCCATGAAAAATAACTAGGTTTGAGATTTGCTTCTCTGATGATGAATTGAACATTTGCTTTGTTTTTCTGTAATTTTGTATTTTCTGCACTAATTTTTCCTGGTTTTGGGCAACAGTCAACAGGTTCTTTTGCCTAGAAGCAAAGTTAACTAATTGTTTCCTTAGTGCACCTCTTTCAAATGATTCCACTGAAGCCCTATAAGAAAAAAAAAATAAGGACATTGGAGTTACTGTAAATACAAAATTATAACAGTTTAATAGACGTAACCCACAAAAAAAAAGAATATGTTTCAAAGACTCTGCCAACATTTAAATTTGAACAATATTTTTATCATGTATGATGTTTAATGTTTAAATCCCAGGTTTTTGGACAGCAAGTGCAGAATCCCATAGCAGGAAACAGAATTAAGATGCAAGTGGGAATCCCATTGAATTAGAATGTTAGTCATCAAAACTTCAGAAATAGCCTTGCCTATACCACTCCTTAATTCACAGGATATATACTCCTATACTCCCATTAATTCAAAGAATCAAAACTGTGCCTGTAGTATCACCAACTGCTCTTTTATCCCCAAAAATCATAGAAGCACATTGTATTCCATGTCTTGAAGGTCTATTTTAGTGCCTTTTAAAATGAGTTCAGGATGAGCTCCCGAAGGATGATACTGTAAGGATTTTTTTGTTGTGTACACGACAGAAGATTTCATAAAGGTACCATTGTAATAATGTCACATGACCTTTAAGTAAAGAGGACAGAACAGTTTAGGATGTTGCCTGTGTAATCTGGGAAAGCTGCACTCTTCATCAGACCCTTTTCCCAGATATAAAGAGCCTCCTTCTTGTGAGACCCCTTCCCTGGGGGCCTTTACTTCCTTTCTGCTGCAAGGGAATTCTTTATTTACCTCACTTTCTTTGGTACAAGGGCCATCAACTCAGTATAACACTCTTTTCTCCTAATTCCTCTCCACGCGGTAAGTGGCATCACTACCACTCTGGCACCACTTTGAGATGATAGAGAAGTAACACAAGTTGTGGGGAAAGGAAGTGCAGTATGGTTTGCTCTTAAGGCCACCCACTGCAGAGGTGTCATGCAGCTAACACCATCCCAGTCTCAAAAGAGACAGCTGAGGGGATCAGGACAAAGGTACATTAAGACTAGATGGCTCAGAACAAGGACAGAAAAAACACAGCTTGACAGTATTGCTGTCTGTACTGTGATACTGCTTGGTATCTCATGCATTTAGAATACATGTACCATCAACGTATCAGCATTCAGTCAATCACTGAGTAATCCATGACAGCTATGGACTTCTACACAGGCCAGTGAGGCTTACACACACTTTTCCAGCAGTTTTCACTCTGGGAAGTGTTGTTGCTTTATTGCTATACCAGTACAGAAGAAGTTGCAACTGAAGAGGCAAAGACAATGTGACTAAAATGAGAAAAAGTAACATACAGCCACTGACAAATACAATAGTTCTTTTTTTGCTAGTTTTTCCCAGGCAAGAGATATATCTTAGTACCTTTGTACAGAAGATGCTAGTACCTAAATCTTAGTACAGAAAAGGAACAATCTAAGTAGTATCTCTCTCTCTGAGCCAACTAACTGAACAACTGGAAGATAGAAAATGTGACGATGTCTCCTGATCTTCTATGGCTTCTATGACAAAAGTTATACACCAATTAATTAAAAATAAGATGTTCACTTTATAAATAATTAAATGTAAATATAATGTGATTTGGAATATAGCTCATTAATATTGATGGATGACTGTTACATTAGCTGCAGGATATCTGCAATACCTAGAAATATTTATCACTTCACCCTGGAACACAGTCTCACTCTCAATACTAGAAAACAGATAAGTTTGTGTAGCTATTAATTTTACTGTCCTTGTTTCTTAGTTCAGTCACTATTTTGCCCACAAGGATGATTTGGAACTCTAACTCCTCATAAAATCTTTTTTTTTTTTCAATTATGCGTGTAATCTGTGTATCTTACATTTTATAGCTGGCAAAATGGCCTGTGACAGAAATATTTCAGTCTCTTTGCTCAACCAGCCTTTATATTTTGCCATGGGACTACCTTGAAAGCTTTACACTGCTGCTTTATGTGACCAACCAAATCCTGCCCACACAAGCAGGAACAGAAACATCCTCATCAGCTGGCCTAGAAGCATCTGTTGAATAGGATGCTACATTGTTAGGTGAGCACTCACCACACGACCAACCTTGAGTCCTTCTCAAAGGAGGTAAAAAGAGGCCTTGTGAAGCAGCTAATTCACACAGTCCATGCTCACACTAAGATGAGCAATCTTAGCTCACATTTTAATTGTTCTCACAAAAAAAAGAATGTCTGCAAGCATGCTTCAAGCCTTTTCTCTAAATGGTTATTGCTGGCCATTGGCTGAACACTCCTAATCTAGGAGTGCTGAAGAAACAAATCAGAGGCAGGGACACTCCATGCAGTGTCTTGAGTTGCTACTACTTTCCTCCATGATACTGCAAAATGAATGTAAATGCTCAATACCCTCATTTCTTAATTTCTGCTTAGGTATCACAGCTCCATGAGGGGAAAAGTCCTGCTTCTCAAACCTGATTTCCTTTTACACCTAGCTGATCAGGGAAGCCAGGTGAGGTAATCTTGGATTTCAGTAGAACTTTTGGTACTGTCTCTCACAGCATCCTTCTGGACAAAATATCCAGCACACATCTGGATAAACACATCATGTGACGGGTGAGCAACAGGTCAGGCTCAGAGGGTTACAGTGAATGGGGTGACATCAGGCTGGTGATCTGCCACAGGGCTCCTCCTTGGGCTCTGTGCTCTTCAACATCTTCACGAATCACTTGGATGCAGAACTGGAAGGGATACTAGGAAGGTTTGCTAACAATACAAAACTGGGAGGAGCTGTTGACTCCCTTGAGAGCAGGCAGGCCCTGCAGAGAGACTTCAACAAATCAGAGGACGGGGCAATCACCAATCATGTGAAGTTCAGTAAGGAAAAGTGCTGGATTCTGCTCCTGGGATGGAGGAACACTGGATGTATGGACAGACTGGGGAATGAGAGACTGCAGAACATGGAAAGCGACCTGGGGGTCCTCGTGGATGGCAAGCTGAACATGAGCCAGCAGGGTCCTGGCAGCCAGAAGGGCCACCCCTGCCCAGTCCAGGCACAGCATGGCCAGCCAGGCAAGGTTGTCCCACTCTGCTCCACACTGGGCAAGCCTACCTCCAGTGCTGGGGCAGCGCTGGGTGCCACAATAAAAGGGAGACGTAAAACTATTGGGGAGCGCCCAAAGGAGGGCCAGCAGGATGGTGAAGGGCCTTGAGGGGAAGCAGCACGAGGAGCAGCTGAGGTCACTCGGTCTGTTCAGTCTGGGGGACACTGAGGGGAGACCTCACTGCAGTTACAGCTTCCTTGTGAGGGGAAGAGCAGGGGCAGGCACTGATCTCTGCTCTGTGGTGACAGTGACAGGACCCGAGGGAATGGCCTGAACTTGTGTCAGGGGAGGTTTGGGTTGAGTATCACGAAAGGTTCTTCACACAGGGAGTGGCTGGGCCCTGAACAGGCTTTCTAGGGCAGTGGTCACAGCACCAAGCCTGACAGAGTTCAAGAAGTGTTTGGACATTGCTCTCAGGCACACAGTGGGACTCTTGTGGAAAGTGCTGTGCAGGGTAAGAGTTGGACTCAATGATCCTTGTGCGTCACTTCCAACTCAACATATTCCATGATTCTGTGTTTTTCCACACATTTTGTATTGTCACTACCTAATTTCAATGCTTTATGTGAACACAGCAATTGATTTGTATGCATTAGCTAAACTCTGAAATTCCTCTTTCATGTAAGTGAGGTCACTGAAGCCAATACTGATCATGCTTCCAAAAAAACTGGATAAAAACCACATATACTAACTTTTACACCACTATAAGCTAATCTCCTAACAACTTTGAACACTAGTACTGCAAAGAATAGCTTTCTATGAATACAATCCTTGTATTCTACTTACCTGTATTTTTTAGCAATGGTATCCCTCTCCGTTTTCTGGTTTGCAAGCATTTCATTCAAAGTATCTTGTATCTGAGACAGCCTTTGGATATACACATCTGTTCAGTATTTTGAAATAATCAAAATTATGATGGCAATAAGAAGTAGGAAATAATTACATTTATAGCATTTTCAATGTACCAAATACACAGACAAAATATGAAGACACTGTTAGAGCAGTACTTTCTACTGTAATGTATGCTGGTAGCTTCTTACAGTTGGAGTGCTTTCAATGAAATTCTTAAAGAAAGAATTAAATACAGCTTTAACTGAAAAAAATTAGCTGAAATACTGGAAATTTCTGAAGTGCAAGTACCATGTTTAGGAAATTACTAAGAGAAAAAAGAAGAACTTCCCTATGGATAAGCCCTGAAAATGTTCAAGCTCTGTTTTGCAAGTAGCTACGTAACATGACTGAGGCCATGCTGAGGTTATACTGAGGTTATACCTCATGACTGAGGTTATACAGAGGCTACCTGCAGAAGTTACACAATTTTTACAAGGTGCCTAAAACTTTTGTTAGAAGTATTATGAAATAGCTTAATGAACCAAGACTGTTTCAAGTTACATATAAAGGTAAAAGCATATCTGTTCCAGTTTTAAATGGTTTCTAACACATATTATAAAGTTAAATTATAAAGAAGAGCAATTATAAATTCTTCTTCATACATCCTATCTCTTAGACATATAACATGAAGGTTAGAATCACAACCAGTGGATACCACTGGGATAATTTGCTAAAACTGTAACCTAATTCCTGAAATTCTAAAAGTCAATGCAAGCCTTACATAATCAGGAAAAAATGAGCAAGAAAGTATAGTATTAAACTGGTATTTATAAAATGTTTTCCCAAACCTTTTTCACAGTACCTACCAACATTTGCCTACTTAATAATATGTAAATATGGCACTTATTAAGGCAGTTTAATAGAAAATTTGAATCTGTTATTTATAGTAGATAGCAATGCATGGAAATACCTTGAGATTTTACTCTACTTTTTAAGTTTGTCAGTGTACTTCTATGTACTTGTTCAGTCTTGAGCCTCATCAATAGTGATGACTATGACTTAGTTTAAGAAGTGCTACATAACTCATGTTTTTGTCAGCAATGGTAACAGATCACCACATTAATTTTCTCATACCTCTGAACAAGAGAAGTCTGATTACCCCTGAAAAGGAGAAGTCTGATAGATCTTTTTTGCTTATTTGTGAAACGTGCACAGGTGTCTATCTATTGTATCACCTACCTATTTTTCAAGAAAACACCTATTTTAACTAATAGTCCATACACTATAAAATTTAATTAGAAGCTATTAATCTGCATAATTCCATATTTCACCTTTATTTTTAAAGGGATAAATTTACTCATAAATACCATTTGAAAGCTCCAGCCTGTATTTAGGAATATAAATTTTAAAACAAACCCTTTCTTTCTGTCAGGACACAAAACTGTTTTGTGAGTATGAGGTGCTCCAATTAAACAGCCCTGCCTAGGTGGGCAAGGCCAGCTGGGGAGAGAGACTTTGGTCAAAGGCATCCTGGCAATAAGCAATGCTTCTTGAAGCATCACAGCATGGACACAAGAGACTCCAACAGCTACACAACAGCAGCATCATGATCACCTAGGAAGTCACTGCTGCTTAGTAAATTCTTGAGATTAATCTCAACTGAGATTTGATAGCTTAAGACAAATTACACCTCTGGGCATCCGCATTTCTGAAACTGCCCATCATTCACATTGTCTGCTGTAAAGAATTCTCTTTTTTCTTCTCATACATTATTTCAGGCTCCTGGAAGTCTAGCCCCACCAGAATGAAAATGCTGCATCTGCTGCTTTACATACAGACATAGCTGTTCTTGAGCATGCAGGGGCTCATGTGCTCATAACTGAATAATGCTGCCAGAAGTATGCATTCTTATCTAATAATCCCTTTTTATATAGTCAGGTTGACTTGAGACACATGGCTCCAGTGGCATGCCTTCCTTTTCCGTCATAATATTCACTCCTGTGCAACAGAAAGTAGTTAAGAAAATGCTCACACCTGAGAAGTGTTATTAAAATCTTGTTGTCCGAAGCTGTATTTTCTAGAGGAGATATTCAAATGTATTATGTGCAATAATGTTTTTAAAACAGTTATATTGCTAAAGATATTTAACCACTAAAAATAGGTGAAACACTTCAATTTATGTCTACCTTCATCTCTGGAAGTTTTCAACTCAAATAGCAATAGTTCTTTCTGCTTCTTTTCTGTATCCTGTACAGCAGCAACAGACTCCTGTTAACAAACAAAGCAATTATCTATGCAAAAAGTGGAGCCAAGTGCACCATACAAAACAGGCCATGATACATGGCCTGCAGTTTAGGTATTGGTGGACTCCAGTCATTCCAGGTTGGGAATTACAGTGTAAAGGCAATGGGGTAGGACAGAGGAACACAGTGCCAAGAACATGCTCTGCAAAGGACTGTCACAGCCTGTGTTTGCTGTGGCATTCAAACTAGTCCATGCTCCGAGTCCTCCAGAAACCTCTGAGCACACAGCAAAGACTGGTCAGTGAATTTCCCCATGACAGCATCATCTAGACAATATACAGACACAGATTACAGACACCAGGAAGAGCTAACAACTCGTGCAAAAATATTCCTTGTGGTTTTATGTTAAGAGAAACAATATCTAGAGATCTTCATCATCCTGATGACAATTCATTACTGTTTCAAAAAGAACCATTCTGGAATTAAAAGCTTCAGAACGCGTGACCTTTTTTCTATTTTTATAAGCAATAAGAAATGTGTGTCAGTATTGACTACTGTTTGCACAATAAATCTGAATGCACAGCAATCATGAACAGAGAGAGGTGATAATAAAAATACTCATACATGTAAACCACAGCTTATCTACTATAACTCTCTGCATGATGCTGTTTTTACATACATTTTAATGGATTAATTATTTAAATTATATTTATATATTTTTCAGTCAGCAAATGTCACTATGCAGTCATATACCAGACAGCAGTTAACCAAAACTGTTATCTATACTTACCACACTATATTTCTCATGTTGTGTCTCCAAAGCTGCATCATCATTTTTATCACAGTTGTAACAATGACGTTTTGATTTCCCCTCTCCACAATGAAGAAAAAAATAAATAAAATTTACAATGAATTTGAAGGAGCACCATAGGCAAAAGAAATCAAATTTAGGTAGTATAAAGAAATGAAAGCTACCACCTTCAAAACTACTCATTTCCCTTCCTGTGGAGGGAGATATGGGTAATAACAATAATCTGAATAAGCAAATATGTTCTTTTACCTCATTCTCTCAGAAAAACCAAAACCCATTCATGCATCCTATCTTCTGTAAATAAATAAATAAATAGCATTCAGTAGTTAACAGAATTAAAAATACCAGTGCCATATTATTTGAATGTATGCTCTTTCCTTAAGACTACGGGGTAATCTTATATTACAAAACTAACATACCAGTAACTTCATCTGTTGGAACAGGAACTATAGAGTCCATAGCACCATACGACTTCAGCAGTTCTTTTATTTCCTCATCACAAGCTTGATCCAAAGGACTTTCTCCTGAACCATCCCTCTCACTGGGATTTGCTCCATGCTGCAGCAGAATCTTGACTGCCTAGTATGCATTTTTGTTATTTGTACAGTGGTAGTTCTTGTTGTGGACTTATACAACTGTATGTGTTAGATATAACATGCATCACAAATAATACACGTTCAAATAAGATACTCTACAATAGTTTTACTTGTAACCTAAACAAAACAAATAATTGGCTATTATCAACACAGATTTCTGTCTTACATTTTTTATATTTTTCCATTAAAACACACAAATAATTCACAAATTTTCACAAAACATGTAATTTTTACAATACAAGTTTTTATGATTTTATGGTTATACAGAACAATTACAAACCACCATAAATTAAAAGGATCTGGTCAAGTGCATCAAGACCAAAGTGCAGAATAGAAGTGCATTTCTTTCTTTAGTATTGGTTTGGGTTTCATGAACTGGTAGTTTTTTTCCTAATTCCAAAAAACTTGCAAGCTTGCTTAATTGCAAAATGTGGAAATGAGACTAATGGCACCAGTAAAATCATCTACCCCCTAAATTCAGATCATATGAAAGTACTGATGAGACCAGAGCTTGGATGGTAAAAGAATTTTTTAAGTATGATTTCTCAACTCTAGCATTTCTTCGTATTTCTTACACTCAGAGTGCATTTAAGTAGGAAAATGCATCAGAACAAGAATGCTCACTCGAAGTTCAGGATGGTTTTCCCCCAAATATTGAATAATACACTTATACCTTTGCAAGAACCCTACTGATAATTTGGCTCCACGCATGTGAAATCATCCCCTTTGTTTTACCCTTGCTCATAGAAAAAGAAAAATGTGATTAAACATGAATTGTCCTGACAGAAATAGAAGTATGTTTGAGCCAATCTGGCATCACCTTTACACTTCAGTTCCCCAGAACTCACTCTGTCAAAAGAACATTTTATTTATTTCTGTGCAGTACTGGGCACCACAAGTTAAGAAGAAAGTGAAGGTCCTTGAATGTGTTCAGAGGAGTGCAATAAAGCTGGTGAGAGTGCTGGGAGACATGTCCTGAGAGGAGCCACCAAGGACTTTGGGCTTGTCTGGTTTGGACAAAAGGAGACTGAGGGGTGACCTCTACTGCTGTCTACAGCTTCCTGAGCAGGGGAAGGGGGGAGGGAGATACCCATCTTCTCTCCCTGGGATCCAGTGATAAGATGACTGGGAATGGGTCTAAGCTGTGCTAGAGGAGTTTCCTATAGATGTGGTCAATTTCCCAAGCCTGTCCATGTTTAAGGAACATCTACACAATGTTAACATGATTTGACTTCTGGCTGGCCCCAAAGGGTTCAGGCAGTTGGACTAGATGATCACTGTAGGTCCATTCTAACTGAAACAGTCCGTTTTCTAGAACCACAGAATGGTTTTTTTAAACAATAGGCCCAGGATATTTTCTTTACAAAAAGATTTTTTTTACGATTTCTTTACAATTAGATTTTTTTTTACAAGGTAGTGAGACACTGAAACAGATTGCCCAAAGAACTTGCAGTTACCCCATTTCAAGAGATGTTCAAAGTCTGGTAGGACAGGGCTTTGGGCAAGTTGAGCTAGTGAAAAAATGTCCCATCCATGACAGGGGGTTTAGGCCACAAGCACTAGGGGCAGTAGTGAGAGTTGCATCCAGCCTACTCCAGATTTTGGGGGCACAAAGGGCACTGTCAACAGTGACTCAGGCATCCTACTGGTATGCAAAATATGACTGTAAGTCAATCACCTTACTTCATAACTAGTGCACAGCCCAGGGCTCTTTGAGCTCTCTCACAGAGCAATGGGCTGCACACCAGGACCTCCCTTTGAGTAGGGACACATCTCAGGGTTACTCCTTGAGGCACAGAATTCCTTTCCACAACAGATTTTCAGTAGTTGCCACTAAACTTTGCAATCTTAGCTAAGTGATAGAAAGGATTGATCGTGCACATGTAGTCCTGTAGACATAAATTGCTGACTGAGTATGGGATGAAGTCTTGATCTAGCCATCTGAGAAGGAGTTTAGAAAGCAAGGGGGTCCTTTCTGAACATCATGACTCAACAGGAGGTTCCTCCTTACAGCTGGACCTTGTTCTCTATGCAGTAAACAATAGAATTGTGTTAAACAACTGTCACATTTATCAGTGAACATTGTTAACTCACTGTTTTAAAGCATATTATTGCTTCTCTCTTAAGTGTGAAGTGCATCACTCCCATCTGCAGTGGCACTGAACTATCAATAAATTGACAATGTCCAACTTTAATACTGTTTTTAAGAAGCCCAAGCCTGGCAAAGAACCAGACAGAGTTTTGAATTTTTATGATTTTTCTGTTGCATTAAAGAAATCAACTAACTGCACAATTTCAACTGTTATTACTATTGAAAAATATTTTTCTCTAATTTTGATCACTTTAAAGAATACTGGTTTATTTTCTAAATGCAAAACTACATTAAAATTGTGTTAGTAACTTTAATGAAATGGGGATTTTGCTTTGCTGAGCCTCTGTTGGAAACTGGTGTTAGGAAATCTTATGTAAAATAAAAACATACCTCCAGATAATTGCCAGAAACAGCATCGTGTATTGGTAAAACACCACAGAAACTTCTGCTGTTAACATCAGCACCTGCTTTCAGTAATTCCAAGATCACATCAGTAAATCCTCTACTGGAGGCTTCATGAATTGCTGTCCAACCTAATAAAAACAAGATAACACATACGGCATGCATTTCTTTTGGAAAGACCCACAAAGGTCACTAATTAGTAACTCTACATTTTGCTGCATTTATGATAAATCTCGCACAAATAATCATCTTGAAATGCCAAGGCAAACTATTTAATGTGTAATTCAATTTACTTCAAAGAAAAACTCAGCAAGTATTAAGCAGAAAAACATTGCTTTCTCTTCTACTGCAGTACTAAAAATAATAGAAGAAACAAAACATTGGAGTAGACAAACTCTAAAAACTAAGGAGCATAATATTAATAATCTGATTTCTAATACCAGTAGCATGTTATAATATCAAAACTGCCAGACATCTAGTATAGAGTAGTATCAATTTTGAGACTATGGAAACAGGAACATATTATATATTTAGGTAGGAAAAAGGAAAACATAATCTTGTCATCTGGTTCTTGTTCTTATTTCCTAAGGAAATAAGACCTGTCTGAATGTGCTTCACACGTGATATACCAATGCACATAAGCTCCACCAAACTTTCAAGTTCACTTCTGTACACATCTCTGAATACCAGCTCTTCAGAAGAGTAACAAGACCCTGCTGAGAAAGTCTGGATTACCTCCATGCTTACATGAAAGCCATGTATTCATCCAGTGTGCTTGCACTTGTTTAATGACTCCCCTTCCTCCTCAAATTTTAAGCCAAGAATCCGTAATTTTATTAAAATGACACATATTGTATAAACGTGTCTATACTACAGATTATGTAAAATTGTAGTATAAAACAAGCCTGCAAGAGAGTATTTTTCAAACCTGCATAGTCCTGTTCATTGACAGAAATTCCAGATGATATTAGAGTCTTCACCAAAGACAGATCTCCTCTCTTAGCAGCAATATGCAGCCGAGTTTCCCCTTTTCCATTTCTCCTGGTTTTCATCTTTTTCCCAGTTTTTGCCTTACAGGTACCACGTACAATTACAGAATCTTCCCTGGCAGATTCTAAACAGATATTGAGTGTTGATTAAAAATTTTTTTCACAAAGAATGCTTAAGTATAAAGGGAAAATTAAACTTCATAATTCATTTAAATTACTGTAAATGTGTGTAATACTGTTGCTTTAATCATTCAGTAACATTAACTGGCAAAAAGTTAAAAGGTACTGTAGAAGGTACTGTGCAACAGGTCAGATAAAAAGCAGATCCTATACTTCAGAATTTCCAGTTAAAACCTAGATGATTTAACAAGGGTACAACAAATCAGGAAGCTACAAGAAATGTAATGAGATTTAAATTTTATACTGTATAGACATAGGGATTATGTTAGGTTTCAGGTTATCAGGCTGCTAAATATATAAACTAAACACACAATGATATTTTAAAAACTATTAAAAAGTGGAGACTTGAGTACCACTCCTTATTAGTTCCTAATTCTATATCAGGAAAAAGATAGGTGTGTGATATATATATAGAGAGATATATATATCTCAATCTCTCTCTGTGTATATAGATATATATATATATACAGCTTGACGAAAAAATATATATACACACACATACAAATTTTTTTTACAGCTGTGATGTGAAAAACTACTGTAGACTGCTTACAAGTCTTTAAGTAGTGTTCATTGGCATAGATAATCTGTCATTCAAACCTGTGCACAAGTGGACCCATAACTGCAAATAAACTTGATTTAATCCTTATTCGTTCCCAAAGAAACAACATTCACTTTAATGATATGTGGTCATCAGAGAGGTTCTAATTCTGAAGCTTCAGGTAATAGATCTACTAAATTCTAAGAGATACAACACAAAAAAAAGAGATGTGTAAAGTAAGGACAACCCCCTCCTCAAACTGCCACCAAAGAGACAGGATATATAAATCTTCTAAAGCTCTTTCATCCGGAATCCTATTTAAACTCCTGTTCCTTCTATTACAATATCATACTACCCAGATATTTTTAAAAAGTTGTTGGCATTCTTTCTCTGATTTTTTGAAAATATGTAATTTATTCAAGGAACACAAAAGTGTAAGGTTTTAAATGAGCATTCTGCAACTCTTATCCATGAAGTTTTTTTCCTTTTATTCCTATGAACAATTAGGATCTGCATCTTCCTTGTCTCATCAAACAAGCTCTTTTCTCAAATATTTTCAGTCAGCAGTATCCATTAGTATCAAACATCTTCTGTACCTGACAGCTGCCTTTCTTCAGGTACCTCCTGCCTTCTGGAAAATTGGCTTTTCTAATGTTTCCTTCAAAGTTAACTACGGAGCTTGTCATACAAGACTGTTTGGAAGAACATGAAAGACGGGCTGAAGTGACAGTAGAGACAGACATACAGCGAGGATATACCCATATTGGTTATAAATCAGCTTGCTCACTGTAGGCTGATGAAATGTTGAGAAAGCATTGAGGCAACCCACTTTGCACTGACACTGTTTGGCCTACACTGTATTGGCAACAAGAAAAACTCAAGAGCTCCTTTTTTAAACGAAAACTTGGGATTCTAGAGCACACAAAGGCATCACATTATTAAAATACTCCTCCAATCTGAGACCTACTTTACCATGAGATAATGTATTGTCCTTTGTCTAAAAGCTTCAGAGTCTGAACTCCCAAAGCAATCATTCACTTTCTGATTCTTCCTTTTCTTCCCTTTTGATTCATGGGAGAATGTCCTAGGGACTTTTTAGAGACATTGAAGAAAAAAAAGGGCACACAACAGCCCATTAGGCTAATGAACCTTAGCAATATTGGCTGCAAGTGAACAGAAATAATTGCAAAGTTTTCCAGTTAAATTGTCATGCACAACAGTTGGCTTCACGGCTGTTAGGAAACGTTTGCAAAAGCATGATGGGACATTGGTTTGTGAATCGCAAAATGCTGTTTCTCTGTGGGATGCACTGCCAGGTGGGTCACGAGAAGTAAAGATCCAGATCTTGGCAAATACAAAGTCCAGTCAGCACAGTACAAAGATAAAATGAAGAGATTACTGTAACCAGCAATCAGGTTGGATTAGACTGACATACGTCAGCAGCTTCAAGGACATTGTCCTTCAATACCACCACATGAGTCTATGAGCAATCATTTCCACTGGCTGAACTATAAGAAAAGAAGAAAGCTGTTTGTACCTTCCTTCTGTATAAGCAGAATGGAAATGTTGGGAGCCCAGTAAGTGACTGATCGTAGATGGAAGTGACACTGTGTCACTTGTGAAGACGAGATCTTTATTCAGTAATAGAATAATATAAGGAAGACCAGTGGGACATAGAAACAATCAGATGGGATAAAAAGGACAGTTAATGACAAAAAAGTGTAGAAGAGCAAAAAATCTGAAAACCTCACAAGTCAGAAAACATCATCCCATTTTCCTCTTTATTTCTACTGCAATCTGAATGCCATTGTCCCAAACTCCAAATTTATTAAGGCCTTCAACTGTACGAAGGGCTATACTTTGTAGCACCACCTCTGATGACAATACTCTCCTGGTATGAAGGGAATAATTAATTTTATTGAAAAAATTATTACCTGAAGAATCTCTTATGAGGAAAAAAGTAGCCTGGGACATGCTATCCCAGAGACCAAAATATAAAACACATGCCTGAAACAAATCTTTTAAAAATCCTAACAGCACAAATAGGAGGCAACAAATGTTTTAAGAGGGGAGGAATCCTACCAGAACAACAGGTTTTGCTTTTAGCAAGTCTTGAGTACCATGGCTCTCTGGTTCCAGAAAGAACCAAAGTACACATGATGAGTGCCAGCTTTATCAAAATATCACTGAGTGAAAATATTTAGAGGTTGAGATGAGTTGGAGCAGTGTCACCCTGATTTTTTCAGCCTTCTCTTCTGTTTCACAGTTTCATGTTTGGGGTTCTCTCTCATGCTCTGGTCTGTAAACACAGCCAATGTTACTGTATAGTTTCAAGGTAGTTTACATTCCTGTTCTTAGAGATATGGACAGCTGATGGACAGTTGTCCTGACCAAGGGGATGGGGAGAGGTGTCAACCTTCTCCCATATTCCCTGGCCTTTTTAAAGATACTATATATTACAGTCAGACTTTCAAATAAAGTAGAGTTTTTAGTTCATGCCTTCTGATCAAAGTGTGAGTGTGTGTGACTAACTGTGTCAGAGCAGGGCTCTACTGTGTAAGGCTACAAGATAAACGCAAATCTTAGGCATGCGATGAAAATGTTAAACAAAAAGCTGCATGTGCAGGCAGAAGAGAATACAACTATAGAAGGATGCTAGATCCCTATTCACATGGAAGTAGGTTTGTATCTAGTCTACAGCTAACCCAAAGGTACCAGGAGAATCAGAGTCTATGCTGATTTGTGCCTGCTGAGGATATATTCTATGTATTATTATATTCTATAAAATATAAGTGGATCTTTGTGTGCCAAATATTTGGAGAGCCCTGTTCTTTCATCTGTGACACATAAAACAGTTAACTAAAGACCAACCAAATGTTATTTTAAACTGCTGTTTATGTAATATGCCTAAGCAAGGATAAGCTTCAAGCTCTCACTTATGATCCTGCATCCCCTCAAACCTCAATGCCGAAAGACTGATGAAGGTAACATAAACAAAATATGTAGTCTGTAAAATGCTGCACAGATATTTCTGGAACTATTTAGGTATTCATTACAGTATTTATTCAACATGCTATATATTTCTTGTCAAACTTTCCCTCACACATTTCGAAAAGCCTTCCTCATGTACATTTGGAAAAAAAACTCCACTGACTTATAAAGTATTAACTTTTCACCTGACTTCTTAGATGTTTGCTGTTCTGATGTTTGACTCAGTTGTGATTGATTAGATGAAAGCTTGTTGTTGCTGCTACTGGAATATGAGGCTGCCTTTGCTTTTTGGCTTGTCTCCTGAGGATTTGCACATGCTGATTCTGACTCCTCCATCTGTAAGGAAACATATCAAAACAAAGGCAAAGAGAGTTTTAAACTTAGAGCTGATCCATTATTTTTATTTCCATTAACATCAAATTACACTTGATATGTCAAGCAAAAAATCATTCTGAGGGTGTTCTCATATCGGTATTTAGACTCCTCACTCAAACTACTACTGTTATTCTGCATGAGACTGTGTTGATCCTTGTCACATCCTGTTGTAACTTTAAAACAGATACATTGTGATAGGAAGTCAAAGCAAATCAGTATTGACTGAGAATCAAGTGCTCTTAGATAGACAGTCTGAGAATGTTGTGCACATACTTTTTCTTCAGAAACCATGGATGTGAGACAACACAAATTGGTGATCTCCTCTTTACGAAGAAGTTGCTGAGCTTCCACCAGTGCTGCCCTTTTATTCTGCAAATGAATTTCACTGTACAATTGCTGATTACATTCCTGTTGTAGTACCACCTGACAGCTCAGTTTCCCTACAGCATTAAGTGGGATGCAACTATTATGAACAGATGCAGCAACAGTCTGGCCCTTTTCATGAGGTCCATCATGAAGGAAATATGTTTTCTGTAAAGCTCCTTGGATTGTAAGTGGAATTAAACTTGAGGTCCATATAACATGAGATATTTCTGAATAGTTCTACTCTTTGTTGTAGCCTCTGCTATAGGAATAGCTTTTTCTGAACTTTTTTTTTCTGCCTTCAGAGAAAGGTTCCTAAGAGGTTTATTACTATGTTTTTCACCAAATTTGTTTTTCTGCTTTGTTCATGTTTAGCAAAACTTCCTTTGATGCTCCAGTATTACCATGTTGAAGTACACCTGCATTTGAATCTATCTCCAAAACAGGCCATATAATTAACTTCATTTTCTGATAAAGTCCTTTATTATATAATGAAATAAAACTGGGCTGCTATAAAATTAACCAATTTCCTCTGTGCTGCTTTTTTGTAGGACCAAGAAATTAAGGAACTAAGGAATAAGTGTCTAACAAAAATTCATGGGCAAAATCCAACAATAGATATTACTGAAGTGCTTGAAACTCTTATTTATTTTTGGAAATTGAACAAATTTGAATTAATGATCTGCCTTTAAAACTGTCTTGCTTCTGTGGTCATATGCCAGAGCTCTAGTTTCACATTTCTGACAAGCCTGTCTGCAATTATTCTAGGAAATTATAAAGAAGGGTAAATAACACATCGAAACCACACAGAATTAACTCATGGTAATCTCAAAACACAGCTGGTCCAAAGGCCAGTGACTAACTAGCATTATCCTTCTGATTACTTTCTATCTGGAGACAGAACCAGAATACACACTGCAACATCTGATACAACTGCTGAAATTATCAGTTACATATCTACAATAATAGGTTTACATAATTAAATGTTTAAAGCACCATCTTTATCAATCACTTAATGTTTTAAAGCATAATCTAAGACTACACACCATGGATGCTGTTACACCATAACATTTCAGAGGACACATAGACTGCATAACTGTCAGTAACAAGGACAGTTATCACGACCACATAAAACTTCAAAAGCTCCAAAAGATGTGTTCATGCATAGTACATTCTACCTCTCAGGTATTATCTGTTATCATTGTTGAAAGGAAGAAAACCGAGGGAGAAAACGCAATTCTTAATGCTAAAAGCTGTTCCTCTATAAGCAAACATTGACTCAAGTGACTGATCAGGGTGTCTCGTCTTCACATGAGGCAGCAGCTCCCTCATCCTGCTGAAACCTCACAGCATAATTGTGCAACCCCTGTGCAAAAAAGTGTCTTCCCAACTATTTCCTCTCAAAACCCAACACAACTTACCCTACAGAGAGGCAAGACATAATTATCCTACTGCTACAAGCCAGGCAAGAAATGGCAGTTTCAGTAAGGTTTCTGCATGTACGAACAGGCACTGATGTACTATGCTTTCTGTAGTAAGCTCTGCAGCACTTGCAAAAACAGCAAGAACCACCACCATGAGACACCTGTCTCTGTCTTGCATCCTCATGAGGCTGTACCTTATCCCAACTACTAGTAAGGATGAGCCTAACACTGACTATCACTCTCAGTCCCTGCTGGTATATCAAGTACATTGTGTGCTGGAATTGAAATATACTTCAGAAACAGTCATCTGCTTTGGTTTACTGAAGACTGCCAGTAAGCCCATAACAGTTTATGATCAAATCAGATTTCTTTGTAAATATGTACCTGGTGCTGGTTTGTATCTTCTACACACCGAGTATTTAATAAGTTTTCTGAATCATCTCCACCTGAAATGAAAATGAAAGACAGAAAGAAACCAGAACTGAAGAGAGATCATAATTTACTTTACATATATACCATCTTATGTCTACAATATTGCATGTAACATTAGTTACAATATTTAGCTTTCAAGAAAAATTATCAAGCCTGTAAGGGTTTTATTGGAATCTAAAATATATCAATTCATAAAATCTTTATCAATTTTTGGAGTCTAATCTTTGTTGAAAATAGTATCTTGTTCAAACCAGGTTTGGTGAGAGTAAAGAATGGCATAATACTTTCAAATTTTCTTGATGATTAATGACCTGAACAATTCTTTTTGAAACCTAGCATAACCCCTGGCTCCCCTCTGTAAGACTTGAAGTGTGCTTCAGGATACCCAAGGAATCTCAGAGCAGCAGACTGAAAGCACCCCATCCATCTAATCTTCATGTCACCTGACAGCTTCTCATGGGCAATAATAATTGGTATTGATTATCTCAGTCTCCCTTCAAGCCTAGTTTTGACCTCTGTCAATGAGCCCTGCTAACTTATAAGCAAAGACCCTCTTCCTTCTCTGAGAAAGGTGAATGCCATCGGACACCAGAAGGCCTGGGGACATCCAGACCATCCCTTTACTGGAAAACCCAGAATTGTGGCAGTGACATTAGCTACAGAGTCATGGATTAATACACTGGGGTTTTCTGCTTCCTCCACTGTTCCTGCTCACAACTGGAAGAAGCGAGGAAAAAATTACCTGTCTACCAGATTCCCTTGCCAGTTATCCTAAGGCCCTGACGTCTCTTTTGATTATCCCTGGACTACATGTTATAGCTTTATTGCCACCCATGTGGAAAAGCAGTAATGGATAATAGTCTGAGAGATTGGAACTCCTTCTGACTTAAACATACTACAGCCACACTGGCCCATGAGTAACCACGGTCTAAATCCTAGCTCTAATCAAGGCTTACCTTGTACCTGCTGCTGATCAAACAGCCTCCTCCAAACTTTCTTCACAGCTTAGTTCCCAAGACTGCACAGGACCCAACTCTCTCCTTGGCCAATCGCAAGCTCTAATCCAACTTTCTCCTCACAAACTCACTAGCTGTTACCTACAGTAATATTTTCCTGTACCCAGCCCTTGCAGCAATTAAAGCTTGGCAACCCCTAAGATTTAGATCTAATCCTAATTTCCTACTTTTTATCTTATGGATCCTTCGAAATTCAGACTTTATGCCAGTTTAAAACCAATTTTTATCTCTACCTCTAAACGATACCTCATCCATCAGCAAGTCAAGCAATGCTGCATCTTTCATTTAGATAGACAACTATCATGTTTCATATCTTCATCTCAAATTCAAAGGTAACTCCAGCCCAAGAAACAGCTGGACATCATTATCTTTTACACTTTGTAATGCTGTACATTGGTACAGCAACTGCGGAGGGTAAGAAGTGCTCACTGGTAACTCAAGGCATCAGACAGTGAAGGCCACAGAGGTACTAACAGTTTAAATTAAATAAATGTAATTCAATAGATGTTCTAAATTTCTCCATTTAGTTGCAATGCTATGTCGAAGTAATTCTTTCCTACCTGAGCATCTTCCGGATTTTGCTATATAACTTTTAAGAAGCTTCATCATAGATGGGTCAGAAGCTTCTTCTAATGCACACCTTCCCATCTGATTTTTTAATAAGGGATCAGCTCCATACCAAAGTAGTAAGTTCGCCATCTAGAAAAGTAAGTTTTTCAGATAATTTCTTTTCTGACAGTATTTTTCAGAATATTTACACAGGCTTCTCTCTCTTGTACTTGACAATACGAGCAACTAAACTCAAATTCTTCAGTCTTTATTCTAGTTCATACACACCAATATCCTATAGCCTTATTATTTTTCTAAATTGTTCCAGGTATTTACCTGATGCCATTAAAACAAGGTCACTCAAAATACAGGGTAGGATTCATCCTCCCATAGCTCTTAACTGGCAGAAAATAACAGGCGATTTTAGGGTTTGAGTCAGCTTATCCATCTAGGATATCTATTTTAGGAGAAAATAAATTGTGCTCTAGATGTGCCTATTGTGACTCCTGTGACTGCAAGGGAAGCTTTGACAGCTATTTCTGATGTACAACACATATCTGCTCAAATAAAACTCATTAAGATGGCCTTGCTAGCAACATTATGATTTTTATACAAATATAAAGCCTGAATCCGTTGCTACTCAAGAAATTACCACTTGAGAAAAATGTTCCATCAGCCTTTGCAAAATACTCTTCTAAGACATGGGAAATTTACAACCTGATTATTTCACCTCCCTGGGTAACTCTGCAGTCTTATTAAAGCATTAGTGTGATTTTACTTATACCTCTGCATTTCTCTCTTCAGCATGTTATCATTTCAGACTGAACTTGACTCACATCCTTCACCTGCGTGTTCAAGTCCCTCATTACTTTTAACCAGATTGCTAATGAGAAAATTGCTAATGAATTTTTCCTAATTTACATGTTCTGCTAAAAACAGAGTAAAATAAAAAGGGTTCAGCTGGCAGCAAAAGCCCTTTTGGGTTTCAAAAGTTATCCCAAGTCTTTAGATTTTGTCAACCAGTAATGTTGAGAACACTGCTTCCATAACAGGATCATTGAGAGCATCACCACAAGTGTATGCTCTCCTCCTTAACCGGACTACTAGAAAATCTTGCCTAATCCTACCATTTTTTTCTGAAATAAATTGATTTTGCATATTGCAAGTACAGAAAATGATAAAGTAGTCAAAAGTTGTGTTTCCAATCTACAGTAATAACTTCAAACAGAGAAGGCAGCTTTGAAAAACACAGTTCCAAATACTGTGTTACTAAAAGTCATATTACTGAATCACTATCGCTATTTTGCTGCTAGTCAAAAATAACAAAATTGAATCTGACAGACCACTACAGTAAGACAATTTTATGGCTACTGAGTAAACAGAGCAATGAGTAAGTACAGCACCACCATTCTTTCTGGATATACCAGAACTTTTGCATAACTTTAACTCAGCTCTGTGCTGAATGATCTTGGTGTGCCTCAAATGACATAGTTGAGATCAGTGTTCTTCCAATATCACAAGTTGCTGGCCTCTAAGTATTACTTGCAGAGATAGAGTCCTTCATCCACAACCATGGACATGGGTGTCTTAAGTACATTCACAAAACTCAGAAATATTTCATGAACCTGCAGCAGTCTGTGAAGCACAAGCTGCAATTTATTCTTGGGGCTCTTGAATCCCAGAAAAAATTATTAACTAGACGTCTACCTTTCCTCTTTGCACCAGAGAGACTTTTCCAGGAGAAACAATGTCTCATCTCAGTTATGAAAAAGACCAAATGTTCAGGAACAAAACTTCTTAGCCACCCCCCAAAAAATCCTTGTTAAAATCTTGGATATCAATAGGAATTAGGCAGCCTACATAGGTAGGTCTATAGAAAAAAACTGCCAGCAGATAAAAGGGACTCATAGAACTCCTAAATAAATTTGGGCCACCCTAGGAACATGCATAGACAGGTGTAGGTGACCACCACCAGACTGAAAGAGCATCTGTAATTCAGACACAGGCTTATGAAACCACTACATTTAACATGAAATTTTACCATTAATTCAAACTGACTATTCAGTTAGCGTTCAGTTTTAGAGCCTACAAAATATAAGGCTATTTCTTCATAATTCTCCGTGTTATGTGTTAATACATGGGTGTGCATGACTGTGATGACAAGCCATATATCCATGACTCCTAAATCACAAAAAAAAATGTCATTAATAGTCCAGAAGACTGCTCAAGTCAGAAGTTACTCCACAGGGTGATTACAAAATGAATCTATGAATTGCAAAATGAATACTATTTCAGTGAATAAAATAGTATTAAACTGTAGCAATCTACTCCTTAGTAGTACAGCCATTGTCAGATACAGAAAAAATTTCTCCTTTAGGACAAATCTTGTTAAGCATGGAGTAGTTTGAATAGAAATTAGACAGAGAGGACTTGCAAGCTCCTGAATTTACCTATAATCTAGAAAGACCAGCCCCATACAAAAACATTATGTGACCTTCTGGACTCAACAACAATAATTTCTATTCCTAAATCATACGATGCGTTTAATTCGGAATATACCTCGTAATGGCCTTCTTTAACTGCATCTTGCAAGGGTGTTATTTGTTCCTTTTGTGTAGCATTAACATTAGCTCCTGCTTTCAAAAGCAGATTTGCTATCCTGTAAGAGCCTTCCACACTTGCTATATGTAGCGCAGTCAAGCCTACAAAAAAAGAAAAACATGTATTTCACATTTGGGTGAAAAAAATTATAAAAATTTGTGTCAGTTTTAGATCGTCTCTCTGATGAAGACTTCACAGATTATATTGAAATGGTAAAAACCAACGCATTCCAGTAGAATGTATGAAGAAATGTTTATGAGAATGTCACAAGATGATGTTGGGAGATCCCATGCTTTTGACAAAATTTGCACCTACTGAGGAAGTAGATGCTGCTGTAACAAAACTAGTTTTAGATTTGATAGTTCTGTTATGAATGGAGAGAATAAAAATAATTCATCCTGTATTTTAGTAATTTCTCCTGGAGTAAAACATATAGCCTATTTTAAGGACAAGATAATTTTTCACTGCACTCTTGTATTTACATATATGTATTTACATATCTTCTTATGCTGAAGAGGGTAAGTAAGAAAGAAGTGACAAAAATAAAGACATGAGTTATTTTCTACCAAATAAAAATGCTTGTAACTCCATCCAAGAATGGTCTGAGTGTTCAAATAAATGAAAAATCCCTAGTAAAATTCCATATTCACACCCAGGTATATAGAAAAAAATCCCCCAGATATCACATGAATTCTACGCTATGAGGGAGCTGTTTAGGAAAAATATGGAATGTAAGTCCTTTAACTGGATTTACCATAACCTCGCATCAGGTCCTTAAACATGCAGGGTGAGAGATATAATGGAAAAGCAGAGGATTTTCTACATGCTAACTTCTAACTCTGAAACGAACATGCCCTCCAGAAGTCACTTTGATGGGTAGTCTTACTCTTCAACAATTCTCCATTATCAGAAGGTTGTCAGGGCCTATTTCACATACTAAATATGTGAATTAATAAGACTTAATGAGATTGTTTCAGTCCCATTAAGCAAAATTATCTTAATTTCGCTAGAGAGAGAAACTCCCAAGGCTCCTTTACACACAACCCAACCCTGAATATTGTAAATTCCTAGTAACCAGGTTTGTTATGAAGTCTGTTAAGGGGATAATAAAAATTGGCACGTAGGGGAATGTACTAGCTTTTTCCCGTAGTAAAAAGTATCCTCTACCTGACGTAATAAAAAGACCTGGAAAAACTGCACCTGCAACACATTCAATTAATAGTCACTAGAGATTAGCAACATGAGTCTGCAAGGATACTGTGCATGTTCCAAATCAAGGAGAAACACAAGTTTCAATGCAACTGCTTTTCAGATCCCTAGGCATACTGTGAGTCAAGACTCAAACTTAAGAGCACAAGACTGTATCTCTAATATGCTGGCCATATCCTACATGCTGATGTCCAGGAAATAAAAAGGAGAAAAAAAAAACCCAAGACAAAACAAACAACAGAATATCCCAAAAACTCAGTAAAAGTACTGAAAAGAGTACCATAGCATAGGAATAAGGAAAAAATACTAGGCTAAGATATGGATAATCACTGGGAGGAATCTTTAAAGGAGGAGAACAGATGCAGAAGCAAAATACAGAATTCAGAACAATGACCTAAAGAGACCAAGATGAAAGTGCATGCCAAAATGACACAAGTCTGTTAAGTCTGCTTCTTTCTGATTACACCTGTCTCATTGAAAATAAAAGAAGCAGGGCCAGGTCAACCTCTCATCTCTTCGAGGAGTACAACTAAAAGATATTTTGTGCAGCTCTGCTCCTTTTGCACCAAAAAACCAGCAGCCAGAGTCTGGGGGATGAAAAACTGGTGGCTTAGCAAAATATGCAAAGGCAGAAAAAGGAAGCAGCTGTGACCCCAAAATCTAGAACCACTGCACTTTAGTACACTTAGTACTGCAGCTGAAGCTGAAACCACATTATCAGCACTTCTCAGTTGTCAACACAGGGCTTTGAACCCCACCAACAATATATTTCCTCATCTGCCTCCAGCACACATTAATACATACTGTAAGTCACGCTGTTAGCTCAAATGCCTGTGCTGTAAAAGTTTCAGATTTGCTGCTGACCCAATCTATCTCTCAACATATTCCAGAAGAAAGAGAATTTCAACCTTCATTCTGGGCCATTATATGCCTGGATTATGCAAGAGCCTATAACTGCAGAATGTGGATTCTTTTCTTTCCCACGGGATAATTGTGAAATCCTAGCTCCTAGTGCAATATGGAAAGACTGTAAGAATTAAGTTTTCTAGCATAAAAGCCAGCTGTCTGAAACAATTTTGTTTTTCTGTTACGGAAATTTTTCACACACTAATGTCTGAGAGAGAGAAGTGCAGATTAGGAACAGTCTTATATTTGAAACAACCAATGATGAAGGTGTAGTGAAGTCTTTGACACAGAGTAACACACCCACGAAATTGGATAAGGCAAATGGCTTGAATCAAAACATTATCAGAGGGCTGCTCTTTGTCAAGATTTTTTTCCCTCCCCGAGGCAAAGAAAAAATGGAAAATACCAACTAATCACAACTTTAAATATTCAAAACAGCACTCAGCTTCTATCAAGATGTAAAGAGTGGAATCAAAGTTCCTGAAAAATTTAACTGGAAAATCTGTATCCTGATGTCTCAAGTTGGCCACCGAAACGGACAAAAAACACCCCCAAGTTTAAGACTTAGGAAGTTGATTATTTAATTAGGGACTGTTTCGTGACAAGCATGCATGGAATCATTGAACTAAGGCACATAAACCTAATTGAACCACTTTGTAACTTTTTCAAGTGCTTAACTTCTCCCCCAAAATTTTCTTTTCTTACACTTTTATAACTAGATCTACATGTTTTCCCATGAACAAGTACTAAGTTAGACCAGTAAAAATTTAATAATCAATTGACCAGTCACAAACTTACAGTCTTGTCCACTGCACAAATCCATACTATATGCTTTTATTAGTTATAGCAGGTACTTGTACTGAAAATAGTATTTTAGTAGAATTGCAACTTACCAGCATAATCCTGAGCATTTACATTTCCACCAGCTTTGATTATCCTATGTACAAGGCTTATGTCCTTGTGAATAACAGCTCTATGCAGTAAGTTCTCACCATATACATTCCTCCTGTGGATTGTTGAAAGGGAAAGGGGGCGAGTTGGATTTACAGCAGTCCTACCAAAGGCTTCTCGTCCTGGAGAATAATGTAAAAGATCTGTTACACAGAGAAGTATCTTTTCTCTCTCATCTTGACTTTACTTTATATCAAAGTTAGTAAATAAGCTTCCTGAAGAAACAAACAAACAAATTTAGTAGAAATTAAATTTAGTAGAAATTAAAATCTCAAAAAACACATCACAAATTGAATAGTAACGTCATTTAATAAAAGGTGCCATAGAGCATTTCATAACAAAACTCCAAATGAAATTCAACACACAGAAATATGACTACGTAGAAGTGTTTTAACTTTAGACTTCTTTTCTAATTACATTTTTGCAAGGTGCATTGCTTCCCAATAAAACCACTATTCTGCATTCAAATCATTATAAGGTGATCATTTCAATAACTACTCAGTTATTCAATAATTTAACTTTTCGTAAAAGTCAAATTTATCCACCATTCTTTTTTACTCATCTATCTTTTAAAAGCTCTGCTTTGTGAGCAAGTATTTACACTAGGATAGTGATTGAGATTAGCTCCCTCAGGTAATCTTTTCTCATTACTTCACAACCAGCTCAGTCATTTCTGCAATGAGTGAAAGGTGAATATGAGGTCTAAATGTAAAAAGTAAAATTTGACAGTGACTGTTTCTAATGTTTAGTTTAGTATTTTACAAAACAAATACTATCTCCCATTATGCAGTCATCATAGTTTTCAGTTTAGCCTAAATTATTTCCAGTACATAGATGAGCTGTTCTGTACTTAGCAGCACTGCCACTCCAACATCCCTGAAAACCGTGGGGAAGAGCATCCGGGCGACTGCCTCTGACAAAAAACAAGGAAGGAAGAAAGAAAGAAAGAACAGGAGAATCATTTGAAGATAAACACAGTGTAGGCCTAGGTCATTAATTCATCTACTAATGAAAACTCTTAGGACAGCAGGCTATATACATTGCTCCTCTCCACATACTGTAGCAGTTCCTCATAGGTCCTAAAATTCCACGCAGGTGCCAGTGATGCCTTAAAGAACCTAGAAATCAAACAACACACTTTCAAGGCAATAGTAAGTGTAGGAGATAATATAAAGGTTGGTCTTTATTGGAGGCCTCTGGGGGCAGACATGGAAAATGCACATCTCCGCATGGGATGAACAGAGTTTTATAAGTTTAGCAAATTAACATAACTGACAAAAATCCCCAATTAGAGACATAAATGGTGTGGTAATTCCCCCTTTTCTGAATCCAGTTCAACCTTTTTCTGCATCGTCCCCCTTCAGATAGGAACTAAACTTTCTTTATGAAAATATGTCTCAAAGAGCCGATTTCAACCTTGGCTCCCAGGAGGAACCAAGATAGGATAGGGGCCTTGGACCTTTAGCTTGGAGCCTCTTAGCCTCTTATCTTTCTGTTTTGTCTTTCTGCCTATCAGGGTAGGGAAAAGGTAGGGAAAAGTGGTGGGACTAACTATGAGCTACAGAGCTATAAATGGGCTACAGAGCTACAAATATATGTGTAAAGAATCTAGAGAACATAAAAAAGCAAAAAAGGCAAAAAGCAACTCGGCATCACCAGAAATAGACGTTAAAACCTTTAGCTCTTCTAGAGCTGTAACTCACACGGCCCAATGTTTTGTGCATTGTGATACACTGTGACCTTGGACTAATTCCAAACATTCTTAAATTCCTGACTCTGAGTAGATTTTTAGAATCTAACAGATAGAGGTTCCCCTCAGCTGAGCACAGACTCTCTCCGCTGTCTGGTCTTGTAAGATGTCAGTTATCTAAGACATGCAGTCACTAATCAAAGCTGGTCTAAACCAGCCAAGCAGTTCAGGAGGGATTAAACTGCACAGACATAAACAGAATCATGTGCAGTTTTATGTTACACTTTAGCTCATTAAAATCTTCCTTGAAGGGATCTATTTCCCATTACTTCCACTTGCCTTCCCTAGAGCCTTCCGTGCACCTGACCTTGTGCAAAACAAGTGACCCATGCAGACCCAAACCACAAGTTATCATGGGGTTGTTTTTAGAGTGAATTACCAAGCCAAGATGACTCATGGGCTCTTGACAGGTCTGACGTGAAGCTTGCTAGATTGGCTCACCAATATACCTTTCTAAGCAGTGCAAGTCTTTCTGTAGGAACCATGCTAAAGAATCAGTAACTTGTTTAGGGAGTGGAAACTAGCAAGTCAGTTTGAAATAGATGAGCATTTAGGCATTCAGCTTTAAATCTCATCAAAATGGTGCGTCCACTGAGAATAATTAAAATCCTGCAAAAGAGAATTAAATCCTGTTAACTGGAGGTGGACTTTATGTTTTTTAAGATCTACAATGTAGGTGTTGTAATTCAAATACTTACAAATTTTGTAAGATATTTAAATGACTGCAAGTAAATGGAAGAATCCTATCTGAGTAGACTTAAACAAAAAAACCTCAACAGATAAGACCTAATCTTAAAGGTGCTGGAATGAACACTTAAGCGAGGAAATTCTTTATTCTCCCACAAAATTCCTCTGCAAGGTGAAGAATTTCTCTGTATGTACCTTCAAAGGATAAAAATAGCAATCATTCTCTCTAACAAAGCATATTGCAAATAAAAATACTTCAAAAGAGTGCTCTGTGATAGTAAAGGCCCTATAATCCTGTACACAAGGTAACAACAGCAGGCACTCAAAACAGCATAAACTGTTTTGTATAGGCCAATTCTTGAGGGTGGCACTGCTCTGACAATGATTTTGCACACAGAACACTAAATGGCAGAAGCTCATGATCTACCTTTTCACTCTGTAAAAAACAATTCTCCTTTTCAGAACATACCATAATTTTTTCATATGAAGCACTGTAATAGAAATTGCATCCTGAAAAACATCTCACAACTCTTAAGGATTTTATGCAAGTAAATTAACTGTTAGGTTAAGGGTTTTCAGAAGAAGGGAAATTATCAATAACTTTAATTATTAAAATGAACGTTTATACCATATTTTTAAAAGAAAACCATGCCACAATATATTGGAAAATTATTAATTATATTTGATTCAGTATAGTTGCTCAAATAATAATCTGTATGATAAGAACATAGAGTATCTTACTCTGTTTGTTGTCAATTCTCTTGCTCCTTCTCCTCTGATTAGCATATTCATTCATTATTTCTTGCCACATGAAGGTTTCTAGATCCTGCTTGTCTTCAGAAATAGATTTCTGGATTTTACTGACAAGAGATTTGCTTAGAATCAACAAAAATACTCTCTCTATAAATCCATGTTTACAGTAGAGGTAAGATTATGAATACATTTGATTTCAAAAGGAACTCTAATAGCAGGCTAACTTACGTAGTACTAAATAAGGAGTAAATCAAGAGAGAAGCTAACCCCCAGATCTTTAAATTAAAGGTAAAATCTTTCTCTTTGATCATTTAAGTTGTTCACATGACAAATGAGTACTCCACATGCATTGTATCTATTACATTAATTTATGAAAAAATATTTTTCAGATTATTATGCATTTCTCATACTTAAAATGCTTAGGTTTGTTCCTTGTTGTGCCAGTGTGAGCCATTCCCTGTGGTTTCTTCAAGTATTTGGTGACGAGGGGAAACAATCTCTGTACTTTCCTGAGGAGGTCTTGCTTACCTTGATGTCGTTTGGGCTGTTTCTGCACACTCTGCAGTCTCCACTGAACATGAATGTCCCTCACCAGTTTGTTTTTCACTAGAGGTGGCATCCAAGCAACCTGAAATTTCTTCTTTCTCTTTCTGCTGACCATCCACAGCCTGTGACAAAAAAAAAAAGAAATATTAGAAGCAACTGGTAGGCATGAAGTTAAAACAAAGGCTGTATATATAAAGAGCTCTGAGAACATTTTTTTTTTAAATTGTATGCCCACAGAGAGCTGAGAGGTTGTTTAAGTGAATAACTGGAATTCTACAGGTATGAAAGGCAGAGGCTACCACAGGAGAGGCAATCCTGTGCCAGGAGCAGCATGCCATGTAATGTGCTCCTGGCAGAATTAGCCAAGAGAATTAGGCTACTCAGAGTCACAACTTAAAACATAAATCTAGGCTGGATGACAGCAAACAAAAGTTGTTCTGTCTTGAAGTTATTTAATTGGACATTTGAAATGACAAAAGATTCATTTCGGTTTCCTACGGACATGAGCTCCTGTCCTAAAAAATAACAGGATGCTTGAGATGCCTTAAGATAGCCCATCGCATGTCACTGTTGCAGAAGCCTAAAATTTAGAAAGGATGAGACCTATGTATCACCTAAAGTTCAGTAACTCCCAGCTGAGCAGGTATTTCTAAAGACCTACCATCCATGAGCTGTAGTCACTACAGCTGAGATTCCCTTCACTTACCTTCAACCCTCTAAAAGCCAGGCATGCAGATGACATTAGGCATCCTCATTACCCCACCACTTGTAAAGAGGAAGAGCTACTCTGAGGTTTGAAGATTCACCTCATCCTAAATTGTGCAAAGGAGAACCTAAATGATTCATGTATACCAGAGACTTAACTCTAATCCCACCCTAAAGACAGGTCACCACATGGAAGTTGAGTTGCTTGGGTTTATTCACTGTTTTAGCAACGTGACTGCGACGTGCTGCTAGGTGTCACTCAAGCTCCTGAAATCTGGGTACTCATTAGCTTATTACATACTTAAGTAACGCTGAAAGCTTTTAGGACACACCCTCAGCACACATGCATAGAAATGCTTTCACAATGATGTGGGAGAACTGGTTAGTCCTTTCTCAAAGTACAAACAGAAATGGAGAATACGCTGATTAATTTTTTTAATTGACATATTTAGTAGAGAGGTTACTAAAGAGGGGAATTGCCTCCCCAGAAATGGTCTCTCTGGGTCAAGAGACAATGCATGGTGACACGGGATCTGTGGTTGTTTAGCCTGAGGAAAAGGAGTCTCAGCCGTGCCCTTATTGCTCTCTACAACTACCTGAAAAGAGTTTGTAGTGAGGTGGGGGCTGGTCTTCCAGGTAAAAAACATAATAGGACAAGGGGAACTGGCCTCTAGCTGTGCCAGGGAAGGCTTAGATGGGGTATGAGGAAAACTTTTTCCACTGGAAGTGTGGAAAGGCACTGGAACATGCTGACTAGGGAAGTGGTGGAAACACCATCCCTGGAAATGTTCAGAAGACATGGATGTGGCACCTGGGGACATGGCTTAGTGGTAAACACAGTGGTTCATGGTTGGACAATTGGACTTGATGATCCCAAAGGTCTTTTCCAACCTTAATGATTGTATGGAAGCTGGGGAAAATCAAATATATTAGCTTAGAAAACTCTCATAGTAGTACTATCCATGGATCCAAATTTGCAATGGGACCAGGGTTAGAGAAGGAGAAGAAAACATTTCCAAAAAAAAAAACCAAAAACAAACAAACAAAAAAAACCACCACCCAACCAAAACACCACACTTGCTTTACAAGAGACCATATTCTAAAATATATGGGATATCCAGCATCCTGATTGCATCTACAAGTCAGTACAGACTCTCCTCTTTTGGACACTTGTTTCACCACAAGAATACTCTGAAGACAGAAGGGTTGGAAATGACCAAGGTGAACAACATATTGTTACAATTCAACAGTTACTAACAAATTAACTGTTTTTTTTTTCCCTTAGTAATTTGCTTCCTTACCTTCTGCCTTTAAGAACATCAGAAAAAGGCACAAAGAAAAAATAGTTACTGTTGTTTGACAAGAGGTTAGAGATCTCAATTTCCACAGGACTCTGCTTCTCAATTTTAACTGCAATTTTGAGTAAATCTATACATTAATCTTCACACAGCTACATATTTCAGAAATCAATACTTCACTGAAAGAGCTTTATAAAGTGCTATGATTCTGAGACAGTCAGCCTATGGACCTTTGAAATCAGTACCTTGATATTAGCTATCTTTGCAGCACATTTAATTACATGCTGATATATTCAGTTAATAGTAGTAGGAAAAGAGAATTAAGTTACAGTTTTTGGATGCTTTATGCCACTGCATAGTTGTAAAACTACCTTAAATGGCCAGCTTTACATGATTGACCATTGATTTGCAGGTCCAGATTATTCAAATACAATACAGAGCAGAGAATCAGGTTTTAGGTTTACAAGAGATGCTTAATATACCCTGCAGCATAAATCTGTGTCTCCTATCTGTCCTTCTCTTTCCCTTGTTATAATCTAAACAGGAAGAAACTATGGCTTTCCTTTCATGCTCCTCTCCATATTTTTGCATTGGTGTTATTGAATAGGAATGATGTGTTACAGAACACCTTCACAGCACAAGAAGCAACTAGAAGGATCACATGCTGTATCCATACATACTGGTTTCTTCAGGGGAGGACAGGAACATTAAGTGCATGCCTCAGTTTTTTCAGTATGTCTTGCATAGGCAGAAATAAGCACGACAAATACAATTCTAAATACATGTGTAAAAAATCCCCACTGAATAATCTTCCTAGTATATAGGAAAGACATAGCTATAATCTATTTTGTGATACTTGCAAAGCATTTGCATTTACAGCAGTGAGAACTATGACAAAAGAAAACAGCACACTATTGCCTGGATGAAAAACAGAACAGGATGCAGTAGGAACCTGGAGATGGAATTGGCTTGTATATGCTGGTATGCTAAAATGAAATAACAGAATAGTGTTTTGGAGAGAACATGAGACACAGAAGATGTACAGAGGGTCTAGAGTTTTGGAAAATTCCATGCTGATTCTAGGTTTCCACACCAGTCAATGAATTAACTTCACTAGGATTTCCCATCCCAGCAATCTATTTTCATAACATGGATACATCCAAACAGGAAACACAGCACTGGACTGGTAAAACAAAAACAAATTAAATTATTTAAACATGCAAATTACTGATGCTACTTTACTCTTTACTAAGAGTCCCATCTTCAAGTAATTTGGCTACTTTACGTAGTACTTCATGAAAAACACAGAATTTCAAATACTAATTAAACTATGGTTATACTTGCATACAGTCATAATCTACCTGCAGAACACTGGTTTCTGAATTTAGCTGCTCTTCCTTGGCATTAAGCTGCCTCTCATTTGCCACTTCAGGAGTGGCAGCTCATACCATTGATCCTGACAAGGCTCTCAGAGATGCCATAAGCTCTACAGGCAGGGCATCCCTGCTCTCAGCAGCTGATGCATCGATGGAACAGGCATGACCCTGACAGTCCAACTTGTCAGGCAATGGGTTTTTAGCTTTAAGACTCTCAGAATCACTAGGGTATCTCAACAAATCACTGATGTCACCTTCACTAGTCTCTATACTCTGTTCAGTGAATACATCCATGAAAATCTTCCCTGGGCATGATAGTGAGAGATCTGTATCATTGCTAAGTGAATGCTCTTCTACTGTGTTATCTGTGTCAATAATGGTCATGCAGGTTCTGCAGCAACTATCTAAAAAGTGTGGAAATGTATCTTCTGGTGTCTGTTCCTTTCAAACTGTTATGTCTTCCACAGGATCATGCAGACAGAGGCTTATTTCTGGAAAGCAATCTTCATTACAAATTTTCATGATATATAAAAATTAAATCTAAAAAGTTTATGAAAAAGAATGGAACGACTCTTTCTAAAAGGCATTTAACTAAAATTCACTTTAGAAGTCATCTCTCTAAATATGTGTGTACATTTTATTATCAATTTTTGCAAAATCTACAAGACTTGAAACCTTCCTTCATCCAATATATTAACAAGACTTAGACTGAGCTCTCAGTTTCAAAAGAAGTCTCAGCTTCAGCTGTTGACCTCCATGGCAGTGAAAATCCAGGGCAAAAGAGACTAAATCTGTTTTAGTCAAAGATGTTACGTCATTGCTAATGGCAATGGCAAATAACCTGAGGGTGTTATCAGGTTTTAAAAGAAAGTCATTAAAAATCTGTGTCACACAGTAATAATGAAAGTAAACATATTCACAATAACTTAAAATATACAGTTAGTAAAACACAATATAGGAGTTTTGATTATGTTTTTATGTGGATCCAGTACAGGTATGGGGGATTTGTGTCTCATAAACTTTAGTTCAAAACCTTAGGATTTTGAAAAGTTTGCATGGTGCAGTTCCCACACTGAGTACAGAACATAAAACTGTAATTGTTCTTGGAAAAGCAATGCTGCTGTTTTACTAATCACTTTGAGCTCTTCGACGGAAGCACACATTCTTACATGAAGAAATTTCTTTTCTCTTTTTTCCCTATCCCCTTTTCAAATGCTCTGCAGAAAAAAAATTATGATGCCTCCAGAGACCAAACCCATGTTTTTTTCTATATAACATTAGTATATAATAGCACTCATATTCGTAATACTGGGGCTAAGAAAATCTCTTTCAATGCATTTTTGGAGTCTCACTGCCAGCAAGTGGCAATACTAGGCAATGCAAGAAACCTTTAACCACTAGTGACACGATTTAGAAAAAGCTCACACACAATAAAGTAAAAAGGGCAGAAATCTGACAGCATACTCTCAGCTTCAGTTTGCAAGCTAGTGTAAGTCCTTGATTCTCTCTGGAAAAATTATTCTGTCACCAGCTGTTTCCTATCTTTTACATGTGCATCAAATTGTTTCTAAGTACTGATTACTTCTTACTCTGCTTTATTGAATTACACTTCATTTTTACACAACTTCTCTAATTCACCTACACTTTAAACAACTGGGGAAAAAGAGAACTTCACTGGCATAACATTCTCTGCTTGACAAACTACGGTATAAACAGCATGTATATATATTACAAATTTCCCAAGAAAAAGGCTCAGTGTAATTGTTGAAGAGTAGAAGAAATTTTGCTAGATCCTGAAAGTCCCAAAGTTCACTGAAATTCAGCCCTAAAATGTGGCATGTTCACAAAACTCCAGATACAGTAGTCCAGGTGGGGTCTCACAAGAGCAGAGTAGAGAGTCCACCAGGATTCCAAAGTCCTTCTCTGGCAGAGCTGTTTTCCTGTCAGCTAGTCCCCAGCTGTATTGGTGCCTTATTTCTCCCCAGATACAGAACTTTGCATTTCCTTGTGATGAATTTAATAAGATTCCTTCTCTTCCTAGTTTTCCCATCTGTTCAGGCCCCTATGAATGACAACACAACCATTCAGTCTATCAGTCATTCCTCCCAGTACCATCTCTGAACTTGCTTCGGGTGCAGTGTGTTCCATTTTCTGGGCCACCAATGAAGATACTGAATGGTACTGGCCTCACTATTGACAGAATAACCGCAACAGATGCTGCTACATCATCAAAGAAAACTCAGCAAGGCTAATTGTGAGGCATCAGAATTCTATGCATAGATAATTTATAGATTTATTTTGCATTTTCAGGGATACACAAAACTAAGACATTCAGTGACGCACAGCTGGTTGTCAAGGTATCTGTCCTGACCTTGCTTCAAATCAGTACATGGATGCCTGTGACGGCCATTGGCTCATCTCACTAAAGATCCTTGCTGCAGGACTCAGACCTTGCTACTGCCAACATCAGCCAATATCCAAAAAGTAAAATCCACTGTAGTGATTATTTCCAGCCCTCTTACTCCAGGCTCCTAAAATATCTTCTCTGGAGATACTCTCAATGCATTCAGTCTGCCTGTTCTCCAGAGGCTTTTAATAATAGGCGATCTCTGTTTCAAGGCACTTAGAGTTTGTTCTATGGGACTAATCCTGTATAATCAGAATGTTTCATTTAATAAACTTATAGTTTTCTATTAATAGTTGTATGTTTTTCAGAAAATAATATCCTTGGAGATTTCATTTTTTTCTCTTTGTTCTGAGATGGAATATTTGACCCTGTCATCGCTCGCATTTACTGGAGGAACAACAAGGACAGTAGAAGAGAACAGCATTTTACTCTGATAAGGACAGTAGAATAGAACAGCACAGCCTTGGAGAAATAGATAAAGGACATAACTCAGGCAAACAGAAGCCATGCAAAACACAAGCAGGGTGACAGCTCATTTCTTCAAGGCCGACAAACCAGAAGTTATGCAAAACAGTGATTCTGCGCTTACTCATAGCAGGGGTCAAGGAACAGGCACCTAAAAAGGACATGGGACACTGAAAACAGCCAAAGAAGACCCTAAAGAACCATATACGGACATCTGATAAGGGTTGCAACTATGTAAAATAAAGTGATGGATACACATCAACTAAGGGGGGGATAGCCAATGAACGCCTGACTGCTGTGTATGATAAACACTCTGCTCACCAGAGGCTCAGGGAACCCAGCTGGAGGAAGGATCCTCCAAGAGACCACTGCTGCAGTAAAGAATTTCTGCTCCCAGGTACTCAAAACTGTGTCAGAAAGTTCCCATCTGGCCAACTGCTGTATCGATACTGGCCTCAAATCTGCCTTTGGTGAATTCTACCAAGAACTGCTTTTTCCCTGACATAAGCATCAGTTAGGATCCCTGAAAAAAGCCAAGTAAAACTGATTTATACAGAATCCCAACTTTTTATCAAGGCACAATCAGTGAGACTAGATGGTACAGTCATAATGATATGCTGTCTGCATTAAACAGTCTTTCACAGTGAAAACTCTGCTACTACCTATTTCTGGTCACAAGTAAGACTCTCCCAAACAAAAGGACAGTAACAGATAACCTCTTCCTCCTCAGAGACCTTCCAAATGCACTGCCTGTCTCATGGCTTTCATTGGTGGGAAACATTTTAAGCTACTAAGTGCCTTAATTTCTTCAGCTTAAGTAACATCCCTCATAGATTCTGTCTCAAGATGATGTCTTTCCCAACTCACATTCACTGCTACGCTTCTACCCTTGTGTACTGCAAGCTTAGCAACCACAGTTCTTACAGAAAAACAGAAAATAAAGTTTAGCTTTAAAGTTGTTTTCAATGTGCTTAGCGTCAATGTCAACAGCTATGTGCTTGCTTACCTTTTCTTCTGAATCGTTCTGACATCCATTCAATTTGATATCTAAATTTAGGAGAATAGAAAAATATTTCAGTTTTACTTTCCTCTTCTGAAAGTTCTTATTGTCTTTTTTAAAAATGGCATAATTTCCTAATTAAGGCTTAAGTTTCAAACCTTAAAAATTACCTTAGTCATCTTCCCTAAGTGGAACTGACAATAAAGTTTCTGGTTAGGCTCTGTTAGTCACCAAATAATATGCCAGAGCTATTTTGTCACGTTTCTTCACTGTAGTTTAGAGTCCTGTGTTTCCAAAGACTATCAGCAGATGGTATTGCCACCCATTTCACATGACAAGACCTAGCCTCTGCCCTCTCTAATTACAGTGCAGTTAGACAATACTGCTAAAACAATCCAATAACTTACTGCCTCTGGACAGTGATGATCCCAAACCCCCTGATCTCATCACCCTGTGATAACATTCATGTGACTCCCTGGAAATTTCCTAATCAGAAATAAAGTGAATGTTTTTCTGTTAGATCACCAAAAAAAAAGCCAAAGTGGAAGACAGCAAAACAGATGGGGCAGTCTTGCATTTTTGGGAACACTGAGGAATGGAAGTACAACTTAAGTAACAGCACATGCCACACAGACCTGGGGAATAGTAGCGTTTTCGTTTCTCTTTTCTTACAGATGCCTCTGACTCTTGGATATGTTAGAAAGAAGCAAGTAGAAACCCTCCATGACCTGTATCTATAAAGCATTTTAAGCACCATGTGGTCTGTAACCTTTGTCAGAAAATTCCACAGCAATGAAATAATTTTAAACTGGATATTACTGAATATCACTGGCTGGAGAAAACAGTTACTTCTTTAAAAAATCCTAACAGAATACTTACAAAAACAGAACTTGCAGTCCATGACTATAAAAACCAAACAACGGATGTGAAAACACTTATAGTCAGGTTCTATATAAACCTACATGGATACTCATCTTCAGCTTATCAAAGGGTTTTCTCAAATGATTTTGCCACAGCTAGAGCAACTCCTGGTTTTGTACAAATACAACATACCTACACAATTATTTTGCTGTTCTTCTGCTGCAGCATCTAATGAAAAACCAGGCTTAGAAATATTTTCAGTAGGTGACAAGTGGTTTATCCAACCCCTAGAATTAAATAATACAATAAAAAAAATTCTTAAAGAATTGCAATCTGCTCATCTTAGGAACATTCTTACAGTACCTTGAGTTGGCCACTATTTGTGGAAACAGCTGCAGTTATTTTAGAGGTATACTTTTCTTTACAAGGAAATGCAATAAATGAGACTTCTGGATTTCCTATGTGAAGCTGGCAATGTTTCCACATTTGTTCTCTAAGTGAAAAAAAATGGCCTTTTCTATTCTTTATTACTTCTTCCTATATTTCTGTTATAAATCTATTTGCTACTGAAATCTTTCCATAGTTTCCAAAAACAAGAAGCCTAGTATTATTTTATTACAAGTTTTTATTCTTGTTGGTAATGTTCTTGAACCATTTAAGGTAGTATCATCAACAAAAATAAGTCCAAGTATAGCTTGAACCATATTGGTCACTGGACTACTGCCAACATAAATACAGATCCTTCACTAAGCAAACAAGAAAACTTTTCTCAATAGAACACTGGTAATAAAAAAACATACAAATGAAGGTATAACAGAATTATTTAATAACATTATGCCTGACTGGAATTCCTATGGGATGTATTATACTCACTTCAGCAGGGATTGAGACTGGTCAGATGTGTGTGCCTCTTGAAGTATCTGAAAGAAGAAAAAAACAAGTTAGTAAACAAAGTACTTTATTGTTTATTTTCTCAGTTTTATTGCAGGCTTATCTTCTTCCTTCTATAATTTAGCTGGGAAATGGAATTTTTAGATCCAATTATTACATACATTACTACTAAAATACAACAATGTTCCACTTAAACTGTTTTTTTACTAGTACAAAAATGTTGAAAAATAAATCAAGACTATAGAAGAAAACATTCACCCACAAGCAAAACAAACTGTTGCAAGAAAGATACAGTTGCTTCAAACTTAAGATGTTTTATATATCAAAGGACCAAAACACAAAGTATTTTAATTTCAATTCACAGTTTTAATCTTTTTTTTTTAAATTTTTTTCCATTAAATAAGACAAGATCCTGCTCCAAAGACCATGATGTTTAGTATACTGCTCTCAATACCCCTATAAATATCATATTTGAGGAACTTCAAGACTTGCACATCAGCCAGTCCTGAGTGTCAGGACTGCCACAAGCCAACACAGGAAAGAGTAGGTGAGTACGGAGAGCACTGATGTCACAGCAGGAGCCAAATGCCACCTCCTTATTAGAAAGACCTCAGATCTGCTTTTTGTGCCTTTGCCAACAACGCAAAGATCTCCCTCAGTATGGAAAAAGGAGCCTTTACACAAACCCTAAGGCAAACTAGGAATGATTAGGATAGTCAAGTGAGCTGCAGAACGGTTCTCTCACCGAAGGGCTAAGACTGGGTATTACTAGTGGTATTACTGAAGCAATTTTAAACAAATCATTGACTTCCAGTGGACAATATTAACAGCACTAGAGGACTCGAAGAAAGAACTCCCTGGTGTGAACACTAAGTGACTTATTCTCTGGCTTACACAAGGTACTAGCCACACAGTAAGAACAAACATCTTCACAATTGCTTCAAGAGCAAGACGTAAAAATTTCCCAGTAGCACAGACTGCTAAAAGGCTCCCTGGAACAGAACAGGTTCTTTAGTTTGTGCAACAATTATTGACTGATGTAATTCCAAAACCTGGCAATAAGATGGTTTGCAGAAAGTTAGATATTTTGCTTAAACAGACCCTTCAGCAAGTCAGACTAAGTATTTACACAGAACATTATCCAGAGACCAAGCAAGCTCAGGAGAATAACAGAACAACTACAAAACCTCTCTAACTGGCTAACATTGCTCAGAGAAATGCTTCAAAATCTCAGCAAACTACTATTATAACTCAGAAGGAGAAACTTTTTTGTCTTCTAAAAAGTTAGGTTCTAAGCAAAATTGAGAGATTTTCTCAAACCATATACACTACACAAACAGTATTTTTGGCCACTGACTGAAGTACTGGAACAGTCTTTCATCCTGCCCTCATTTTTGGTGATGAAATTCCTGCAAAATATCACTAATTTTTTTCACACTTGAAGACTTATTTATACAGACAACCATATGAGGGGACTCTGAATGTTTTCCATAAAGAGACTAATGCTTATAAGTTGTTAGGTGTTACCTAACAACTTTTGGTGCACTTCACCAAGCAGTGTAAGGAAAAAAATATAAAAAAGGGGAAAGTACAAACTTACAATCATCACACCTGTCTGAATAAGCTGTAGAATACCATGCTAACAGGTAATGAAAATGACTTGTTGAAAAGAACCTGGATCCTACAACATCTGTATATATGCCTACTGCATCTCTGGTAGACGAAAATTCTTAATTACAATTTCTTACATGATGGAATCAAAGGCGGGACTGCGTATCCTAAGTCCCACAAAACCCATCTGAAGTACAAAGAAAGCCAAGACTCTTTGGAGCAACTGGAACAGATGCTACTTTTCCTAAAAACATTCACAGCCATCTGCTCTGCATGAACGTCATATCACATCACATCTAAATGCTGCATTCATATATGGTATTTTCTGAAGACAAACTAGAAGGAAAGCTTATATGAAAATACATTTCATGTTGGCTCTTGAAGGGGCTGAAGAGCCACATGGGTGCTATGTACACACGTGGCTATCAAAGACAACAGGCCAAGACCATTCCTTACAGTATTCAATAAAAACTTAGAATTTTTACTGTCCCCAAGCTGTGCATGACCAAGCTGCCTGTGTCTTGCCATACAGGTCTCACCAAAACCAAAAAATACTAAAAATTACCTAAACGATTTGGTGAAAAGTACTAGGTTTCTTTGATTTTCTGACTTTTTCTTTAGTGAGCTGGGCATTTGTCCTTAGAATTGGGATTGGCTAATCTGGCAAGAACCATGAAGCCAAAGGCTAAGGTTAAGAAGCAGCTAGTCAGATCATCTACCAGAGGGAAAAAGGAAAGAGCAAATGTGCACTTCTCTCATTCCCTCCATCCTTAGAAAATAATTACAAACTTCAGTCAAGACAATCCTCAGACATGCAAGGAGCAAAATAAGGTTATGGAAAAAAAATTTTGAAATAACAGCATGTTTTGGATTTTGTTTACTGTTTCCCGTACTGTCAGTTGAGACAAATTTATTTGCAATTCTAGAATGAGCTGTAAAACATTAATTTCAGTAGAAAGCATGTCTTTTTTTTAATGTACCTTTTGTCATCTAGGAAGCAGTCTAGCCCTTTTTAGGAAAACTCTCTTTTACTGGAACAAGGATACACAGACTGTGGGCTTTGGACTGGTGAACCCAGGTTAAAGACAATATAACAGTCACAGTTAAAAGCAGAAAACCTGTTTGTCTCTAATTGTTTCATGATCCTGCAGGTGGAAAGCTAATTGCTCAACTGAATAGACATTTGTGGGCTAGCTACCAACCATGGCAAATACTTTAAAAGGTAAGCTAATTAGCAAATTAGGGAATAAAGTATTATCCATAGAGCAAAATAATTACCCCATCATCATGCAAGCAGATATTTTATTCTGCATTTTGGATTATTATCTCTTTCCTTTTGAAAGAAACAATTCATCAGCCATTGGATCATAACTAATCTCAAAATGAGTAACCCAGGGTGTATTCTGGCACAGTCAACCCAGATGATTACCCTTCAGCTCCTGATGGGAACATATATTAAAAATTCTGTGCTATACAACTTCTTCATCTTTGTCCTGGGTTTGTTCCTCAAATTTGAAAGGTTATAATCTCATGAAATACCAGACAGATAAGACACTTTGATACATTCCTGCAGACTATACTACATAGGTGACAAGATGAAATTCAATTCAGCTTTAAGCCACCAGATCCCTTCAAGGAGAGGCCCAGTGGGTTTACTAATAATTAATCACTAGGTATGCTTAGAGAAGACATTATCATTGCTGGACTTACTGGATTTATCTGTTCTGCCTCACAATAATATGTGTGGTCACCAAATTTCTGTATAATAGAGATTTCTGGAGAAAAAGCTCCTGAAAAAAAACAAACAAAAAAATCTTGAGTAATTAAAATTTTGATTGTCCTCATTTTTATGTAATTCTCTGTAATTCCGTAACTTTTTACATAACCCAGTAACTGAGCTACATGCACCAAAACTTCTGATAGGCAATGGATTTAATTGGCTACATAGTCTATCACACTAGATTTTGAAACTACATGAATGAAATAGAAATTAACAAAACCAGCCAGCAGTGGAAATTAATTTCACTCAGTGTTCCAGGACCATCTCTGATTTTGCATTGTATATTAGGTCTTTCCTCTTATTTTTTAAACTAATAACTGCAATTTTGGTAACCTGCCTTATCCATTTGACTAAAATACACTCGTACTCCTAGATGGCATCGTGTCTTTAATGACTATAGAAATGAAGACCTTCTCTCAAAAAAAAAAAAATTAAAAAAAGAGAAACTCTTAAGGTTGGACCCTATGTTTGAAAACTAAGATGTTGTTACTGACACTAATAAAATACTGATCAAATTAATATTTACACTATGTATCTCCTCACCAAATTACTATTATACAAGTATGCACAAAACCGTGAACGATGAAATTCTAATTCAAACTTACTAAATATTATATGATGCAGGCAGAACACTAAACATACCATGATCTGTTGCAGTTGCAGAGACAATAACTCCCCACTCAACTCTCAGACAAATGCCCACTCCACAAACAGAACACAGTCAAACAGACACGCCTCAGACCATGTATGTTGAATGTTGCAGGGATTTAATTCCAGTGGGCAACCACAGGGAAGTTCAAAATGGGATGGTGCCTCTCTTCTCACTTAAGATTATTAAACAACTATAAAAGATTCAGCATTAGGAAATCACAGCGTTGGGAGTTTCTGCAGATTTCAATGGGCTGAAGATAAGATTTGTGTTAACTCAGAGCAGGTTGATAAAAAATTATGGTCCACTCAGTTCTTCAAACTGACAAAAAGATAAACACAACCAAATCTGGAAGAACACCATACGTCACTTAAAGAATATCCAGTCTGAATAAAACCTGCAGAATGCAAGTCCAATGGAACATATAAAAATGTCAAGGAAGTAATGTGAAACAATTATGTAACTAAAACATGCCTGCTCATCCAGATTGCTCTATGGGAGTTATTAGGGAATATTTTAAGAGCTTAAATGAGTGTGCATTCATTTATGCTAGAAGTATTTAATGGTAAACTAAACATAATGCACTGAAATATCCCCATTCAAACTTCTGATGTTAAAGAAAACAGATACACTAGCAATTATTAATGGGGTTTTTAAAATACCACAAGCAGCTAGAGTTATATACAACTGTTATGCATAGAGAATTCATTTATTTTGTTTTGCACAAACACATACACAAAAATATATACATGTAAATAAAAAGGACACATAGCTCAAACACTTCTCAAGCCAGGGATTCTCAGTCACAGTGCACAGGAAGAACAGAGAACTCAAGAGCAAACCCAATCAAATATTAAAAATGTGCTGAAGAATCTTTTAAAATATGAGCTAAAATCAGGAATGTAATCAAAAAGCACACAGTTCCTAAGCATGAACTTCATCCAACACCCAAGTTACAATTGGGACTCAGGCAAAATTCAAAGCAACAGTTCAAGGAAAAAAAAAACAAAACAGACTGAAAAAAGAATCTGTCCTACCTTTATTAATACTTATCTCAGTTGTTAAAGCAATGTCCTTGTTAAGAAAAGACAACCTTTGCAAAATAAATAAAACAAAAGGTCGTTAAGGAGTTGTAAGCATTACAGTCCTATAAACTCAAATGGCATCTGGAAAGCACATATCCCAGCCTCTGCTGTGGGGACACGCCTGGGGCGAACGCTGACACAAACAGTAAAAAAACAAAACAAAACAAAACAGGCTCTAGGGATTTATGTGTTGTTTTTTTTTTTTTTCCATAGAAAACCATAACTAGGGGGGGACCTGGCTGCTTTAAGTATTTCCAAAAACTACCAGGTCACAAGGCCATCATAGAGATCTGCATGTGGTTTCAAATCCTTGCTCTATCTTAAAGGATACAAGAGGTAATGTCATGAAAATGACATCAAGGCAAAGTTGCAGGGAAATAGAATTAGCACGAACTGTATTTAATAGTGTTTATTTTCTTTGAGTTGTTTTCCGGGACATTTCACTTCTGCTGACTAAAATGTTACTAAAATGGTCGGTACGGAGGCATAAACTGCGAGGCACACAAGGTCTGTGAATACAAACGGAACTACTAGCAGAGCTAAGAAACGCTGGGTCTAGGACAGAACAGAGCGGAGAAAACAAAAAGAAAACAATACCAAAACAAGCAAACAAAACCAGCTTT
>WBMY01008543.1:125618-153666 GCA_013397315.1 Donacobius atricapilla
GGGGACGCCCGTGTCGCTGCCCCGTTACGTTCTGGACGCCGCCGTGCTGGGCGCGGGGCGGCCCCGGCGCTGCTGCGGGGCTGAGCCCCGGTGCTGGGCGCGGGGCCCGCAGCGATGGGCCTGTGTGGGGTGGCTTCCCTCTCTGGGATAAAAAGGCTCCTTCCTGGCAGTGTGTCGGGGTCTCCGTGCTGCCCTGTGGGCTCTGCGCCGGTTTTCTCCAGGATGTAGTTGCCGCTCGGTTCCTGCAGGTATTGCTGAGTCAGGTGGCAGGAGATGGGAAATTAGTGCTGGTCTAATAGATGGTGTGGCAGAGGATTGCGCTGAGGTTAGTGAGAGCTCTGTCACAAACCTTAAGAATTTAAGGGGCAAGTCGTACTGTTACGTGGGTGGTAATTGCTCTGAAGGATTACCTACAACCGGTCTAGTTCGCTTTTTACACTCTGGTTAATTTTTGAGGGGGTCACATTCGGGGTTTGTTTGTATTTTGTGCTCTGTTTTGATTCCCAAAATGGATTGCTTTATTTTATAGTCTCCAAGAAATTTTTGAATGAAAACAAAGGCAAGCAGGATTTATAAAGCATCCCTTTGAACCACCATTTTGAAACTCAACGGAATTACATAAATGTTAAATTTTAGCTTTGTATTTAATATCATGGCTTGCTAATTCCAAGCTACAAGTCAGTGTGTGTGTATAAATATTTTAAACAGAAATATCAGCTGATGTTATGCACTGATTTTTCTTTTTACACCACTCTAATGTAGAATCAGTGTGTGAAATCATCAATATTTTCTAGAAGAGTCAACTGTATAGCAAAAAGCATCCAACACTTTGGGCAGATCAAATAAACACGAAAACTTTAACGAATCCTTTTAGGTTAGGATTTATAGTATCACTCAGTTAACCCCAAGATGAGTAATGAGACATCCTGTATTTTAGGATAGCAGCTGTTAATAATACAAGATACCATGGATCATTATTTTAATAAATGAATTAATGCATTTTCCTCCTCATTTGATTATGTGAAGCCATTTTACTTTTACCATTTTTGCTTAGAAATGGGAAAAACAATTTCTCAGTAAAGGATTTTGAAATCTTTCCAGCCCTCCTAATTGCTTTTTTGATTGTCAGATAATCATTCCAACTTGCTGAAATAGCTGTATTAGCGGTATTACTGGGTTCAGGACTGGTAGAACTCTATAAAGGCGTTTAGCAACTGCTAGTTATGATTTTCCTGAAATAAGAGTGGTATTTAAAATTATTTGTATTTTCAGAGGATGTTGTGATGCCTTTTCTATTTTTTGTGTTGTTTCAAAATCTTCAGCACAGGTATTCTTCTGTGTGGGTTTTGTTTTAGTTTTCCTAATTAAAATATACCTTCCATTGTGCTGAGGAGAAATTATACTATCAGTGTGGAACATAAATTTACAGAATAGAATAAAGATTATATGATATAGGGGAAAAAGAAGGGATGGTGTAGGGAAAAAGAAGGGATAATATCATCTTTAAAAGGAGGGGGTTAATGTTTTTAATTTTATTTTTAAAAAGCATTTGGTCAGGAAATGAAATAATTTGTTCATAAGGAAGGCAGTCTTCTGAATTACTTTCCCAGTTTAGCACCATGAAACACAAATATCCTGCCAGACCTTCATTGTGGAAGGATAAAGAAAAATAAATAATTGCTCTTGGTGCTCATATAATTCAGATTGGTATTGGTAGGAAACCAAGATAATTCTGGTATCTTCAGGAACACTTAGGCACATAGATTTTATAGCCTGTTTATTTTTCTTCGTTGAATGTCAGCTTCATTTTTGATCTCTGAGCAAAAGAAGTACTATCAGAAGCCCTGTGGATGGATCGTTGCATTTAGGACAACACAAAGGGATTTTTTTTTTTAATCCANACAGATCACCCCGCACAGGTTACGCAGGAACGCGTCCTGGAGGGTCTCTCAGAGCTTCCTGTGCCTCCTGAACCAGAAATGGCACTTCCCCTCCGGCCGAAAGCCACAAATACGAATATATTGCTTTGCCTTTGCCTTCCCCTCACCCCGGCAGTCAGGGACACCGCCGCTTCCCACAAGCAGGAGCTGGGAATTTCCACGCTTTTAACGCCTCGGGAAAGCGCGGTAGCACCGAGCGGTACTGGCGCGCCGGCGAGCTCGCCCCGGCCCCAGTCCTAGCTGTAGCCCCAACCCCAGGCGTAGCCCCAGCCCCAGCGCCGGCTCCAGCCCGGGCGCGGCGCTCCCTGAGCGCGGCCCGGGGCGGGCCCGCGAGGGGGCGGTGTCGCTCCATGAGCGCATGCAAAGGAGCCGCTCCCGCCGCCCAATCAGGGGCCGCCTTGCGGGGAGCGCGGCGCGCCATTGGCGGGCGGCCCNCTTTTGGGTAGTGGTATATAGAGCCCTCAGGCCTCCATGGAAATCTTGCTGTGCTGGGTTGCTACATGTAAATTGTACATTGTCCCTTTTAGCCAAGCTGTTAAGCATTTTTTGAACTGTACTTTTTTACAGTACAGTTTTGTAAGCTGTTGTTTTTGTGCAGTGAGGAAAATCCAGTTACTAATGTATGTGAGAGAGAATGTTATGCTGTTTTGTTTCTATGCCATAAAGCATAAGTAAACATATTTGATAAACTTGCATAAAGATACAGCACAGAGCAGAAAGACCAGGATGTGGTCTGAAGGATGTGTTGGACGTTCGTGTTGTTAGTTATGTGAAAGACAGCTGTGACGATTTCTGCTAAATGTTTGTTATCTGTTGGAAGCAAAGGGATGATGAAATGCACCAGTAACCAGGGAATAGTAAAGGGTAGATGAGAACTGCCACAATACTGTTATGTGAGGACTGGCATGCTTTAGATGAAGAAGGAATATTTTTGAGTGTAATTAATTTGTATGTCAGAATAATATTGAACAGAAGGTAGAGAAGACACAGTCATAAATATAACATTGCAATTACTGCTGTTGAGCATTAGCAGTAATGATTAATTGATCATTTTTATAGCTGATCAGTATTTTTGTTAGGAAGAATGAGTACAGAGAAATAACGGAATTAGGTGAGTGCTTATGTAGATGGTAAAAGCAAGACTTTTGAGTCAAAGCAGTATCAAAATTGTATGATAGGAAGATTTTGAGAGATCTTGTTGAGAGTAGTGAGGCGTTACTGCTAAAATCATAGAATGCTCCAGTTTAAGGGACCCACAGAAGTCGTTGAGTTCAGCTGTTCAGTGAATGGCCTGTATTGGGATTGAACCCTCAACCCTGGCATTATTAGCACCGTACTCTAATGGATGGCCTAATCCCAGTGGTAAAGACTGTGAAGAAACCAGGCAGATGTGTATTCAAAAAAAAAAAAAAAAAGGTTGAGAAGACAGGAGCAGATCATACTATATTTTGGGATGTGAGAAATAGGTGTATTTTACATAGAAGATTGAAGGAAAGGTAAAGATTTGTTTCTCTTACTCATTTCTGACTTGAGTGGTTTTGCTTTTATTTCCTGAGGGATGTCTTGCAGGGAAGTATAGAGCTGTGTCTTTTTTCACCTGATCTTGTGCTTATATGAAATAGTCCTTTGTTGCAGGTTTGCTGAGTGTAGAAAACCAGCCTTGAAAATGCTGTCCAGACTCTTCCGAATGCATGGCCTTTTTGTAGCCTCCCATCCATGGGAAGTCATTGTGGGAACAGTGACTCTCACTATCTGCATGATGTCCATGAAGATGTTCACTGGGAATGATAAGATCTGTGGCTGGAATTATGAGTGCCCCAAACTTGAAGAAGTAAGGATTTAAATTAATTTTATAGTACTTGGTGTTAATCAGTAGATCCAGGATTTTCTGTAGAACGTGATCAAGCTGTGATGTATTAGGAGTAAAGCAGCCATGCAGAAGCTTGTTCATGGCCTTCTTTTCTCATTTTAGATATTACAGCTGTATGCAAACAGTGATGCACTAATGACCAAGCATTTTAGTATTTTAGTTTTCAGGCAAGAGTAGCAGTGATGTTTATTTTATTCTGGAACTTCACTTTTAATGCAGCTTTGCAATGGATTTTTTTTTATTACTGTAACTGAACAAGTTATTCCTTACTATAAAAGATAAATAAATTGCTTTGTATTTCATACAGGATGTTCTGAGCAGTGACATCATCATCCTGACAATCACACGCTGCATAGCAATTCTTTATATATATTTCCAGTTTCAGAACCTAAGGCAGCTTGGATCAAAATACATTTTAGGTATTGTATCTGATTTTTGTATTTGCTTTATGTGGTTTTTTTGTTGGGAGGGGTGGTTTACCTAAATTGTTAATGAATACTAACCTTTTAGTCTTTATGTTCGCAAAAGCATTATTTTAATGATTTTCTAGATAGCAGAAAAAATGTTTTGCATGTATTAAAGTGTTGGGGTTTTTTTAGTGAAAGGTTGTATAGGATTATATAAACGCTGTAAATGTCATTCTTGAAATAACTGTCTATTGTGTGAAATACTTAAAATTATAGAGCTCTTTAAGACAGTTTTAATTTTACTTAAAGTAAAATGAGACAGCTTTTATTTTGGAGTCTTACTTTGAATGTGTTATAAATTTTAGATTTTAATATCTGTGAAAACAGCATCTGCTTCAGTTTGTAATTAATCTCAACGGCTGTTAATGCACTGAGACAGGAATTCTCATTCATTTGTTATGATTGATCTAAAAGTGGGGCCATTTTGATTGTTTTTTCTTTTCCTCTTCCAATATTTATCAACCAAAAATTTCCCGTTCTCTTGTTTTTTTAAGGTATTGCTGGCCTCTTCACAATCTTCTCAAGTTTTGTTTTTAGTACAGTGGTAATTCACTTCTTGGATAAAGAACTGACCGGTTTAAAGTAAGTAATGAATTGTTGTTCTGGATTTCATGCTTACATTTTTTTTTCCTGTATCATAGACCTTGAATTTTAACATATGCCACTTTTTTTTTCAGTGAAGCTTTACCATTCTTCCTGCTTCTGATTGATCTATCAAGAGCAAGTGCATTAGCCAAATTTGCGCTCAGTTCCAACTCACAGGTCAGGGGAGTTATTTTTGAGGATTTTGTGGTTGGTTGGTGTTTTACTTTGGGTTTTTTTTTTTTTTGTCTTGCAATGGAGATTTTTAATGTAAGCTTTAGAACTGGACATGGTCCCATGGCACAGGATTAGAGCCTCGGTGAGCTTTAAGGCCCCTTTCAAGACAAGCCATTTTGCAATTGTAGGAGTAATCCAGGTGGAAAGACATACAGGCAAATACTGTCTTGGGGATACATAAATAACTAAAGGATCAGATTCTATCCGGATTCTGTGTTCTCTTGTCTTCAAGCCAGATCAGTGTTCAAGTGAATATTAATATGGTAAAACTAGTGTGCACAGCCATGTATATTGTTAATTGTATGAGCATGACTTCATTAAATAGGGACTTTAAACCAGCCATGCTTACAGCTCTTCCAAGGAGGCTAGAGTTCCTAGACAAAATCTTCCTTGCAATGGTTATTGACAGAAAAAAAGTTAATTTCTAGGACTCAGGAACAGTATATAAACACACATCAAATGGTACAGTGTTACGACTGAAAAAAGCATATTTCTAGGCCAATGTTAGCAAAAGGAATGTAGCATATGTGTAGACAGGAACATCCATCCATGCTCTAATACATTTAACACAACACAATCGGAGAGATTGCAGTGGTAATTAATACAGATTACCAGTCATACTTTGCAGTGTTTTTTCTCTTATAGTCCAAATTCTGAATAAAAAGTATATTAACTGGTATTAAATTGTACTTACAAAATAATGTACATGGCATGTACGCATACTAATTGTGACGAAGTATTACCTATTGTATTTTATTTTGGTATATATTATGCTGTACAGTCTCTATATATGCAATATAATGTATTCTATATTATTTTACAATAACTGCAAGTACAGATTTTTTTACTAATTTTCAAGAAAATATTTTACAAACAGGTTTCCGCCACAGTTTTTTTCCCTCTGCTGTCCCAAAAATACCATCACCAGGAAAACAGTTGCAAACTCTCTAGAGTTTTATCATGCCTGCTTTCTGGAGGAAATCCCTTTTTCCCCAGCAGAAAGTTTTAGTGCCTTTTGTGACTTCTTTTCTATCAGCTGAGTTTACAGAGTTAAATATAAAACTCTAAAGTAATAGTAGTTGGAGTACAGATAGGTGACTGTAAGAAATTTTGAAATACCATGACACAAGTGTCTTCTATTTTGTGTCTTCAAATTTAGAAGTGTTGTTCTTTTGAGTTTACTGTAATTAGTTTCTCTGCCCTTCAGAGTTGTAGAATTTTAGAATACTGATGAGGCAAAGGTAGAGAAAGTAATGAAAATGAAATAATTTTGTGTCAATAGACTGTGAAAGTATAATAACTTAGAGGAAATAGAATATATTCTTTGTATGTTTCTCATAATCGTTCATTCTCAATAAATGATTTACAAGGCCTTACCACCATAATACTACTCAGTTTACTAGTCACGTTATGTTTAACTTAATTTGGTTTTTATCTTCATGTTAATGGACAGAAATTTTTCTTCTTAGGATGAAGTAAGAGAGAATATTTCACGTGGGATGGCAATATTAGGCCCTACATTTACCCTGGATGCACTTGTGGAGTGTCTTGTAATTGGTGTTGGTACCATGTCAGGTGAGCCCTACAGCCTAAGGGTCTAAATATTTCCTGTTAAAAAAGGCTTTCTGAAAGACATTGGGGGAATTTCAAATAATAGGTGTTACCCATGAAAGTGGAGTGATTTATTCTGTTTATTTATTTATTTATCTCCTAGTTAGCTTATTTTACTGGTTTCTTGCAAATATGAATAATAAGTACATGTTGAACCAAAGTTTGAAATACAAGTAATGTCTTTCCTTGAGCATTGCATAGTAGGAATGAACTTCTGTGCAGCTGCTTTCATAAAATTTGGTTTGGGTTTATTTTCCAACTATATTGCATACCTTAACAGCACTTGCTATTAAGGTATGCAGAGCACTTGCTCTTCATATGATTTTGGTTCTTTCAGGGTGTTGTGTATTAATAAGCTGTTTTCTTTTTTATATCTTAGGGACAAAAACTTTGTCCCTAAGATTTGACAAAATACTTTGGGGTTGTATATAGTTTTTTAAAACCATTTATACTGTTAGCTGGTTAATCCTTACTAAGGCAGTTGTGTAATACATGTGCAATGTGGCTAACATGGCTTTTTCTGTATACCTGTGAAGGAGTAGGCGAGGGTGTATACTGTTACTTCTTGCCTGAACATCCCATCTTTGAAAAGGGAGTTCAGTACATAATGTTGGCTAATTTTTTTTTGCTCAAGTAAGTAAGGAGTTTCAAGCTTTCATTGTGAATTTTTTAAAATCTTGGTGAACTTTATTGTATTCATTTAGAATTACACCTTGAAATACTTTTCTGTCAATACATAAATACATATTGTGCTTAGAATAAGCCAGTGCACAATGAGTAGGGCTTAAGATCCTTGTTTTTAATTAATCTTGATGATTCCCTCTGTAATTTAGTGATACAGTTTAACGATTTCTTTCTTAGTTCTGCAGCACTTCTTTGACTATAGCTAATTGCATATTCAAATGTAAAAACTGTCTTTTTGTTTAGGTGTTCGACAGCTTGAAATTATGTGCTGTTTTGGCTGTATGTCTGTTCTTGCCAACTACTTTGTCTTCATGACCTTCTTTCCAGCTTGTGTGTCTTTGGTATTAGAGGTAAGACCAACTTCAAGACAACCTCAGGTTTAGTATTCAGACCTGTATTTCTGTAGGCTGTACTTTTCATCGTGGAATTACAAAGTAAACTGGTGACAGTAACTTGCAAATATCACTGTAAGTGAGTCGCACTCAGTGGTCATTCTGATCTAAAGCAGAGTAAACAGATGATACTGTAACTTACAGTCTGTCCAGGATTTTTCACAATTGAAAGTCTTACTATAGACTCTTGGTAATTTCTCAATGATCAGATAAAAATGGAGTGTGGAATCTTATTTATTGGTTCTTCTAATAGGTGCCATATATGACCTATTTTTAAGACTTTTTTATTTTTTGCAGCTTTCAAGAGAGAGTCGTGAAGGGCGCCCTATATGGCAGCTTAGTCATTTTGCTCGTGTTCTGGAAGAAGAAGAGAATAAACCAAATCCTGTAACACAGAGGGTCAAAATGATTATGGTTTGTGGCTCTTTTTCACCTGTGGTTATACAATCAGTGAGGTGTCCTGGTGCAAAACAAGCTTTTGTTTTCTGTAGACATGTATTCTGCAGCCCAGTAGTTGGACTTACAGTGGTAGTTTTTAATTAACTTCTCCTATTCTTACACCTGTCATTTTCCTGCCTATGACATTTCTGTGTCAAGCACTCAGCACTCTTTCACGTGTACTAATTCTCTCCCTCTTACTCCTGCTGTACACCCTCAGCTCCCTTTCCTTATTTGAATGAGAGAAAAAAAAGTGGGTGGGACATATCCAAAGCTACTATACAACAGCATCACAGTAGGCCATAAAGGGTGTTAATTAGAGGTGTGGAAAATTAACTTTTAGACTTTAGAGGCATGGAAAGCACGGGGAATAAAACCAGAAAAAACGCCCAAACAGAAAGAGAGCAATATTCTCTCTTAGTGGGTTAGATACCAAGTTACATTTGAAAAATTAATACTTGTTTTGTGTTTTTGATACAGTCACTGGGTTTGGTTCTTGTTCACGCCCACAGTCGTTGGATAGCAGAACCAGCTGCTCAAAACAGTACTGTTGAAAATTCAGTGGGATTGGATGAGAATGCACCGAAGAGAATTGAACCTAATGTTTCACTGTGGCAGTTCTACCTTTCTCGGTGGGTGGCTTCACAGAAGTGTGATTGTGCTGTATTTCTACTGCTGCCAAGCTAGAACTTGTCCTAGATCACAGTACTTTGTAGACTTGCAGGTCTGACCACTGTAGGACTTCTTGGAACCAGAGGTGGCATTTCAGAAGATATGCCAGTTTGTCCAAAGCCTCGAAGTAGTCAAGAACATGATCAAGAGCTAGCTGTCCTGTATGCATCAAAACATTGTGTTTTCCCACTTGAGTCTTTCACAGCGTACTGCAAAATAATTTTAAGATATTTTTGATCTCTTTTTACACAGAGATTCTGACCATTCACACCTAAGTGCAAAACCCATTCTATACTATGGCTTTTCCTTCGGCTCAGTTCAAGTTAGTGCCACCTGTCATTTCATGTTATTTCTGAGGACTCAGAATTTTCTGGTTTAGGCAGGGGGTTTTTGTCCCCTCTTACCATCTTGCATCATAGTAGTCATAATTGGTAGAGGATGATAAATGAAACTTTCTGTCTTGTCATTGGGGGATGGGTTACATCAATTTGATGTAGCTATCAGTGGATATTTTATAGTCATTTTTCCTACTGGGGCTGGTTTTTAGCCAGATTTAGATAATTCTTCAGTGGCATCTGAAGATTTTTTTGTTGATAATAGTATGAAGAATGACTTTTCCACCCTAGCCTAGCATACTTCATTGTCCTGGTAGAAAATAGCTTTTAGTTGGAATTTCTGTAACTATAAGTGATGATCTTCCTGAAGTGAAAAATGTCAGAATGCTATTATATGCAACAAATTGTATATACTGTATATTTACTTTTTGATCTTTTTTAGAATGGCCAGTATGGATATTGAGCAAGTAATCACACTTGGATTAGCCCTTCTCCTTGCTGTCAAATACATTTTCTTTGAGCAAGCGGAGACTGAATCTACCCTCTCACTGAAGAATCCCATAACCTCTCCTGTGATGGTACAGAAAAAGGTCCCTGAAAATTGTTGCAGGAAGCAGGCTGGACTTCTGAAAAACAATCAGAAATCTAACACAGCAGAAGAAGCTTTCATTCCCAAAGATGAAAGTGGTAGGTAATTTTTATAGTATTAATGAGTATTTGGAACAAATTATGCAATCTTTGGTAGCATATTATATTCGGTATCAAAACTTCAGGATTTTTTAAACCAGGGTTCATTTTGATTATCTTTGTGCAGCTGAAGTCATAAAACCTGTATTAGCAGAGTCATCAACCAAGGCGACATTTGTGGTTGGCAATTCCAGCCCTGTGGAAACTTCTTCATCTCTCAGTGGAAAAGAGGAAGAGATTGAGTTACCTAAAGAACCACGTTCTATTGAGGAATGTGTTCGTATACTTGGAAATGCACAGGTATGGGAAAATAATTCTTCTATTTAACCTCTACTCCAACATCTGATTTAAGAATTGTTAGAGTTCTTTTCCCAGCTTTTAGATTATCCCAATGGTTGTAATGTCATTCTTCAGAAAATTACATGGCTTTAATAACATGGGGGAGTGTGGAGGTCATGACTAAAACAAAACCCTCTAATGAGTTACTTCTCAAGTTAGTTGAGCAGGGTGGGAGGAGGGATCAGCTTCATCATTCATAACATACCAAATCTTTGGAGCTTCATCAGGTGCACATACAAGTGGGTGCCTGATCATCAAAGTTTTTGGTCATACCTTGGCCTGCTGTAAAACCTGATGTTGCCAACTGACTGATTTAGCAAAGTAATATCGTTACTCGTTTTCTTTTGAAAACATTTAAAACCAGGAAAATCTGTATTTTCTCTCTCCACCCTTTATGTTTCCAGGAAGGAGCAAAATTTCTTACTGATGCTGAGGTTATCAGCTTAGTTAATGCTAAGCATATTCCAGCATACAAACTGGAGACTCTGATGGAAACCCAGGAGCGAGGTGTATCCATTCGCAGGCAGATGTTATCCAAGAAACTTCCTGAACCTTCATCTTTGCAGTATCTTCCTTATAGGAATTACAATTATTCTTTGGTAAGCACAAAGCAGACAAGCAGAACTTACTGTAAAACTATTTTCCAGACATTTGAAGAAGAAAAACATGGAAGGAGTCTGGAGGAGGCCTGTAGGTTGATCAGGGAGTTGGAATACCTCACCTGTGAGGACAGGCTAATAGAGTTGGGGTTTTTCATCCTGGAAGAGGAAGCTTTGTAAGACCTTATAGCACTTTCCAGTACCTGAAGGGGGCTTACAAGAGAGCAGGAGTGGGTCTTTGCACCAGGGCATATAGTGAAAGGACAAGGGGGAACAGCCTTAAGCTGAAGAAAGGCAGATTTAGATGTTAGGAAGTAATTCTCCACTGTGAGGGTGGTGAGGCACTGGAACAGGTTGCTCAGAAAAGTTGTGGATGCCCCAATCATGGCAGGGTTCTAGGCCAGGCTGGATGGGGCTCTGAGTAACCTGGTCTAGTGAAAACGGGTCCCTGTCTTTGGCAGGGGTGTTGGAACTAAGTGGTCTTTATGGTCCTTTCCAACCCAAACAAGTCTATGGTTTTATGAAATCCACAGTCACGTATGTGAGTTAACAGTGAGCTTGGTCAGCACTGACGTAGAAGGAAAAAAAAAAAAAAGGCAAACATAAGGCACCACCTTTAATTGCTCTTGATGTTTTTAAACCTAGGGCGGTGCCTGAGTTCTGTAAGTTATCCAAAAAATATTTCCTATCAAAATATGCAGCTGTCTTATCTAAGAAATGCAGAGTTCTGCTAATACTGAGCCACAGTTCAACTGAATAATACTACCTTGAGCTCAAGTTAAAATTCAAAATTATTTAAAATTAATTTTAAAGTTTTAGGGTTATTTAAGTAACATTTAGTACTGTACAGGGTTCAATACATCTGCCTAGTGTTGAATAGTGTTAGCTGTTAACTTTTTGAGGTGGCAGTGAGTTACTTTATGGGTAAATTTTTGGGTGTGTTGCAAAGATGCCTTGGTGTAGTCATAGGTGTAGTATGTAGCATGCTGTACTGTACCACAGGAGTGTAACCTTAGTGATTGTTTTGTATTATTTCTGTAAGGTGATGGGAGCTTGCTGTGAAAACGTGATTGGATATATGCCTATTCCTGTAGGCGTAGCAGGACCACTGTTTTTGGATAACAAAGAGTTTCAGGTGCCAATGGCAACAACAGAAGGATGTCTTGTAGCAAGCACAAACAGAGGATGTAGAGCAATATGTGTAAGTACTGTGTGACTTGGAAAGCTTAAAAAACTTCCTATGTGCATAAAAATATGCATTGTACAGACATAAACATATTCAGGTTTATATAATGCATATCTTTGACTCCTTGAAACTAAAGATTCAGTGATCTTACTTTGTCCCCCTTCTGCTTTGATTTTCAGCTTGGTGGAGGAGCAAGTAGCCGCATTCTGGCAGATGGGATGACTCGAGGACCTGTTGTAAGGTTGCCCACTGCTTGCCAGGCTGCCGAGGTGAAAGTCTGGCTTGAAAGCCCTGAAGGTTTTAAAATAATGAAGGAAGCTTTTGACAGCACGAGTAGGTTAGTACAAATGCTGTTCCAGCTTCATTTCCCGACATAAGACTTCAGTAGATGGTAGAAAGGTTTCAGTTGTTTTTTTTGTGGAGTATTGCAATAGAGGAAATTACATCTTTGTTTTGGCTGTCCCATGTTGTGAGTATCTAAGAGGACATAAAATCACTCTGGCTCCATGCCAAGGCTAGCAATAAACATATTTCACAGATGATTGTAAACTACTGCGTATTAACAACAAATACATACACATTGCATCATAATTAATAGAATATTAACTTGTCTAAGCATTTTTTAGCAGTCCTATAAACTTCTTTGATTTTTGCTAGGCAAAGTAACTGTAGTTCTTATGGAGAAAAACCTCAAAGTTTGGTCTTCAGCCTTTCAGATGATACTATTAATAGTAATAATTAATCTGTGAAGTTTCAGAGAATACAAGGTAAACCAATGCTAGAAATGAAATGCTAAAAAAATGTAAAACAGTGCTAAGAATAAGTCTGTTTCAAGCCCTAGAGTTTTCTCTGGGGCTTATGATTACCTTCTTGCTTTAGGGAGATTCAGAGAGAGATTTCCTTACTTGTGTTTCTTAACAAGTGTCAGGCACAGATAGATCTGTATTTTGGCCAGAATGAGCTCACGATGCTTTTCAAATGCAGTGTTTTCTGCGTTTTGAGTGACTTGTGCAACTTGCACTGTTGAAGATAGCATGCTTTTTGCCTTGCTGTAAAACTTACATCAGCATTTCCAAAGGCCTCATTATTACTTTATATCTGGTAGTGAGAGGTTTTAAGGAATACAAATGAATAAAATTTATGTTAGCAGTTCAGGATAATTTATTTCTTGAAGTTCAGGGGTAGAAAAAGGCAGTGAACATTTCTACAGTGAATATTTTTAAAGTACTTATTCAACAAAACACCATCCCTGGAAGTGCTCAGGAAATGACTAGATGTAGTACTTCGTGCTGGGTCCTGTTAAAAGAGATGATTGTCTATCAAAGACTAGACTTGCTGGTCGTACAGGTCTTTTCCAAAGGATTTTTAAAAGAGTCTGTGATTCTGTATTTAGCAGTGCAATTTGCAAAGATTTACTGTCATTTTGTCACTTAAAGCTGATTTTCCCATGAGGATTGTAAGTAAGTTAAATTTTCTTGCAGGTTTGCCCGCCTACAAAAACTTCTCATCAGTTTGGCTGGTCGTAACCTTTATATCCGTTTTCAGTCTGGAACAGGGGATGCAATGGGAATGAATATGATTTCAAAAGTAAGGACCAGTCCTCTTAAGTATTTTTTAAAAATAGGTATCCCTTTTTAAAAATAAAGACAGTCTAGCAACCTGTGACTATCTGACATCTGAAAGACAGAAAGATAAGACACAGTGCTTGTGGCACAAAATAATAAAAATGTTTGATTTTGTCAAGTGTAGACAAGAATAGGAAGAGAACGATGAAAAAAAAAAGTAATTCTTTATTTTATATTTTTATAATTATTTAAAGAAAGTATTATTGATAATGGGAGAAGCTAAGCTGGTTGCAGTGTTGCTTTGAGCCGAAGATTTTATCCAGCAATAATTACTGTGTTACTGTGTTTATCACTTCCTAGTAAATAAAGAATTAGGAGTGGCAGCAGAGAGGTGTTCTCTAGTTTTGTTTGTTTGTTTTTTTGCAAACATGTGGAAGAACTTGAGATGTAATCCTTAGATTGCTGGGATGCCTTACGCTGTAGGAAATTAATAATCTTAGACTTAAACATCATATAGAATAGGCAGTCAGAACCATTATAAAAGTGGATCTGATCACAGACAAGTCCTAATATAGCAGACTTTCTATTTTGATTTCCTGGTGTAGAGAAGCTCTTTCCACTACATCCAAAATTAATTAATTCCATGCCTGTCATGTTTCACTTGGTTCCTGTTCTATCTTCAGTATGGTAACCATATGTCCATGTACCTAGAATGGATCCAGGGAGTCTGTATGTACTGGGAAAAATCAGTTATTCCCCAGTATAATTCCCAAAGGGGTTAGAAAAAAGATAGTCATAATTGTTTGGGGGTTTTCCCTCCTGCTTCTTGTTTCTTGATGATACTGTGTTCTTTTCTTCCACTGTAATTGATTATCTGATTGGAATACTGTTCCACTGTCATGAATAGCTTTTTTTTTACACCCATAAAAATAAACCTAGCCTATTACCTGTTTCTCTCTGACAGGGTACTGAAAAAGCACTGGCAAGGCTGAATGAAGAGTTTCCTGACCTTCAAGTTATAGCTATCAGTGGCAACTACTGTACAGACAAAAAACCTGCTGCTATAAACTGGATAGAAGGAAGAGGGAAGTCTGTTGTCTGTGAAGCAGTCATTCCAGCTAAGGTTGTTAGAGAAGTAAGTGTCTGCTGTCATGTTTATAAAAATACATCTTGCAAAACTGCGGCTTACTTTACATCACAAGTATGAACTGAAAGTTGTTTTCCAGGTAAAGATAGTTCTTGCACATCTTTTCAGGTACTTCTGTAGGATAAGCCATTCCTCTGACTCAGTAGATAATTTCTTTTCCATTGTGCCTAGTGTGAAATTATGTGTTTCATGATGCATATCTAATTGAAGGCATTAAGATTTTCATGGTTAACCTTTGAAAAATTATGCCACGTTCTGACAGATGTTTACATGTGGTGTTTGGTCTGTCATTAAACCCAGTCTTTTAACCCTTTCACTCATTTTTTGTCTCACATGCACCTGGCATTCCCTTCAGTGAGAGAAATATGCTGCCTACTACAATGGAAACAGATAATCAGGTGGTTTTCTTAGTCCAAAGCTGTCTTGGTATCTTGCTTGACCAAGGGTAACTTCTATAAGCACTGCCAGCTGTATTCTCTGACCAGCTTGTCCTCCATTATAGCAGTGTCTTAGATTCTCTTCCACCTGAGTTCAGAAGATGGCCTCTGTGTGTCAGATAAAGTCCATTGCCTGTTACGTGGTTGTCAGCACTGGCCATGGGACACTATATGCAGGGAAGAATTCACTACATTGCAACACTTGTTTAAGATCTTATTAGTGGGTGTTTGCATATTTGACAGGGTTTTTTTTTGTTTTGTGGGCTTGCTTTTTTTTTTTTGCTTGCCCTCCTCTAGTGATTTGTCCAGTCCCTTCTGGAAAACTAGAACTAGTATTTGGGTCAGTATTCCACAGTCCAGCTTCACCTAGTGTGAGAGCTACCTTCTTGTTGATTCCATTTGATGATGCCCCAGTTTTATACTGGGAGAGATCCTTAATACTTGTATCTGAACTCCACTGCTCAAGATTTTACAGCTCTGACACAGCCCTTCCACCTTCTCTATACTCATTTTCAGACTCAAAAGCACTAGATTCTCTATCAGCAATGAGTAAACAGACTTCTAGTATGTCTTTGAACATCCTTATCTCTGCATCTTTTACAGTTCCAACATTTCTAAAATTCAGGGTACAGAGTTGGACACAGGATTCTAACAGTATGGGCAGAAGGGATTTATACATTGACATAGTTCATGTCTTCTGGGGTAGTTCACTGCTTTTCAAATTGTTGGCATTTTGTAGCTGAGTCACTGGCAATATCTATTGTAACTGCAGGATTTCATTCCAGGGTAGTTATTGGGAGGTAGTTCTTTCATAATGGGCATTGATAATTTATAGATAAATTTGGGAAGGTTTTCCTCAAGCTCCAGCCCTCTTTATCTGTTTACTTATATTGAACAATTAATACATAAATGTTACATTTTTGTCAGTGTTGCAGACTTGGTGCAGATGTCTCTATACACTACTCCTGCTGTGCAGGAATATCTGAAATTTTACTGAACAATGGTATCTCTTTTGACCAGCTTTGATGATTTTAATATTAAATTCAGTATAAATCTCTTACTTGAAAGTTTCAAAATACAGTCAGTATAGTATAAATGTGCCACGTAATTTTCTATTACTGTGCATAGTATTTATTATCTATGTAGCACAGTGGTTTGTGTTGGAACTTTTCAGTTTGGTTCCATATTCGTATGCAAAACAAATCTGGGAAGTTTAGTGTCTGGAACAACTTGACAGGAATGTTACAATCATGTCAAGGTAAATTAATGGGATATTTCTGCCAAGATGATTTTGCTTGTTCCATTCCAAATACAAGGGAGACTTTGAAATGGAGTACCCAGCTGTGAGCTGTTCTCAAATGCCTGTGCAAGTCCAAACCCTTCGTACTGACTTTTCCATTGTTACTAGGGCATCCTACATTTCAAAGTCTTCTTTGGAACAAGAATAAAAGGTATGTAGGACAAGGATTGGGTGAGATTCCATACAGGAGCAAACAAGGGGTGAGGGCCATGAATAACCATAGAGTATTTCTACTCCTGCCTGAGAGAAGGGGCAATAAAAGTGTTATCTATCACCTTGTCCAGGTACTGAAAACGACCACAGAAGATCTAGTTGAAGTCAATATAAACAAAAACTTGGTGGGCTCTGCAATGGCAGGCAGCATAGGCGGCTACAACGCACACGCAGCCAACATTGTGACAGCCATCTACATTGCCTGTGGTCAGGTAGGTTTGTTTCTCAGCAGTTCACCTTTCCTTCAGCTCGGTGATTGCTGATCAGACACTGATGTAAGCGTCTGGGTTGTTTCTCTTCCTTGGTGTGAAGGACGCCGCGCAGAACGTGGGCAGCTCCAACTGCATCACCCTGATGGAGAGAACTGGTTCCACCAACGAAGACCTGTACATCAGCTGCACGATGCCTTCTATAGAAATAGGGACTGTTGGTGGAGGCACCAACCTGCTCCCACAGCAGGCCTGTTTGCAGGTACAGTTCTGAAAGTTGGAAGCAACTTATCTTCTTAAATCAAAGCTTATCTTCTTAAATCATGTGGTATGCAAGCAATATTGTGGGAATAGGGCTGCTTGGAACTTGGGTGTGTTGTACATGAAAATGTTTAAGATGTCTAGTGAATTGTTTTCATGTATCCAGTTTCTAAAGCCTTGGACATTTACAATATTAAAGAGACTCACTGATTGAATATAATTTGGAAATATTTACTTTAATACTAAATATATCATAAATTGACTTAGATTTCATACCATAATACTGCCTTGTATTTTTCTCCAGATGCTGGGGGTTCAAGGTGCAAGCCAAGATAACCCTGGTGAAAATGCCCGTCAGCTTGCTAAAATTGTTTGTGCTACAGTGATGGCAGGGGAATTATCACTAATGGCTGCTCTTGCAGCAGGGCATCTAGTCAAAAGCCACATGATCCACAACAGGTAAAAAATGGAAAGAAATCATGTATTTCTCTGCTGTTTTGATCCTCTTACAAGTACTGGAGGGTCAATAATGATTATGTGACTAATAGCAACACAGAGGAGCAGTGTAACATTTTGACTATCTAATGTAATTATCTTGCTGTTTTATTAGGTCAAAGATAAATCTACAGGATCTTCAAGGAACCTGCACTAAAAAGGCAGCTTGAATATTGAAATGGCTTTGAAATGAAGAATTGTTCTAGTAACTGACCCGGTGCACAAGGAAAAAACAAACAAAATCTATGAAGTTTAGAATAAAGATCGCCTTCAACTCAGTGATGTTTGTGTAAGAGCAACTAAGAGATCAGGACTTGAGATCAGTTATGCTTGACCTTCTTCAGTGGTTAGAGACTGTGAAAGAATTCCTGTCAGACATCTTGAATATGGCTTTGAAATTCTTACTCTTACACATTGTTTTCTAAAGAGTCAGTCTTACGTTTTTACAGGCTGAGATTATTTCACTTAACAAGGTCCTGGTAACTACTAAACTGAAAAGTAATGTTATGTACTTTGTATGTTTAAATTAACAAAGCAAAAGAAGTTGGTGTAAACTCGGATTGAATGCACTGGTCCTTGCCATCTTTATTTTCTGGTTAGACAAGCATGTTTTTTAAAGTGATGGCAAGCCTACTCACTTTCTATGAACTTCCAATTTTAATTTGTTCACATGTAAAACAGGTCTTAGGCTATCAGACAATTTAATTGAATGATATTAATTTAATAGAAATCTGTCTATATATAGTACTTAATTTGCTGCTGCTTCAGCTAAGCAGTGTTCAGTGTTTTAATTCCACAATATAGATTATTCCTTTATGTAAAACTTGTGATCTATAGAGTTCTGAACTGTTAAATATAATCTGTACTGAAGTAGGGAGGAACAGTGTCTTCAACTCCTTTGTTACTTTGTCGAAAAAATGAAATGGTAACTTCTGAACAGTCAGGTGTTAGACAAGTATTTAAGTAAATGTAGTTTCTCAAACATTATTTGATAGGAGTGCATTCAAACAAACAAGAGTCAAGAACAGATGTTTACACTTCCTTAACAAGAAGTCTCTTTAGGAATATACATACACATTGTGTACCTTATGTTGGGGATTTTTTATAAGGTGTTTGACATGTATTCTCCAAGAATAGGTGTTTATCCACCATTTAAGCTGAGATAAAACAAAGCCAGAAAACCACACTGTTCTTAAAAAAAAAAAGAGGGGATTTTTTTCATTTCTTTTCCTTTTTAACTTTCTTTTTTTGAGGCGGGGAGTATTTATTTTAAGAAGAAATCTTACCTTTTTTGTCAATGAAAACTACTAATTAAGGGGATTCAATGAAATGACCTGTTAATGTAAGAAGTAGTTTTTGTAATAAAATACTGTACTTGGACCAGTAAAGCAGTCTCAGGTGTTCTTACTGTAATAAAGAAAACCCAGGTTTATTCTGGTTTGATTCACCTTTGGGAATACTGCTAAATGCATAGCCCTGCCTAGTTAATCACAGGAGGAAAACTATTAATATGCTTGATGATTTTTTTTTGTTTGGTCAGTGTGGGCTTTCCTTGTTTGACTCTTTGTGGGGGGAATTAGTGGATTGGGCTGGGTTTCCTGCAGCATCATTCCTCAAGGGGTGACTAGTAGAGGTGCTCTTCTAATGTGCAGATTTGATATACATCATGGTGGGTTGCTTTGTAGTACATTTACACATCAATATCCATTGTAATGAGCTCATAAATGTAATGTGCAAGCATGAAGACATACTACATGCTAGACATGATGGCATGTAAAAAGCAAATATCATGAATGTTTATCTTCCTGCAGTATTGTTGCTAATTGCTACTATTTTTTTTTAAGGAAATTTGGAATTTCTTTGTTTCTATGTTCATTCAATGATTTCATTTAACACTGGTCTGGCAATAAATGGTGGTTCAGTGTTCATTTTGGTGGATTTAACTGACATTCTGTCCGGCAGAATTAACTTTTTGTATTATTACTAAACTGTGTACATTTTGGTACAGACCTACTTTTTCAGTTTCAGTAAAACCATGGAAAACACACTGGCTTAATTGTGATATTTTAAGCTTACTTTATGAAATAGTGACTTATTTATATAGACTAAATTAAGAGAGTTAATGAAAAGATACTGGCAAGCAGTGCCAAACACAGCCAGGGCTGTGACACCAGAACTTCTCCCCTTGTTTGCAGAACTGCCTGTTGGCACTCATCTGTTCTCCTCAAAGCTTAATTAGGCATTTTGCCCAAGGGGGAGAAGTAACTCACTGGAGCATTAGAGATACCTTCTGCTGCAGAAGGAAAAATCAAACCACCTGTCTAGCATTTAATTTCTAGAGTTGCCGTAATGTTGGCACTTTACCATTCATAATGGCCTTCCAAATATTTTAAAACCCTGAGGGAATAAAAAAACCCCAACACATTAAAAAGTGTGTTTGACTCTGGTACCACCTTGCTTCTCTCTTTACCTCCTTTCTCCTCTTGTGTCCTGAATTTATTTTACCCTGTAACACACCAGTCCTCCTGCTGCCTGGTGTGGAAGTTCTGGCACTGACCTGGAGGGCTGTGGCTCTGCCACGCTCCAGCACAGACACTCCTGGGCAGGCACACTGATTCCTGTAAAAAAGTACAGCTGGGAAACGCTTGCTTTCTTGTAGGAGTGTACAAGTACACGGGGTGTGTCAGTGCACAGACACTGGACCATTTTCAACCTTGATGTGAACCTTGCTCGTAAGGTGAATGCAGCCTGAGAAAAGCTGTGGTAGATGGCCTGTCCTCCTAGTCCTTCCAGCTGCCTTTTGGGGTGCAGTGAGAGCTCTGGCTACCACTCGGAGTGTTTTTCAGATCCTCTCTCTCTCCTTTAGGACATGGCTTACTATTTTCAAGGTCGTATCCTCTTTCCCCCTTTGGCTTTGGTTTGGGAAGGTTTACATTGCAGTGATGCCTGCTGAAACAAGATGATGGTTTGGGATTCTCTTGCCTGGGGGCAGGTTTGTACTCCTGTCAGGTCCTGCAGACAGAGCAGTGACATTGGTGTTCATCCAGCAACGCCCACCCCCAGCTCTGGCAGTTCCACGCTGCCTGGAGGACACTGCACCCGACACAACCTGGATGTCAACAGGAGCCAGCCCTGTTTCCTTTCTCCTCCCTGCAGTGATTAACCTCCAGCTGCCCAGGGATGATTGCTGGCCCCAGGCTCACCTTGCTTACCAGCCTGTGGAAGGGGAAGGCCTGCTTCCAAAGTTAACCTCATCTCGGTGCTCCAGGGCTTTTGCAGTATATTACACAATACAAAATTACTTAGCATCCTGTCTTCACCACTGGTTTAACTTCAGTCTGCTCTCAGGGGACTCTGCTCTCTCCTGCTTTAGCCCCAGCTCTCATAGGCTGCTCCCACTCCATTCCCACTCGGAGTCAGGCCTTCCAGAAGAACATGGTGGGCTGATGTTGTTCACCCCCACTTAGCAACAGGACAGGAAAAAGAAATTGTAAAGGCAAAAATGAGAAGACAAAGATTGAGATAGAGACTGCAGGTCTCTTATCACTTCACAGGCAAAATGAAGCTACACACGGAAAGTAAAATTATTTATTCAAAATTGCCTAGCAGCAAGCAGAGCTTTGGCACACCAACAGTTACTTGGAAAGACAAATGCCAAAACCACAAATGTCCCTGTTTTCTCATCTTTTTCCCAGAGCTTTTGGTGCTGGGCACAATGCCATCTGGTATGGAGTATCACTGTGGTCAGATGGGATCAGATGTGACTCCTGCATTCCTTCAGAGCCTCTCACCCACCTCCAGCCTACTCACAGGCAGGGGATGCAGGAGAGGAAAAAGGACAAGAAGAAAACCTTGATGCTGGCAAACCCTGCTCAGCAACAGCCAAATCACTGCTGTGTAACCAGTGTTCTTGTTCACAAATCCAGAACACAGCCTTATACAGGCTGCTATGGAGACAACCAATTTCATCCTAGCCACAGCCTGTACAAAAATAGAAAATCTAGATCTTGGCACCAATACCCACTACAAGTGAGATCCATAACAGCCAAGTAAAGACCAGCTCTTAGAATCACTGAAGTGTTTGGATTGGAAGGGACTTTAAAGAGCATTAATTTCCAACCCCCCTACTGTAGGCAGGCACACCTTCACTAGACCAGAGAATCACAGAATTCTTTAGGTTGGAACAGAATTTTAGAATCATTGAGTCCAACTCTAAACCTAATATTGCCATGTTTCAGGATTCTTGCCTCCTGTTGTGTGGCCTGATGGCACACAGTGAAACAGGCACATGAAGCGGCTCCTTTCCTCTCCCTGTATCCTCCTGGAGGCCTCTGCCATGGACACAGTGCACCAGACACAACCTGGATGTCAACAGGAGCCAGCCATGTTTCCTTTCTCCTCCTTGGAGTGATTAACCTTCAGCTCATACCAGGCAGCAGTAGCAGAATGGAAAAATCACCTCTTTCTTTATCCACCACCAGAAACATAAGGTCAGGTTGCTCAAAGCCCCATCCAACCTAGCCTTGAACACTTCCAGTCATGGTCCAGCCATAACTTCCCTGTGCCAGCATCTCAGCACCCTCACAAACAATAATTTCTCCCTTAGTCACTTTATTTTTCTGGAGAAGAATTCTACAAGGTCAGTCCATTTTCATAAGCTGGAACACCAGGAGGGGATTAACCATGCCATAAAAATCATGTCCATTACCAACCTTTCCCAGGACTATCTAGTGAAGGACAAGTAGGCAAGTCCATCATGCTCAGCACAAGATAAGGCACACAGGTCCAGCTTCTAGCTCAGCACCTGGTACCACAACATGGCTTGCCAAATTGCTTCCTACCTCCCCCTGATGAACCACCGGGCTCCTGGAGCAAATGGAAGGCAATACCACTGTATGTGTATGCCACAGGCTGCATCATCCTTAACCTGCAATCTCAGACACGGGGAGGCAACCACTGCATAAAGCTGCCCTAAAAAAGTCCCCTCATCCTCAAAACAACTGGGCAGGGTTGCTACCCTCTTTTGCCCAGCACTGATTGCCCCATCAGCGTTTCTCCCACAGGCCACACCCACCCGAGGCACAGGTTTAGGCAGAGGCATAAAGGTGCTGCTAAGGGTAAAAACGTTATTTAAAAGGTACTTGAAGCAAGCCAAGTACAACTGCAATGGTATACAGAGCAGTCCATCTCACTCCCCATCTTTTCTCTGTGAGAATCAGCACAGCTCTGTGTGAGCTGGTCCAGTTTAACAACACTAGAGATAAAAATTAGTCCAACTTCTGGGAATACTGGCTCTAAAATATTCTTCATTAGTGAAAAACAAAACGGGCAGGTCTGTAAGGCACATGGAATGACACCACTATTTCTGAGTTTATGGATAAACAGAATTGTACTTTTTGTAGGACAGTCTTGGTTTTGCCTTATGAAAATTGTTCCTGGGTAAGTCTAAAGAGCTGAGAATTCCAAGTTAATTCCTCACAGCAGTTTCTTTTAATATCCAACAATGCACTCTACATTTGGCATTTAAAACCCAGGGAACACAGGCCCATAGCACAGAAAACTACATGCAAATTTAGTTTTTCCTTTAGCAATACAAACTTAGGAATAGGGCCAGGTTTCAAGCCACCAGGCTGGCAAGCTCACAGAAATATCTTGCTTGGGAACTGTTCCCGCCTAGTGAGGTGGGGAGGAATAAATCATAATGTGCACATTGACAGCACATTATGATAACGGCACTGAGGCTCATACTAAGTCATCAATTACCTGATGTTTATTATGATTTTCTCTGTCTGTGCTGTAACTTAATGTAGTCCCCTGATTCATGATGGTCCCTCAACTATTGACAGACAACTCAGCCCTTGAATTATCTGTTGACACACTAAATCACTTAATGAGTAATTACAACCTTGAAATTATCTCAACAACTTTTCAAAATGCAAATTATGTAACGAAATCATGATGTAAATTGGCAATTACATACCTGAGTAACTGTCCTCTCACTATGGTAAAGACACTGAAGTACTGGAGTGAGTCCAGAGAAGAGCAATGGAGCTGAAGGGTCTGGAGCACAAGTCCTGTGAGGAGTAGCTGAGGGAGCTGGGGGTGTCTACTCGGGAAAAAAGGAGGCTCAGGGAGGACACCACTGCTCTCTACGGCTGCCTGAAAGGAGGCTGTAGCCAGGTGAGGTTGGTCTTTTCTCCCAGGTAACAAGCACAAGAAGAAGAGGAAATGGTCTCAAGTTGCAGCAGGGGAGGGCTAGACAGGATATCAGGAAGAAGCTCTTCACTGGAAGGGCAGGCAAGCATTGGTACAGACTGCCCTGCCCTGGCAAGTGCTGGTATCTCTGCCCCTGGCAGTGTTAAATAAGGTGCAGATGTGGCACGCAGGGACATGGTTTAGTGCTGGGCCTGGAAGCGTTCGGTTAACACTGCACTTGATGAGGTTTGAGGTCTCTTCCAACCTAATGATTTTATGATTCTAGGTAGAGGAGCCTACAGGGAAGAAATGAAGTTGAGCTCAGGAAAAGGCACAAGAAATCCTGGTGTTTGTCCTTCTGTCTCCCATTAACTTCCCATTATTCTAAATCAGCAACAAATTCATTTTCCACGTGTCAGGCATGTTCTGCTGTGACAAAAACCAGGGAGCAATCTTCCTCATCTTTCTCTTGACCCATAAACCTTCTCAGTCTACTTTTCTCTCTAATCCTGCTGAATAGATGGTGAGCATCTCACTCTTTGCCAAGGCTATCCCACCACAAGTCTAGTTATTTCATTCAATAAAAAATCTCCTATTCCAAAAGGCGAGCAAAAAGGAATACAAAGTAATGATTTTATATACTAATTAAGGTATTTCATACAATGACTGTCCTCTAAACCCCAGAAAATGTCATTGACAAATGGGCCTCTTTGAAAGTTGCAAGTCTGCCAAAGCAGAGCAAGTTGAAAACTCTGAGGTTTCAGGAGCTTTTTCCCCTTTAATTCCTGGGAAAAGAAGTGGAAAGAAGTTTGTGAGCCCCTTTAAAATGTCCTTACTCATGCTGTATGCGATATTAGTCCCATGAGACCCTAAGTGAAATTTAGGTTTGATTTTGTTTACCACTTGTATCTTATACAAGTCCTTTAAAGTTAGTCCATGACCTCGGGAGAGACTTTATCACTCTCTACAACTGCCTGAAAGGAGTTTGTAGAAAGGGACAGATTGGTCTCTTCTCACAGATGACAAGTGACAGGACAAGAAGAAATGTCCTCAAGCTGCACCTGTGGAGATTCAGGCTGGACATTCAGAAGAATTTCTTCACTGAAAGGGTTGTCAAGCATTGGTATGGGCTGCCCAGGAAATTTGTAGGTCATCACCAACAGAGGTGTTTAAGGAGAAAATGGATGCAGCACTCACTGCCATGGTCCAATTGACAAGATGTGGTGTTCAGTCACAGGCTGGACTTGATGACTGTGAGACATTTTCCAACCTAATGACTGTGTGATTCATTCCAATAATTTCAAGAAGCTAACACGCAGATCTGTGGGGTGGAAGACTTTTTGCTGTAAATTTACCATGAGTGAATGGAGAGTGTTGTATGCATAATACGAAAACACTTTTGATTAACAGATGTAACAAAATTGGATTTGGACGTCAAGTATGTGACACAAGTGAGAAAAAATTCTGAGCTCAGTAACCTTTCATACAATTTAGATCTAGATGAGCCTCCCTCCTGCAGGTGTTATTTCTGTGTCATCATGGCTGGATCACTCATCTCCCCTGAGGTATCCCTGCAGAGCCCTGCTCCGAGAACTTGTCATGACACAGAGCTGAGTTAAAGGCCTGGTCCCACCTGGGCATCCCATTTCCCTGACACAGACAGGTGAGTGCGATGGATTTTCAAGGGAGATGAACAGAATGTAGGTGGGTGGCTGGGAATAACATGATTACCCTTCATTTCTATCTTTGTTTCTCTCCACCTCCTTTATCTGTCTGACCACCTGTTGTCGGCAGCCACTGCATCTTATCTTCAACAGCTGCAGAAAAACGTTCTTTAGGATACCTTTAAGGTATGTAGGTACACCACAGATCTTCAGCAGCTGCAGGACTACCTTGTCTTTTACACTGCTGGTGAGGGTACCTGGAGATGCTGTGGCTGTGGGGCCACACTGGCTCACCTGTTTTCTTCCAAGAACTACAGGGGGATGACCACTCTGGGATAATGTTTATTTTCGGGATTGCACTATTGCATAGCTGCTCAGACTGTGGAGCAAAACTACTCAGGGTAGCTGCAGCTGTGGAATTTGGAAGAAATTTTATTTCAAGAAAATAAACATCCTCTTAGGTTTTATATGGCATCTGTAGGAACACTATTATGCACCTCAGCTAGGCAGAAGAGAAAATTTGTATCACCACACAGAGAAGTGAACCTCAGAAATAACCCCTTTTGAGATGCTAAAACACTTTTTTTACTACTTTTTACTTTTCTTAGGTCTCTTTCTCAATATTTTTTTTTGCATGCCAACTGTATGATGGCCACACTAACTAAAGCTGATCCATATGAGAGAAAACCTATTTTTTGCTCCTTGAAGCTTAGGAATGCTTTGAAAACCATTCATCAACACTTTTGTTGATTATTTTCTTCCTTTATTTCAACACAGACCTCTTATCTGCAATCTGGGGAGTATGTACAATATGTGTCCACTGTGGCAGCTCCCTGGGGCTTGGTTCCCCCCTGTGTAAATACAGATATTCCCCTCATGGATTGCACTGCACCTCTCAGGTCACTCCTGCTTGTCAGTACTCCAAAAAAAAAACAAACCCCAAAAAACCAAGCAGCTTTTAAAAATCTTGACTTAAAACTACCTCTGGTACATCAGAGGTGATACAAACCATTACTGCCCTGGAAAGGCATGATTATGCCATTTCTCACTTTCAGGTCTTTGGCTTGTACCAGTATCTCTATAATTTTGGGGGGATGGCAGGGGGTACCACGGCTGTAAAGGGAAGACAGATATACTGTTCATGTTTTGTGTGGCACAAAGGTTTGTTACACAAAAGACTGCAAAGAGAAAGGTCTATTTCTAATTCTGTTTTGGGTATTGACAGGAGCAAATCCAGCTAGCACGTATTTGGCATTTCCATCATGTTTTGAAAACAGAAGCTTTTCTGCCTAGAAATAGTGCACACCCTACCCAGATGAGATTTCTGCCTCTCCAAAATGATGACTCGTCCGTGGTGCAGCTCTGGTAACAATTTTTAACCCAAACCACTGCAGGAGCTGAAGCCTGGCCCGCAGCACCTCAGAGCTTCGGCCCCTTTGCTGCTGCTGTGAGAGACAGATCAGAACATTTCTGGTGGAGGTTTTGCACAGAACTAGTTGCAAGTGCCACCTCTCCATGGGGAGGGGTGTGGGCACAGCCAGGATGGCCCCTGATGGCTGGGGTGAGGCTGGCAGCGAGCCCCTCAAGATTTGAGGTCCTCAAGATTTGAATCAAACTTTGCAAAGTTGGTGGGGTTTTTTTTTGTGGGTTTTTTTTGTGTGTGTGTGGTTTTTTTTGTTGTTGCTTTTGGTTTTTTTCTTTTGTTGGTTTTGTGGGTGGTTTTTTGTTGGTGGTGGTGGTTTTTGTTTTCGTTTGGGTTTTCTGTTTGTTTGGTTTTGGCTTTTGGGGTTTTTTTTCAGTTGTTAATCAGTAGTTGTAGCTACTGGAGCCACAGTATGTGTAGCCGAACAGTTACGATTGAGCAATTGCACCGCGAATGTTGCACGCTCGGCTCACCTTCTGTTCCGGGGAAAAGAGAAGACCATGTCAGGATGAAGGGGGCTCTCCGGATGAGAGCCGCCAGCAGGGACGTCAGCAGGACTGGGCAGTAACTGCGGGAAGGTAATTCCAGCAGCGGCTGTCCCTGACCACTGGCTCACTGACCACCAAACCCAGGCGCACAGGGAGGGAAGATCCACGCCTGCAGACTAGAAGGAGATTCTGCAAGACACACAACCAGCAAACAGCGGATTGAGCGCTAATTATCAGAGAAGCTGTACGACTTACAGCCAGCAAATGCAGATTCATTACAACGTTTAAATAGTGCCGAGCTTTGACGATCACAGAGCCAGCCTTTCGTGGGTTCCCTCCTGATCCCCTGCTTTCAGCAAACTAGAATAAAAAGAGAGAAATACAGCATCACAGAACCATTGGGGTTGGAAAGAATCTCTGGAGATCATCCAGTCCAACGTCCCTGCTAAGTCAGGGTCACCCGGAGCAGGTGACACAGGAATATATCCTGATGGGGTTTGAATGGTTCGAGAGAGGCATTCCACAACCTCCCTGGGCAGCCCGTTCCAGTGCTCGGCCACCCTCACCACGAGGATGTCCCCGCCAGGCCAAGCCGAAGTGGCAGACGACCTG
>WBMY01008543.1:155901-190521 GCA_013397315.1 Donacobius atricapilla
GGGCGCGGCGCGCAGGGAGCACGGCTCGGGCCGGGGTGGGGCGGTGATCCCGGCGCTGTCTCCGCAGGCAGCGTGCTGGACCAGAGCCTGGAGAGCCTCCTGCACCGCCTGCGCGGGCTGTGCGACAACATGGAGCCCGAGACGTTCCTGGACCACGAGATGGTGTTTCTGCTGAAGGGGCAGCAGGCCAGCCCCTTCGTGCTGCGCGCCCGGCGCTCCATGGACAAGAGCGGCGTGCCCTGGCACCTGCGCTACCTGGGGCAGCCCGAGATCGGCGACAAGAACCGCCACGCGCTGGTCCGCAACTGCGTGGACATCGCCACGTCCGACAACCTGACGGACTTCCTGGTGGAGATGGGCTTCCGCATGGACCACGAGTTCGTGGCCAAAGGGCACGTGTTCCGCAAGGGCATCATGAAGATCGTGGTGTACAAGATCTTCCGCATACTGCTGCCGGGAAACACGGAGAGCATCGAGCCGCTGTCCCTCTCCTACCTGGTGGAGCTCAACGTGGTCGCGCCAGCGGGGCAGGACATTGTTTCTGATGACATGAGGAACTTTGCTGAGCAGCTGAAGCCTCTAGTACACCTGGAGAAAATTGACCCCAAAAGACTCATGTGATTGGAAATCTGGGCGATTAAGGCAGTGGTTTTGTGTTTCAGAAGAGGATGTTTTTCTAAAAAGCTTTTCGTAGGCAAATCAAAACGGGGAGAAAGGAATAAAATACTATGTAACAGTTTTATCAGTTGCAGTTACTGAGTGGTTTTTTCCTTCACTTGTGAATATGAACAAAAGTGGACACTTTAAATTAGCACTGTTGAAAAAATCACTAGATGTTAATACTGATATTTTTACTTTGATTGCATGGGAGATACCTTAAAGAGCCTATTTCCTAACACTCTAAAAATGTCAGACTTACTGGAATTCATCCCTCTGTGTACCCAGATCCCACTGCTGTCTTAAGTTTTTTTAGAGCACCGTTTGTGTATCCTATGTAGTTGTGCAAAATTTTTCTTTTCAGTAATAGATGAAGTTAATTCCCTTCAATTCAGGAGGTGCTGTTTCACACACGCATTAACACAGAAACTTGTATAAAAGTGCAGCTAACCGTACACCTCTTCACCGAAGCATATGTGACACTAACAGCTACTTGTTAGGGAAACTGTTTCTTCTGATGCAACCAAAGTCGGAAGTGGAAGAAAATCTAATATTAACATTTGCAAGTGGTTTTCACGTCTTTTAACAGTGTTCCATTATTTTCACTGGAATTGGTTAGGATTGTCTTAGTTAATCAGAAAGCAAATTACAAGATACTTTTTATTACTGGAGTCCTCATAGCTGACAGCTATATTGAAGTGCTAAGTGCTTTTTGTTAAAAAATTTATTCACAACTCTACATTAAAAACTACTAACTTTGTTACAAGAAAATTAGCAGCTGCTAGTTAAATTACTGACGATTTTGCTTAGCACCTCTCTTGATAATAGGATACTTAGTTACCCTAGTATTGCAGTGGTAACTCAGTGTTACCTGAATTAAGTTTGAGAGTTTTCAAATACAGTTTGGTCAAAAAAAGATTGGGAAAGATAAAGGAGCTTATTTTAAATTTCTCAGGTTCTTTACTGAGGGACAACCATTTTACCCACTGCTAAAGTGTGCCAACCGCTGTCAGAAATGTTGCCACCCTTCAGCAGCACCCTGAGTGCTTTATGAAACAACTAAAGGCAGAGGCCAGTCTCAGAAAAAGCTTCGTTTTACTTAAATAGCTACATTTTCAACTGGATCAGTGCTAACATCCCACTGCCACAGGCTCTGCGGGGCGTGGAGAAGCCTCCAGGACTTGGGTGGTGCTTGAGCACCGTCAGGCTGAAGACAGAGCAGTGATTTCCAGCGGGGCAGCTCATTTCCAGTGAGGTGTCACCAGCGTGACTGCTCATCACCCAGACTGCAGGTGTTTTCCGGAGGGCACAGACGCATCTACAATGCTGTTCGTACTTGGGCGTGACTTGCCCTCACCAAGACAGCACACTCTCCTGGGCCTCTCAGCTGGAATTCCTTCATACACAGGGCATAACTTCCCAGGAGCTGCCTGTGCCCCGCTGCTCCAGGGATCCATTGCAGTCCCGCCCCAGTAAATGGGAATCCTTGGGGCTGTTGTCATATTTTGCCACTCTTAAGTTAAGAATCACTTGCTACAGACTTGTACAATCTGTGACTTGTCTCTTAGCACACCAAAGTTTAGGATGTCTTGTGGATGCAAACAGGTTTGACTATTGATTGATCCAAATTAATAAGTAATTTAAAAGGTAATTTTTAAGGAGAATTCGTTTAAACCCTGAAAACTGCAGCAATCCACAGTACCACGCTTCCTTATGCTGGCTGTAGTCCGTGTATAGGAGAGGCAGGTGTGCAGAGGGATGAGCTTACTGCATCCATGGCTACAGCTGAGGATACTCAGGTTGCTAACGCTCAGTGTCCCTCTCTTCTAACAAAATATATTTTTCTCCTCCTATAAAACTTAGCCTTTAAAAGGTGAAGACTGAAGATGGTTAGTATTAGTAACACAAATCAGTAAATTGCATTACCCATGAAGAATTACCATTTATCAAAGGGTCAAATTACATTGTAGTTACACAGAAATGCTCAAGACTCCTTACTGGAAAGTATGGAATTTTTAAATTATGCATGTTAAGTTATGAGACCATGAATGTGAAATGTGACCTTTTAAAATTTTTTTTGGGGGGTGGGAATTTATTTTTGCAGGTAAAATAGCTGCATTTGCTAAGGTGAGAGGTTACCACAGGACTCTCTGTTTTTGCAATTTATTACAAGAGGCCTGATACAGCTGAGCTTAAGCTAAGTTTTGTTTCTGTTCAAGTAATGGCTTCTGTTACTTCAAACGGCTCCTCCAGTCCTGCACATCTGTAAAGCTTCTGCAATTTTGCTGATTGCTATATAAAGAAGTAGAAATCACTGTACCAAATAAAGGTAGGGTTGTTATTGATCCATTTGGCACCACATACTTTTACTGTTAAGAAAACTTGCTCATGGAAGCTCATCTCCGTTACTAAAAATTATTTGTGCTTTGGAAAAGCTGTAAGTTTACCCTTTGGCACAGCTTAGTCCTGGATTGCTGTTCTTCTCATGGAAATTCCCAGAATCATGTTTTTCTGTACAAATCAGGAGCTGACATACCCTGGAAGTGCTCTATATTATGAATACACTGTACCAGGAGCACCTTTTAACAGCCCTTTGACTGCTCGCACAAAATTAACTTCTCAAAGTATAAATTAATGTGGCATTCAGGTTTTCATCTCAGTAACCTCAGAAACACAAGTAAACTGCTTTCCTGTTAAATGCTTTCCATGCACTAGAATATTGTATATAACTTTATCAATGATTTAAAAGTTGGTTAAAAGGTAAAATACTTCAGGTTTCTCCAAACACTGGAAAGTTAAAAATAACGAGAAGCCAGGATTTTTTCTTCATAATTTTTAATACTTTTAATTTTTAAATACTGGTTTTAGATTTGTGATTGTAACATGTAAGAGCCAGCTTCTTTTAATTTTTAAAACTTATCATTAGGATCATAAAGCTATTATAGAACAGTTACAACTCTACACACTCAAGGTACTCAAAAATATGATTCATGTTTTAAGTCTGTAAATGAACAGTGGCAATTCAAATACAGCATTATCTGTACAAATTGACAAAAATACAGGTGGACAATCTGATTAAAGAGAATCTGCACAACTTCAGATAAGCCAGCTCAGCCCAATTAAGTAAAAGGTAAGGTTTTTTTCAAAGTGCATTTCATTTTTCACAGATAAATTCATCAAAGATTTTCAGGTTCTCAGACAGAATGACAATGACCATCTCATCTTCATTCCCAGTACAAGTTCTGTCACGTTATGTCCTTCAGATCTAGTTTGGCAACATCCAAATTCTCTGAACAGACACAGGTATCCAGAGAACAGTATCTGATGATTACTGCATTTTCAGCCTTTTGAACTGGTTCAGCTTATAAAACAACCATTCTAGAGTCAGAAGCTGCTTCTGCAAAGACCAGCACAGCTGCATTAACACTCTTGATCTGTGAACAGGAAGAAATGAACTCAGAGTGCACAGACCTGGCAGTGACTGACAAGAGGGATGGGCTCAAGAGACAGGGTAAATTGTGTAAAACCATAAAAGCAACATTCCTTCCAGAAGAAAGGATCTAACGGCTACTCACACAAGGACAATCGGAGAGGCCTACTGCCTTTTGAAATTATTTTTTCAGAGGTCCATTAATAATGGTTTCTCAGTCATGTAACTCCTTCCATGGTCTTTAAAAAGCATCTTACAAATCTGATTGGGCAGGGCTAGCTACAGTGAAGTACCAGTGCCTTTATCTAAAAGTAAAACATACTCTTTACAAATAGTATCTGTAGTGTCATTTTATTTACAGAATAAATCGTAAAAGTACATCACACTTAGTGCAAATGCAACTAATGATATAAGTTTATATACTGCTTTGTAAATTTTCCATACCTTTGTAAAATAAAGCTATACTATTAAATTAATAAACCTGCCTGTGTTCCAACAATTACCAGAAATGGCAAATAAGGAGTTAAATTCTTCATATTTTGGACATTTTTTAAAGTTCCCATCAGTGGCTGTGGTGAAATGTACCACTGCTTAGTTGATTGTAAAAAGATGAAGTACATTTGAGGTATAAGATTTTGTTTTAACGTTGGTATATAAAATGCTCACGGGTGACATAGTAAAGATGTACAAATTTTCATCTTATTTGCCTTACTAACATTACCATATAGGCACTTTTCTACATATTCAAATGAACAGAATAACTCTGTAATAAGGCATATTCCATGCACACCATTAGAGAAAGGCAAATAAAAAGGGAAGAGTTATGGAGCATGAAATCTGCATGCGTGTGTAATCATGTGTTAGGTACAGTTTCATCTCTACAGAAAGGATGAACAGAGAAGCTTTTCAACACTGCAGATTACATTGAATCATTTACCAAATCCTCACTAAGTTACTGTATTATATCTCTTTTCAGGCACCTAGCAGACTATATCAAATAAATCTGACTTTCAGCTTTCTTTTGAAGAAAATAGATTTGACACTTTTTTCCTCAAGATACACAGTTTAGTGAAACATTGAGCAGCCTCTGAAGCGTTTCCAACTATACCACATGGATAAAAGACCTCACAGTCAGTACTAGCCCGACACAGTCCTCTCTTAACAAGTATCTCCAGAATCAAAGGCAGGCAAACATCTGACATTTGAATTTTCACAGCAGCTAAAGGGAACTTTCCTGTAAGAACTATGCATTCTTATAGCTCTGATGGGTTTTTGATCAAGAGGCAAATAATTTTCTACATGAACCTCATAGCGCAGCTTTGTTGAGATGAGGAAAACACATGCAGGATCTGAAAATAGTGTACTCATCCTCAATCTAGACCGGGAATGTTGTTTTTTGTAATCCGAATTACTTCAATAAATATTATAGTGTACCTTCTCACAGCTTTGGGAAGGCCCTGGATATTATCCAAGAAAGCAGTCCACAGATAGCATGGACAGATGTCTCCTAGGTTTTAGGCTGTCTCTTGCCCTCTCATACAGAATCTTTCTAGGTATTTCTGGATCATGTTTAATAACAAAAATTCTGCAGCACATATTACATAACTAAAAAATACAATAGAAATATAAAGATATCTGGAAAAAAATAAAGATTTTCACACTCTTACTCCTTCAGAACTAAAGATCTTCATAGGAGTAAGACAATAGAAAAGGCAAAGTCAAAAGGATATTGACAGCCCTCAGATATTAACTGGCATTTTATGTAACAAGATAATTCATTATAGAAACCAGCAGCAATGAACTGTGATTATACAAAGCAAAACAAAACCGACCAACAAGTTACCTAGGTTTTACTGAAGCCACTCCTCTCAACATCCCCAAAATGCTACACAGATTTTTGTGCATATAAAGCAGTATGCTATATCTCCATTTGTCTCTTGTGCTTTTACACATGCACAAAAACTGCACAAGTATCTTAGGAAGGTTGACAACGGAATTCTACAACTTGTTTAAAATTAACACAATAGCCCATGTTGGTGATTCAAAGTTGTATGCACTCTTCTTCTAAAGCAAGCAAATAAAAATAGAGCCATATACATGTTATCAATACATGTATTTATAATTACACACTGGTTCAGCAAGAAAGTTAGCAGGAGAGAGCTATTGTTAAATATTCAACCCCATGGTGTTGCAACACTTCTTCACTTCAGTATACAAAGCCTAGAACCTGGGCCATAAAAAGACTGTAGATCCTTCGTTCCAGCATGGAGTGCTCTATGCATGGTCACTTCTCCAAGGCGGAATGCTCACCCAGTCTTGTTCTGATTGCTGCAGGTAAGCAAAGAGAAGAATACGGCACTGAAAAGTTTGTATACTACTAGTAAAATGAGCTTCTTAAACAGCTTAAGTATCATCAGGACTGCTATCATCATGTGTTAACTGTTGGCTTGTGATGCTGGTTTTTAGTGCTTTACCTACACTAATTCTCTAACAATTTACATTTTAAATGGTGAATTATTACACAGATACCTGTCACAGCAGAGTGAAACAACTAAGACTTTTGGAGTCTGACAGAGTAAATAGAACGCAAAAATAGAAGTAACCTGTGTCATACACAGAACAAGTGATAGAGACTCATCTTCAGATGTGACTGAATGATGCTAACACTATGTAACACTAGCATAACTAAACAGAATTCTGTGGTTTGACATGACACAGAAAATGAAATATATACCAGGGGTCTAACAAAAAATAGTTAAGCCTTATTTAACACTAAGGGGCTCAGATAGCCTCAAAGTGATCAAGAATTCCTCTTCTATTGTCATATCATCCATCATCTAACTGTTCACACAACTTTAGATTAGCCAATAACCTATATCATTAAAAATATATCCATTGACTTCAGAAAACATCTGGAAATCCCTTCTCTTTCCTAGGTTTATCAGAAAGGCTAAAAACTTAAGTCACAGTCTTCTAAATACTCTAGTAACTTATGTTGGTCTGTCAGTGAAGTTCCATTAATAAAAATCCTAGGCCAAAACTGTTCTATCAATATAAAAGAAAACTAAAATGTACTAATAGTCTATGAAACATGCAGTTGTAAGTAGAATTTCAGTTATAAAAACCTCATAAGGCTCTAGAGTAACTTCAGTATGTCTTTTTTCAGAACAAGTGCAAAATGCCTGTGACAGTTGAAAAAAACCAGTTCTTCATCCTGTTTTACTTCTTTGTAAATTAGAAAATTGGACACGTATGCAAAAACTTGCAAGACCTATAAAAGTCTATGAAAACTAATGCTTGCTAACTTGTGCAGCCTGTACACACAAACTACATAATGGTTTTTAAAGAGTATATTGCATACTAAAGCAAGCACTGAAGCCATGCTAATCATGCAAGACATTTCTAGATTTTATACTTCCATTTGGCCTTTAAAAGGGCGAATCAAGAATTTCAGAAGTATGTATACCTGCTAGTACTAAAATAAAATAGGCTTTCCTGCAGTTTTCTCTTGCACGTATGACGTAAAACGCTTTAAGAACTTTGGATATTCTCGTTTAGCCACTGCCCGTAACACTGATGCTGGTGCCCATCCTCCCGGGTTCACTAGAGGTAAACAGAAGGACAGACATTAAAATGAAGCAACACCACTAAATACTGAAAAAGTAAATTTTAGTTCATTACTCCTGCAACTCTTCCTGAAGTAATAAGAAAGAATAACCATCANAAGACCTCACAGTCAGTACTAGCCCGACACAGTCCTCTCTTAACAAGTATCTCCAGAATCAAAGGCAGGCAAACATCTGACATTTGAATTTTCACAGCAGCTAAAGGGAACTTTCCTGTAAGAACTATGCATTCTTATAGCTCTGATGGGTTTTTGATCAAGAGGCAAATAATTTTCTACATGAACCTCATAGCGCAGCTTTGTTGAGATGAGGAAAACACATGCAGGATCTGAAAATAGTGTACTCATCCTCAATCTAGACCGGGAATGTTGTTTTTTGTAATCCGAATTACTTCAATAAATATTATAGTGTACCTTCTCACAGCTTTGGGAAGGCCCTGGATATTATCCAAGAAAGCAGTCCACAGATAGCATGGACAGATGTCTCCTAGGTTTTAGGCTGTCTCTTGCCCTCTCATACAGAATCTTTCTAGGTATTTCTGGATCATGTTTAATAACAAAAATTCTGCAGCACATATTACATAACTAAAAAATACAATAGAAATATAAAGATATCTGGAAAAAAATAAAGATTTTCACACTCTTACTCCTTCAGAACTAAAGATCTTCATAGGAGTAAGACAATAGAAAAGGCAAAGTCAAAAGGATATTGACAGCCCTCAGATATTAACTGGCATTTTATGTAACAAGATAATTCATTATAGAAACCAGCAGCAATGAACTGTGATTATACAAAGCAAAACAAAACCGACCAACAAGTTACCTAGGTTTTACTGAAGCCACTCCTCTCAACATCCCCAAAATGCTACACAGATTTTTGTGCATATAAAGCAGTATGCTATATCTCCATTTGTCTCTTGTGCTTTTACACATGCACAAAAACTGCACAAGTATCTTAGGAAGGTTGACAACGGAATTCTACAACTTGTTTAAAATTAACACAATAGCCCATGTTGGTGATTCAAAGTTGTATGCACTCTTCTTCTAAAGCAAGCAAATAAAAATAGAGCCATATACATGTTATCAATACATGTATTTATAATTACACACTGGTTCAGCAAGAAAGTTAGCAGGAGAGAGCTATTGTTAAATATTCAACCCCATGGTGTTGCAACACTTCTTCACTTCAGTATACAAAGCCTAGAACCTGGGCCATAAAAAGACTGTAGATCCTTCGTTCCAGCATGGAGTGCTCTATGCATGGTCACTTCTCCAAGGCGGAATGCTCACCCAGTCTTGTTCTGATTGCTGCAGGTAAGCAAAGAGAAGAATACGGCACTGAAAAGTTTGTATACTACTAGTAAAATGAGCTTCTTAAACAGCTTAAGTATCATCAGGACTGCTATCATCATGTGTTAACTGTTGGCTTGTGATGCTGGTTTTTAGTGCTTTACCTACACTAATTCTCTAACAATTTACATTTTAAATGGTGAATTATTACACAGATACCTGTCACAGCAGAGTGAAACAACTAAGACTTTTGGAGTCTGACAGAGTAAATAGAACGCAAAAATAGAAGTAACCTGTGTCATACACAGAACAAGTGATAGAGACTCATCTTCAGATGTGACTGAATGATGCTAACACTATGTAACACTAGCATAACTAAACAGAATTCTGTGGTTTGACATGACACAGAAAATGAAATATATACCAGGGGTCTAACAAAAAATAGTTAAGCCTTATTTAACACTAAGGGGCTCAGATAGCCTCAAAGTGATCAAGAATTCCTCTTCTATTGTCATATCATCCATCATCTAACTGTTCACACAACTTTAGATTAGCCAATAACCTATATCATTAAAAATATATCCATTGACTTCAGAAAACATCTGGAAATCCCTTCTCTTTCCTAGGTTTATCAGAAAGGCTAAAAACTTAAGTCACAGTCTTCTAAATACTCTAGTAACTTATGTTGGTCTGTCAGTGAAGTTCCATTAATAAAAATCCTAGGCCAAAACTGTTCTATCAATATAAAAGAAAACTAAAATGTACTAATAGTCTATGAAACATGCAGTTGTAAGTAGAATTTCAGTTATAAAAACCTCATAAGGCTCTAGAGTAACTTCAGTATGTCTTTTTTCAGAACAAGTGCAAAATGCCTGTGACAGTTGAAAAAAACCAGTTCTTCATCCTGTTTTACTTCTTTGTAAATTAGAAAATTGGACACGTATGCAAAAACTTGCAAGACCTATAAAAGTCTATGAAAACTAATGCTTGCTAACTTGTGCAGCCTGTACACACAAACTACATAATGGTTTTTAAAGAGTATATTGCATACTAAAGCAAGCACTGAAGCCATGCTAATCATGCAAGACATTTCTAGATTTTATACTTCCATTTGGCCTTTAAAAGGGCGAATCAAGAATTTCAGAAGTATGTATACCTGCTAGTACTAAAATAAAATAGGCTTTCCTGCAGTTTTCTCTTGCACGTATGACGTAAAACGCTTTAAGAACTTTGGATATTCTCGTTTAGCCACTGCCCGTAACACTGATGCTGGTGCCCATCCTCCCGGGTTCACTAGAGGTAAACAGAAGGACAGACATTAAAATGAAGCAACACCACTAAATACTGAAAAAGTAAATTTTAGTTCATTACTCCTGCAACTCTTCCTGAAGTAATAAGAAAGAATAACCATCAGCAGATTTTTTTTTTTTTTAATGCCGCTAGGCTTGTGCTGTAGCACTTTCTATTTGTAATACTCAAGCTCAGTCCAGACCTATGATGCCATTATTTAGAAAACATAAATATGCTGTATGGCGAGTCTTGGGAAAATGTCCAAATAGAAAAGGATATTCTCTATGGGCTTCCAAGAAACAAAAGAGACTTGAGAGACTTCCTGTTTCAAAGAAAGCAGAGTCAGTCTTAACTTTTCAACAATTACTGTATTTGCCTGCAGAACTGCCACACAGGCAACACCCTGCAAATGATTATAAAGCATTTAAACAAAATTTGAACTGATTTTTAATTACATTTTCATTCACGGGGTAATGTTTCATGTTGCTGAAAAAGCTATCACTTTGCATATACTCATAGTTCAGAATTTAGCAGTGAAAACATCCTTTTCTAATATTTTGGAAACATTAAAAAAAAATAAAAAGCATAGTGAGCTACCCTTGAAGTGTTTTGTATCTCTGGGAGAGAAGATAGTATACATTTCCAATACTACAATACATTCCAGAATACGGGGTACAGAAACAATACAATTTGGTTTTGACAATTTTTCAGTTAATACCAAGGATTCTATCAGCTAAAAANTTATCAACTAAAAAAAAAAAAAAAAAGAAATGTAGTCTAGATTATACAGCATGCAAGCATCTTCATATAAAACATATTTACTCCTTCTTGGCATCAGGGCAAAGAACTATATCTTTACTATCAGCAGCTTTTCAGCCTAATGAGGTGAATTGGGAGAAAAAAAAGTTACAGTAGTACATGAAAAAACCCAACATACCATTACTGAAACTAAAAGCTATGCCAACTCATTCCAGTTTCAGCCATTTCTGCCCACCTTCCTGCACCCCAAAGTTATGTACTTAGGACTGAGCTACTTCCATTTGTTCCTCCCAGAGTACCACATCATGAATGATCCCATTCACCAGTTCTTGTAGCACACTAATTTGAGACCTTTTGAATGCAATGAACACAAAGGTGATGCTATAAATCTATATGTAGATTTAACAGAAAAGGGAAAAGGCATCAAGCCCTTTTTTTTTTTCTTTTTTTTTTTTTTTTGTGCCAGTATTCAAATACCCAGAATTAACATCTATCATGAATGTCATACTGAAAAATTTTATACTTACCGTTAGCTACATATGTAATCTTGCACAGAATGTTGTCCCTGCTTATTTCCTTGTTGCCCTCTGGTGGGCTTACTAGCGTCTGACAAATCATAGCAATATTTATTTTGGCACGGACACAGCGATTGTTCAGCTGCCAAAAATATGAAACATTGTAAGCCTTCAACTAAATTTGTTTCAGCATACTTCAACATGAACATTTTTTTCTTCATGAAGTTTAAGACACTCTAGAAGCTATATTTCTGAGTGTCTATATTCTAGCACTTAACGTGGATGTAACATGAAAGATACATAGTGGATAGGGAAAGGATCTAAAATGTTTTGAGTTGAAAGTTTCTGCTTGCTTAACACATTATAAGTGAATTACTTCAACTGTTGGGACAAATCAGTAAAGAAACATTTCAACAATAATATATCAGCATTTACAAATATCAGTTAACTTTTCCCTTGAAAGCAGGCTATGGAATAGCAATCCAAGGAAACCAACCATTGCTATTATCTGGTAAAACCAAGGCAAAACTGTAAAATGGAGGCTTAGCCCCATCTATAATTATACAAATCTACTCTTATATTTGACAATACTGAAGAGATATTGATTTGATTCCATACAAAATAACCTCAATTCTTTAAAATGTTTTCACATCTCCAGAAATTTTTCTTTCATTCTGCTGTAACATCTTACATCTGCCAACTGAGAGATAAGGCAAGAAAGCTTTTGGTTAAGAATACCTTCATCGTGTAATTTTACCACCTGATCTACATCAACTGTATTTTTGTAAAAACCCTCCATCTCCCTCACACTAGCACTGCAAATGCATTACCACAGAACAGAAAAACCACCTTAAAAGCAGAACTTCACAGAATCAAAATAATACTTACAGGAGCACTGTCATGCTCCACAGAGAAATTGCACACAATCCATGTTTCTGGATCATTTTCACTGAATGCTGGTATTTTTCTGATGGCAGACAAATACAGCACATCCCTCTGGGAGGCCGGCCACACTCTCTGCAGAGAAACACCTGAACATAAGCTTTTCCAGGTTTAACTACTATCCTTATCTAAAATCAAAAACCAAGCAAGGCAAACCAGGTCTGTTATGTTATTAAGTTAAAGTTCATCTTCAAGTTAGTAATTTCATTCTGAAAACTGAAAGAGGACATAGCTGTTGTAAATAGGCAACAGAAATCTGAAGTTGGCTACACTTCATGCAAAAAAAAATTAAGGCAAAACTTTTGAGGCCTTTGAAATACAGAGTGCCCAACTGCAAAGATTTTTTTCAGTTAAAAAAACAGGAAGAGGCAGTTACCGTCCTATACCCTCAACCTCAGGTCTGGATTTCATAGTTAATACTTGTAAGCTACAAACTGAATTAATGGTTAGGTGTTATAGGAATGCATCTACAGTTATGTCTCCAGAGAAAAAGAGAGCAGAGAGATGTATTTAAAATAATTATTACTTCAAAAAGCTATGACTTCTGTAGGACAGATATAGCAAACTGATATCCAAGAGAAAGTTTCAGAAGTGAAATGCGTGACAAAGTAAGAAAATACAAAGAAGGTATTTTCCTGACATTCAATAGGAGAAAAAAGTTCTGGCTTTTACCACAACCAATACAGATAACACAACTATCTTACTGAAAATTATGAGTCCTCTATTAAAGAAGTTTTAACATAACTGCACTACTGGTAAAATTGTCAAAGAAAAATATTTGTTTTAACATTTGAATATACTAATACTTAGAAAAATGCAAGACCAAGGATGAGTATGTACATTTCATTCCTATAAATTTTTTCCTATAAATCTTTACATTTCAGTTGTTGGATTATAATTCAAATGAACACTTTCATAAATTGACACCGGAGTAATTTTTGGGGAAAAAAACAATTAAGGTACGAGAACAAATGTTGTAGCAACAATTAAAAACACTTGCGTTATGAGGTGCTATGTCAACTAATCGTGGTGAACAGTAATCTGTATTTTTGCAAAAAACCACCTGATACAGTGGTCTAGGTTTCTTCCTTGTAGTCAGTGGTGATTTATTTCTTCTGCTTGCTTTGGATGACTGGCCTTGCTGGCAGTGATGTAACAGTGAGAATAAAAGCAGGCCTCACTTGCTGCTACAAGCTCTATCAGACACATGTACAAACAAATGTGCTCTCAAGAAAAGTTTGAAACATTGATGGAAGTTGCAGTTTAATACAGAACTTGTTCTGGAATATTATCCAGAACAGTATTTTAAGTTGTTAAGCCAGTGAAGTATTCAGAATAATATTGGAACATGCATGTTTCAGTAAGGTATGCAAATGAAGTATTATTACCTTATGCGTCTGGTAAATGATGATTGCGTTATCAGCCAAATTTTCCACAACATGGAAATTTTCAATTGTTGCTAAAGGGGGGAGGAGAAGGAAAAAAAAAAATCCATCAGTGAACAGTCACAGACAATAGGACAATGCTATAAATACTATTCTTGCTGATAAATCTGCAAAGCTGAAGAACCAATGGCTTACTTTCCCAGTCATTACGAACATCGACGTTCCAGAAGTAGTGGCAAACTTCATGCCCTGTTACCCCTTTAACAGCATGGGTTGCTTTCAAAGGATCTAGAACTATTCCATTCTCTTCCACTTCTCGTCTGTATACCTATTGCCAAACACAAAGAAAGAAATGCAGAACAGAAACTGTCAAAATTGTTCATGTTTTAATTGTTTAAATTTAATCAGTTTAAAAAAAAAACTAAACCAACACGCCACTTACCTAGAAGATTATCACATGAATAATTTCCCATGAAAGTGTTCTGTGGTAACACCCATTCAAGACATTCTTATGTGGCAATTCACATTAAAATACCACTACTTTAAAGTTTCTACTCCAAAAATGACTAAGCTGGTTTATTTATCACTATCTGCATGGATTCATAAGCACAGTGGAGCAGCCAACACTGTAGCTTGTTACTGTTGTTATTTTTGTATACAGAATTTACACATTACTTTGATACCAAGCTTTAAGTAGGAGGGAACAAGAAAGGAATCTGCAAAGCTGAATCTACTGCAAGAGTCACAAAGAATTTTGTATGAATAAATATATTAGAAGCCTCAGCTCTCATGGACCCCAGCCCCAACCTAGACAATGCTATTCCCAGAGAGAAGTTTCAACAGCGTAACTTTCTGATTGATAATATTTCCAGAAATCATAGAATGATTTAGGTTGGAAAAGACCCTTAAGATCATGGAGTCCCTCAGTAAAGATAACACTGCCAAATGTACACTGGAAGTTATCTGTCTTCACTGTGTATCATCTTATACAAATGAACCAAATCTGAAACATTTACCTTCATTTCTCCTTCTTCTACCACTAGCTGCCAATTGGCATCTCCTCCTACATCTTGCAAGGAATATGTCATGTGGTTTTGTACTCTCTCTTCCACCTGTAAAGGAAAAAAAAATGGGCATTTTTAACTCATTCCTTCAGTGTTTTTGGGGAGATATTGTACAGCACTGGAAGTCACAAGTTAATACTTCAATTCTTGTGCAGGAGCTGAATTTGAACAGGAGTGCTCTCTGTTAGGTTAGGAACAAACAAACAAACAATGCTGGCCTTCCGAAACAAAAGCCAAAATCTTGATTCAAATTCCAACTTCATTCTTTGTGGGTACTTCCAATCCTGCTTTTGTACCTACAAACTGTCAAACTTCATCACTTCTGTTGAAAGAGTTCTTTATTTCAGCAGATAGGAACTGCAAGTATCTCCAAATGGAACTGAAATGCACTATAAGATATTCACTGAAGAGCATTTAAAAAGCTCAACAAAAGCAGGCGGTTAGGGAGGAAGACTGACAAGCTCTGAAAAGCAAATGCATATCAAAAGTCATATTGGAAGAGCAGTGAGGAAAACAGTCACAAGCAAAGCATGCCTGTTCCATTTCAGTGACATCTTTGCACAGTTGACAGCTAGAAAAAAACAGAAATGCCAACCATCAAAGGATTATGATGGTACAGAGATCCTGTAATTATAAAATGCTCATTCAAAACTTATTTTGATAGCAGCTGTGCCTTTTTTGCAGCCAAATATTTGTTATATTTTTATCAAGCTATGCGAATATCTCATTTTTTATTCCATACAATACGCATGAAAATGGGTACTGGGACTGGAAGACAATGCTTATTTAGATTTAATATATTATTCTGTTTCTTTGGTTCCCCACCCTTTTCCAAACACCCAAAATAAAAACAGAAGCAAAATCATAGGGTATTCATTGCTGTGTAATGCTTCAAATATTCAAAACGCTTTAATGACTTTTTTCCATCCAAAAGGTATATGACTACTAAAACTTGTCACAGCAAGCAAGTCCACATGACTCCCAGCATTTTTGAACTACTGGAAATATCTTTTTTTTCCCCAAAAGGAAAGGCACTTAAAACAAAACTAGTTAGTTGACCCACACTAAGATTAGTTGAAGAAGTGTACAATCACAAAATTAACAGTCTGAACCCTAGGGTGTTTTTGCACAGCTTGCAAAAACATGAAGCCTGGCGTGCAGTAAAATATGTAAAATATATTTGGGCAAGTATGAAAACAAGTAGAAAGCAAAATTAATAATAAGCTTTTTTTTTTTAATATGACACAGAATTGAAAGATGTTACTTACTTTTCATGTAAAACAGTACTTTTGTTTGTTTTAATTTTGTACATACAAATTTTTTGTATGTACTCAACAGGCAATACACTTAAGACCAGAAAGTAAAAAGGTAATTGAATCAAATAAAACTCTAGAAGTGCAACATGAAAAAACAAAATCCACTGGATGGAAATCCTAGTTTGTCTTAGTTTAAGTAACCATAGACTTCTCTAGAAAAGGAAAAGTTATCAATCCAGGGTTTTGAGTTTCAGTGAACAAAACGCACCACCAAGATTTATGTTTCAGCTTCTAGAGAAGCCAACTTTTGCTGCCAGTTACTAGCAGGTTTCCTACAAAAATTTCCTCTTCTTTTTTTCCAAGTGAAACAATGACAGTACCATACAAATCAGGTAAGAATGTGGGCTATTTCAGTATTCAATTTATTAGCTCGAGGTCACTTCTTTAAGAAAGGAAATCCTTGCCATACCTTCAGGTCCTTACAAATTTTCTATCCCATCTCTTAATTTATTAAGGACTAAGCTATGCTTTATACACTTACTTTTGTGTTTTGATACTTTTTGCTTTATGTGCTACATGCAAAGGGATGATGGAAACATCAAGGAAAGGAGAGGAGACCTCCACAGGAGTGCAATCTAAACAGACTCCTGCTTCACCAGGAAATGCAGTATTTACCCAACCTGCTTGTGCACACTGTCTGTACAAACTCTATCTAGCCTATGCACTGGTCTCCATCTCACAGCTGCACCTATTTCAGAGGCACAGTAAATATTGAATGATTCTCTCCCACCTGAGAGGCTCACTATTACTTCTGGGTTCCTAGGTGGCTACAAGAATGGTCTCCAAAAAATACTTGCAACCTGTATGCCATACAGCCTTGACCCAAACTTTGAGTGGCAAGTTCTTCCCTTTAAAGGTCCTAAGAACAGCTCAGAACCTATTACAAAGCTGATAGATCTTTAAAAGAAAGTGAACTCCCACTCAACTGGTAGAGACAACGATGCCTTTCTAGAGGCACACTGAAGAAATAGCTCCTATCAGAATACGTTTGTACTTCTCAGCCTTAACTACAGGGTTGCAAGTTGCTACTTGACCTTTTACTGATACCAAAATTCCCTTTATTCACATAAAGTCTAGGAAAAAAGTCACATTTGTAAAGAATCGAGATATTAGCTTGCCTTTCTAAAGCCAAATTGCCAGCCTGGGGACAGAGACCAATTTTTAATATTTTTTTTAATACAGTCCATAGCAGGTAGAATGAAAAGGTCTGCTATTGTCATCATGCTCTCTTGTTGTCTCGCTCAGTAAAACTGAAACTCCAGAGCAGGTGGAACAACTTGCTAGTATGGCAAAAATTTGTTTTAGGGAAAATACTTGGAGCGTGGAACTGCATGTGGGAATATTCATACATTCTGTAGTGAGTCCATTAACTTGAAACTGGATCAGGAGGCACTCCATGGTAACTTTCATGTAGTATACTCCATGCAGAAGGTGAAAAGAGCAATTTTGCTCCAGTCCATTCAATGCTGATACTAAACCACAATTTGCATTATTGTGATAAGGACCTGGTTCACCTCTGGTTTGTTTTTAAGTGATCAGTTCTGCAGTCACAGTGGTGCTCACAACTCAGGTTTATCACATGAATGCAGAAATGTTATCACAGGCATACAAGAGATGAAAATGAGGACACCTGCAATTTGCAAGTATGAGTTTCCCTTATGCTGAATGAACTCTGCACTCACAACCTGACAGAGTACTAGTTCCTGTCTTGGTAATCAAACTTGCTTTCTATTACTTACTATTCCCTTACTTCATTATCCCTCACTTTATTACCCTACCTCCAAAAGAAAAAAAACAACTTAGTAAACAACTCAACTACTGGAGTACTACTACTTGTAGATGAGCCTATCGTTGCTGTGCAATAGGACTTGCATATTTTTTCCTTTGCAGTAAGTTCAGATTTCAGAAATAAAATGACTGCAAAAGGTCTTGGAATTTTAGTCCACAAGGCAAGTCCTTAAATGTTGGTCTTGCTCATGAAACTGGTAGTATGGTCTACAGATAATAAAATTCCAGGCTCTACTAAAAAAAACCCAAACCTGTTCCTGTTCGGAAAAAAAATAGATTGGTTGGAGCTTTTGCTAATACTTTAAAAAATCTACAGAAGAGCAGATCCTAGAAGGAAGCTCCATATTCACAATCACATACGGACCATAGAAGGAAAGAAATAGCATGAATAACATATCTGAACTACTGTTTTGGAGACTAAAAGCCAAATACTTATCTAATTCTACTTAAAACCATCATCTTCCTGCGACGCACCTGAAGTAATTTTGTACATTACTGGACTATGTCATTATGGCAACATTGACATATTCGGGATGCCAGACTTAATTTCTGAAGGACAAGTGAATATACATTAACTCTTCAATATGATTTGTCATACCCACAGTCTTGTTGGTCAACTTATTTAATGGCCTTTTGGTAATCAAACTAGTCATAGAGGTAAAAAAAGGGTAATAGTGAACCATAAGATTCAATGTATTAATATAATTACAAATAAACACTTCAGACAAGACCAAACCTTTGATTTAAAAGCAAGAAAAACTATTCTATCTGAAGCAAAGACCATCTCCAGCCTTTGTAAAAGATGTTATTCTACTTTCATTATAACTAGAGATACAAAATTTTCAAACTATAGGCATTTTTATTAAAGCTACTGAAGTAAACCAAACAGTTCCACAAGATTTGGGCCTCTGCACAAGTTGAATGCATGCAAGCTGGATGTGAAGAAAGACAACCATTTAGTACAGGAATAGAGAACTCCTTTGTTTGTCCCAATGTACTAGTTTAAAGCAAGCAGTGATCGACGTAACAAAACGAAAAACCAAAACCCAGGTTCTGGAGAAGAGGATGAAACAGAGCAAAGATATGCAACCCCCACCTGACACATCAATACAGTACCTGGGCGCTGAATCTGTGAACATCATCAGAGGCACTGACTAGATCAATGGAAGACATGGAGGAAGAGCGACTATAGGGCTACCAGAGACAGACAAAGAAAAAACCAAGTAATCAGAACAAAGGCACAACAGAGCATTCAGTACCAACTTGCAAGCACAAGATAATGAAGAAAAGGAAAACAAAAGCACCATAAGCAGCAAGCACGGCAGCAAATGCTGGTTTCATGCACCTATTATATATTATGCTCCCAGTGTAGCCCTGACAGGAACATAGTGTTTCCAGTAACATTAAAAAACAAGTCAACCAATTCTAATATAGCCAACTGGATTTTTAATTTTTATTTTTTTAATAAAAGCAATTCAATTAATCTGGGTGCAGGTATCTTGAAAACATTGGAGTTAGCCAATTGAGATTTTTCCTTTTTTCCTGCCTGACGAGCCTCATACAAGTAAAGAGCATTCTAAATACGTTCTCAAATCAGTATTTTTCAGCCAAGACAAAAAGAAGTGCTTTTTCAGTTCCAGCTACTTTTTTTGAAAATGAGTAGGCCACTGGAAGTTACTAGAAACACCAAGAAAATCTCACCTACCCATACAAAATATTACACATAAACAGCACAGACCAACTCACTATTCTGAGAAGATCAGGATAAATATCTTACCGTTTGCACAAATCGGTGAGTCCCCACAGCAGAATATGCATCTCCAGAAGGTAAGGATGTTGGCCAGTGTAATCTAACCTTTTCACTTTGGGACTGCAACAACATAGGTTTAATTATTATTAGTCAGCTGCGACGGGGTGGACTGTGAAACAAAGTGAGTCATGCTCAATCTACATAGTGACTACAACAACTAATGCTGTCAGTGACAGGCATGAAGCTGTCATCCCACTGGAATTCACAGTGAGTGGGCCTGAAGACTGAATTCATCTAAACTTCGAGGTGTATTTCTGAGGTAAGGAAAACACACTAGCAGCACTTAAGATCCATATAGTACTATCACAGTCACTCAAAACCTGTACTCTTTGCTAAGAGATCCCAACATAGGATAAACTCTGCTGTATACTGCAGGTCCACTAGAAATCCTTTTAATTCTCAAGTCCTTTTTATTCACCATATTCCTAAGCATAAGCTCTTTTAAAACAAAGGATGTACAACTTAGTTATTCCCTCATTTTATATTCTGCTATACTTCTTCATACTCTACGTATTTTCTAAAATGCATCTTATCCCTTTTTGATACTTGTCACTGAAGTGTATTCAAGAAATGAGTCAGTGAAGAAGCCAGTTAGAACTATGTCTTTAGTATCCCATATATCACTAAAGTAAAACTTCAGACCAATTACTAGATTTTGAGGGACAGCTGTAGTATTTGATATTTTTATTTTAACAGGGCAGCAGTCACATATAGATAATTTTCATACAGGACATTTATTTAGGAATTAGAAACTAGAGACATTCAATAAACTTAGCACTTATACTATTCTTTTCTAGACCAGCTATAAAGTTACTTTATCAAAATTAACGTTAAGCAACAATCAGGACAGACTGTAGGTCACCAAAGTCTCCCAGGAAGTGCTCATCATTAAGACATTTTTCAAGTTTTAGTACCTGTTCCTCCATTTTATCCTGTCTATCGAGAGCAGCTTCAACAGCATCAAAGAATTCTTCTTCATTAATCAGGCTATTAGGACCCTCCTGGAGCATAAGAAAAAAACTAGTTAAAAATTCTGGAGTCATAAAAGTTCCATTTCAATTTAACATTAGAATATGTGTTTATATTTTACATGTAACTGATGGAAGTAAATTTATTCTACAGGTCTCATATATTTTCACCAATATTCTTAGATTACAAGTTCTCTGAAAACCTTTACTTGTTGAAGGAAGTGTCTCCCTCTAATAACAAATTACTGATAGTTACATAAAGAAGAAAAAAACCCCAGGAAACTGAGTAATAGTGTCAGTATGCTTTGACACCAAATTTAGGGTTTAATTAATAAATGTCTTCTCTTGAAAATGTTGACAGTGTCAGTAAAGCACATCTATTAACATAACTGTGTAGTTAGACTCCTTACAAGTATTTCAATGCCTTAAGGCAGTGATATTCAGGTATGTGTTCAAAAATACAACAAGGGAAGACAAAATTTTGGGGATCCCTATTGAAAATTCTTGGAAACAAAAGTTAAACAGCAGATACAGTTAAGTCAAGGATTGAAAACTCTAGTCTACTAATTTAAATGGAAATCTAATAAAATTAGATTTACTGCTTTTACTGTATTGTAAAACAACCTAGTCCTGCAAATTAAAAAAAAATCCCAAAACTGTGTACAAGCAGTGACACCTGGAAGTAGCTGGGTTCATAACCATGTAGACAAAGATGAACTTCTTATTTATTTTATTCTTTCACAGAGCATGTCTCAGTGACAATTAATCTAGTGTCAAGTATCTTCAATATCTGTACAGTACTATTTCTCAGGCTCTGACTCAAAAGTAGAAATGTGTTTGATTAATGTATATGAAGGGGTCAAGCTTACTTTATTACAGGTGCATTAGCTTACATTAGTGTGGATGTGTCATCTGTGGAAGTGTTCAAGGCCAGGCTGGAGAGGGCATTGAGCAACCTGGTCTAGTGGGAGGAATCCCTGCCCATGGCAGGGAGATTGGAACTAGATGATCTTTAATGTCCCTTCCAAACGAAACCATTCTACAGCTACTCTTCAAATGTTAGTTTATGCATCTTAGGTAGAACTAAATACCTCACTGAGGAGAATGCTGATGAAATGCAATTTAACAGAAGAAAGGAACTTAAAATCTGAATTTGAAAACATGATATTTCAAGTGGCAGTGAAAAATTAAAACTCAGGTGAATTTTATCTTCTAGGACTGTCTCTGCTGTCAGAGTTTTCCTATTTTTGCTTTCTTTATCTCTACAGCTGAACAAATAAAAAGGGAAAGTACAATTACATATAAGTGATATCAAATGTACAATAAAGTAACAAAAAATTAACAGAAATATCTGTAAGAAACATATTTCAGAAAAAAGCAAAACATCAAAGGAAGATATATTTCCACCGAAGAAATTAAGGACTGAGATTCTTCATACAGTTTCAGTTTTCAAGGTGAAAAAGTAAGAGTGGCATGAACACACTTGTAAATCACACTTGCACTGACTAGTGTAACTTCACTTTCCCCTTTTAAGAAACAACCCAATCTTAAAAGTGTATTAGGTTAGTGTAGCAAGGTTTTGGTAGCTGAAGTGGCTACAGGGGTGGCTTCTGTAGGAAGCTGATAGAAACTTCCTCCAAGTCCAGCTAAGACAGGGCCAGCATGCTCTAGGGTGGACCTGCTTGCTGCCATTCTCTGAGGCCATGCTCATCAGTGACTATGGCAGCATCTCTGGGATAATGAATATAACAAGGGGGAAAAACACCCCCATGCAACTACAGCTGGAGAGGAGTGGAGGGAGTACGCAAGAGAAAGAGCTCAGTAGGTACCAGGTCAGTGAAGAAGGAGGTGCAGGAGGTGCTCCACATGCTGGAGCTGGGATTCCCCTGCAGCCCCTGGTGCAGACCACAGCAAAGCAGCTGTGCCCCTGCAGCCCATGGCAGGTCCATGGAGGAGCAGAGATTTACCTCCAACCTGCTGAGGAGCCCACTCCGGAGTAGGTGGATGCCCAAAGAATGACCTGATCCTGTGGTAAGCCTGCACAGGAGCAGGCTTCTGGCAGGACCTGTGGCCCCAGGGAGAGAAGCTCATGCTCAAAAAGTTTACTGGCAGGACTGTGATCTCACACTGGAACAGCCTGTTCCTGAAGGACTGTATCCCATGGGAAGGACTCAAGGGGAGCAGTTCATGAAGAACTGCAGTCTATGGGAAGGACTCATGTTGGAGGACTTAAAGGAGAACTGTTTCCTGGAGGAATCCCACACTGGAGATGGGTAAGAATTTAAGGAGTACTCCCTGTGAGGAGGAAAGACTGGCAGAGACAGTGTGAAATGAACTGACCACAACCCCCGTTCCCTTTCTCTCTGCACAGCTGAGGGATAAAAGGCAGAAAATTTGGAAGCAAAGTTAAACCCAGGAAGAAGCGAGGTGTAGAGGAAGGGTGGCTTTAAGATTTGATTAGTAATTAAGCTGTATTTCCCCAGGATGAGACTGTTTCGTCTCTGTCAGCAACTGGTGAGTGACCTTTCCCTGTCCTTATCTCAACCCAGAAGACTTCAATTATTATCTCTCTCCCTTGTCCACCTGAGGGGAGTAGTAGAGTGGCTTTCTGGGCACCTGGTATCCAGCCAGGGTCAACCCACCAGAAAAAGTCATAATGTTTTAAAAAAATTCAAAAGTAGAATTTGTACCTCATAGTCTGGCCCTCCAAAGTGGGACTTCTTCTTCAGTTCTGTTACAGCATTTTTGTATGCCTCTTCAATTCTTCTCCTTTTCTCTGTCTCCTGTTAAATTACATGACCACTTGATGTCACGAAAATGAATTGTCAACATGCCAATAAATAGAATGACCAGGGTAGTATTTTTTCCAAGCATCAACTGCAAAGCTGATGAGTTTCTGAATTTATTTGCATGTATGCATTATATGTGCTAATATAAACGCATCTATAATAGAAAGCTTGGGCAACTGGCTACCTAGAGGATACCTTCTAATTCGTGTGGAAGAAACCAGATCAGCAAGCAGAAATTGGTTTCTAGTTTAAGCATAGTTGTTCATGCTTCATTAGGGGTGATACTTTGTATCTGATACTTCACATAAACCTCCTTGACACAGATGTTTGGGCTGGGATAACAAAGGGTAAAACCTAAAACTTGTAAAAAGCTAACTTGCTGAATGTAGTACTACACTAACAAGTTATATCCTCTAAGTTTGTATCCGTAACTAGGGCAATGTGAATCATTTTGTGGACTCCATGCAGAGACTGCAGCTTGACATCCTTCTCCCATAACAGGCTGTGACTGTACTAGGAGCCAGTCTATGTAGACACCTGATGGTGACTATATCATTGTATATTTTGAATAAAATAGCACTAATGCCAAAATCAGGCTTATATTGCCTCTACAAATTCTGCATACTGCCAGATACTTTCCATGAAAAAACTATAAACACTTTTTGCGAAAATCAGCCTTTTTTTCAGAAGATGTTTCTCTGTCTCCTTTCAAAATCACTTCAGGTGAGAAAGGAAGTCGTACAGGTGGACATCACACACTACTTTTTGCAGATATGGGTATAATTATTCAGCAACCCAAACTGAAGTTTAAAGATTCAGTGGAAAACCCCAAAGCAGTACTGAAAGCCTGAGTTTACTAACTGTGAATTTGGTGGTAGCATTCTATCAAACACATTTTCCAGTTTTCAGTAAGGCAATATTTTTGATGTAGAACAAGGTAGTATAGTTTTACACATATGCACCCCCCCAAAAAAAACCCCAAACCCAAAAAACCAAAAACACTCTGATGAAGACAATATTGTCTTTAATTGTGACTGTAGGCTTTTCCCTTCTGAAACTATCAAAGAGGTAGTACCTGCTAACAGATTTCACAAAATTTTGCATGTTTATCTTTTTTGAAAGGAACTGGAGAGTCCTGAAGATACATAAAGCATGACTTCAGTAGAAGTCACTGAGAAAAGCATGGAAATTTTACCAGACTTGGAATGAGAAACAAAACAGACCCCACCTAAAGCACAAATCCTTCTCCCACACACCCCAAATCCCCACACTTTCTATACTTCAGTCTCCAAATTAGTTACGATTCACATGTGTCAAAATATGATTCTCCAAATTTGCCAGCTTCTCTTGGCAACAATAAAAAAGGCAGAAACAAGAACAGAAAAATGCTGCAGAAGTCAAGACAACATGAACAGCATTATCACAAAGACACTGTTGCAAGTAAAACAGTGGATCAAATACTGATGACAAAATCCTTTGTGTATACAAATTAGTTGTATACACAATCCTTGTGTATGCATTATAAAAAAAGTCTATTATAAAATACATTCTGTGTATTATATACTGCACTGGAAATAAAAAGTCAAGCTCAAGATCTTAAGAGCTAAGTGTAAAAGCTAAGGTGGAAAGCTAAGCTGTAACTACAATTACTTTAGATAATACTACATGCTTCATATCAATTTCATTCTGGACATTTGACTATTTTAGTAATGAAAGAAAGCTAACCATAGCATCTATACTTCTATCATCTCAAAATATTTATTTCCTTTTCAGAGAAGTTTATGTACAGATTCAAGAAAACCAAAAGTATAAAGATATACATCATTCTCATCCCACACCTATCTGTCAGATGGAAAGCAATGTCTTTTGATCAGGCCCACAGGTATGAAAGCTACTCTTATAAAGTGATGTTTAAGCACTAAAACAAAAAGATAAAAACTAAACCAAAAGCATCTCTACCACTGTGGAATAATGGTAGCAGAGGTCTGAATACAGTCAATTGCAGTCTTTAAGGGTGTAGGCATCAGTGCTGCTCACACAAGTTGCGTTTGTGAGAGGAGACTAGGGCTGCCGTAAGGCACAGGTGGCTCTTGCCAGCTTTAAAAAAGACTCACTGCAACACACAGCTGAGCCCATCCACTGTGTGACTTTTCTCTAAAGGAAAAAGAAAAGGAGTAAAAAACACTCTGTGGAGGGAAAAGTTGGAAGAAAAAGTGAGAAATCACAGAGGAAATGCCAAGACCAAGAAGATGAGGAGGTGCAGCTCCAGGACAGAGAACATACATGTCCACATAGCAGGGGTATTTCCTGAAGGAATCATGTCCCATGAAGGATCCACTCTGCAACAGATTTTTTTCCCAGAGGGCTGTCACTGATGGAGGCTACCTGCACTGGAGCTGGGATGAAGTATGAGGAGGAAGGAAAGGCAAACATGAAGTGTTTTGGACTAATTGCAAACCCGGCAAACTAATTCCTCACCCTGCGCTGTCTGTTGCTAGCAGGCAGTAAGATTATGGAACATACTACCTCAAGTGAGAGCACACAGTATGTACTGAACAATCCGGGCATCCAGCCCAGCAGGGGGTTGTGAAAGGCAGGTCCTGCCTGACCAGCCTGAGTTTCTGTGACAGGGTGACCTGCTCAGTGGATGAAGGAAAGGCTCTGGATATCACCTGTTGAGACTTCACTAAAGCCTTTTACACTATTTCCCACAGCATTATCCTGGAGAAACTGGCAGCCTATGGTTTGGATGAGTATACTCTTTGCTGATTAAGTGTACTCTTTGCTGGATGGCTGGGCCCAGGTAGTGGTGGTGAATGGAGTTACATCCAGCTGGTGGCTGGGCACCAGTGCTGATGGCAGGGCTCAGTATTTGGGGCAGTCCTGGTTCGTACCTTTATAGATGATCTGGACAAGGGGATTAAGCACATCCCCTCAGGCAGTTTGCAGGTGACACCAGTCTGGGTGGAAGTGCTGATCTGCTGGAGGGCAGGAAGGCTCTGCAGAGGGATCTGGACAGGCTGGATCAGGGGCTGAGGCCGATGGTGTGGGGTTCAACAAGGCCCAGGGCTGGGTCCTGCCCTTGGGTCACAGCAGCCCCAGGCAGTGCCACAGGCTGGGGCAGAGTGGCTGCAAAGGACCTGGGGGTGTTGTGACAGCAGCTGAACGTGAGCCAGGCTGTGCCCAGGTGGCCAAGAAGGCCAAGGGCATCCTGGCCTGGATCAGCAAGCAGGTCCAAGGCAGAGATTGTCCCCCTGAACTCAGAAGAGTTGAGGTCACACTTAAGAATCCTGTGTCCAGTTCTGGAATCCTAAATTCAGAAAGGACATGGAGATGATGTCCAGAGAAGAGCAATAGAGCTGAAGGGTCTGGAGCACAAGTCCTTTGAGGAGTGGCTGAGGGAGCTGGGGGTGTCTACTCGGGAAAAAAGGAGGCTCAGGGAGGACACCACTGCTCTCTACGGCTGCCTGAAAGGAGGCTGTAGCCAGGTGAGGTTGGTCTTTTCTCCCAGGTAACAAGCACAAGAAGAAGAGGAAATGGTCTCAAGTTGCAGCAGGGGAGGGCTAGACAGGATATCAGGAAGAAGCTCTTCACTGGAAGGGCAGGCAAGCATTGGTACAGACTGCCCTGCCCTGGCAAGTGCTGGTATCTCTGCCCCTGGCAGTGTTAAATAAGGTGCAGATGTGGCACGCAGGGACATGGTTTAGTGCTGGGCCTGGAAGCGTTCGGTTAACCACTGCACTTGATGAGGTTTGAGGTCTCTTCCAACCTAATGATTTTATGATTCTAGGTAGAGGAGCCTACAGGGAAGAAATGAAGTTGAGCTCAGGAAAAGGCACAAGAAATCCTGGTGTTTGTCCTTCTGTCTCCCATTAACTTCCCATTATTCTAAATCAGCAACAAATTCATTTTCCATGTGTCAGGCATGTTCTGCTGTGACAAAAACCAGGGAGCAATCTTCCTCATCTTTCTCTTGACCCATAAACCTTCTCAGTCTACTTTTCTCTCTAATCCTGCTGAATAGATGGTGAGCATCTCACTCTTTGCCAAGGCTATCCCACCACAAGTCTAGTTATTTCATTCAATAAAAAATCTCCTATTCCAAAAGGCGAGCAAAAAGGAATACAAAGTAATGATTTTATATACTAATTAAGGTATTTCATACAATGACTGTCCTCTAAACCCCAGAAAATGTCATTGACAAATGGGCCTCTTTGAAAGTTGCAAGTCTGCCAAAGCAGAGCAAGTTGAAAACTCTGAGGTTTCAGGAGCTTTTTCCCCTTTAATTCCTGGGAAAAGAAGTGGAAAGAAGTTTGTGAGCCCCTTTAAAATGTCCTTACTCATGCTGTATGCGATATTAGTCCCATGAGACCCTAAGTGAAATTTAGGTCTGAATTTGCTAACCACTTGTGTCTTATACAAGTGCTTTAAAGGTAGTCCATAAGACAACAAAGAAGTGACAAAACCATGATCTAAATAAATTCAAATTATATTTTAACCTATTACTCTTTATTAAAATATACTGAACTACAAGCAAGGAACACATGCTGTAAGGAAAGTCTCATCAAAATAAATGAAGAGTGTTTGTCCAGCACAGGGAAGGCTTTTGCTGTGGAACCTAACAGTAGCCTTTCCAATATGTTCAAGAAACTAATAAAGAAACTGAGCCAGACTCTTCACTGTTTACAGGAGAAGGGTAAAAAATAAGCATCAGATACTGGAATAAAAGTTACTCCAACACAATATAAGGCAAAACTTTTTCACTCCAAGAACAGGTGAGCAGCAGATCAGCTCAGGAGAGTTGTGCACAGCCTGGGTAACACCCTAAGCAACCTGGTCTGACTCAAATTGTCCTTACTTTAAGATGAAGGTTAGATAAAGAGAGACCTCTTGAGGTCTTCATCCAACCTGAACCCCCTTATGATCCTACAAACAGGCTTCAAGTTTTGGACCTACTGTAATTCCTCCAACTGCTCAGCTGAAGCAGTAAAGAATTGTTGACAGAAGTCACAATACAGTGAGACAGGGCTAGGCCTTTGACAAATGCACCAACAATACAGAAGACAGGGTAAAGAATTCAAACATGGATCTATTTTATCTGAATATGATCATTCTTTGAATAGTGTACCCCTAAATGGAGTAAGATTTGATACATGATATATACAACATGGAAACATGTGGAAGGAGAACAGAAAGACAGCTGCAATGCACACCAGCCAGCAATGGCAAGATTGTAGAAAATAAAGCCTCAACTCCAACCTGCCATGCCTCCAACAACACATCTCAGACAAGAAGACACTGCTCCTTTGGAGCTGTTACAGTGGTTGAGTAGGTTCCGAGTGAACTATCACTGCCATTCAAATAACAGATATTCTAACACCACAGAGAAGATTTAACTGATTAGTATAAAGCAAAACTTAATCTCACCAATCTCCTAAAGGGAAGCAAAATAATTTTATCTTGGGAAGACATTTAAAGTTACAACTGGTTGTTTTCCCCAGAGTTGTCACCACCTCTTATCATACTAAAACTTGCACATAATTTTGCATGCATGGATAATTAGGTCTTTGTCAGGAGCCTGTAGGCAATACACTTACTATTATGAGATAATTTCTTATATATTCTTATAGAATATAGGACTACCCCTTGAACAAATACTGTGGAAAAAAGATTTTGATGAAGAGCTACTATATCACCAGGCAGAACTAGTTTCCTTAACATTTTAGAGTGTTAATAATTAAAGCATCTGAAATTATTAAGTGCTGTACATAAAAATAGCTGTTTGAGTACAAAAGTTAGTAACAGCTTATTTAAATTTTCAATTTCAAGCTGAAGAAACTTTTTTTTTCAACAAAAGTAAAAGGAAAATGATCTTACCTTATCTAGCCTTTTTTGCCAGCTTTCTTCACGTTTTACCATGAGTTCAATACAATGAGAGAGTGTAGCAAGGATTCCAGCAGTAGTTGCCTTGAAAGTTATAGCTTCTCCTTTAAAGTCTATGCCATTAATTCCTTTGGGTGTCACATGTGGAAACACTAAAAACACATATATGAGATCACTGATAGCTGCCCTTAATCAAACAAGCACTTCACATGTATATGTTAGATTTGAAGACAACAGACTGGCTAGAAAATTAATTTAAATATAAAAATCTAGAGTGGTAATAATGTCCACAGCTATCCACAGGATAAAGATTCAGAAGGAGAAACAGATCCTTGCAGCTTCCTCTTGCTATACTGTATTTCAAGCCTGCTTGTAATGCTGTATTACTCTGCACTCTGCAAATGATGTGGGTGGAGGGAGTGGTAATAGTTTGTAACAATAGCAGTTTGACAGCTTGAAATGGGGTCTAATTAACACAGAGCAACCTTAAAACATATCAGATTCAGCAGTAAGAAAGGAACAATTTCAAAATGTCATCAAATCCAAAATGCATAATTCAAGGTTGTTTTAAAAACGTAATTACAGATTTTAAAATCTCAGAGTAAAAAGGTATAAGATAAAAGCCTCAAATGTGCTGAATTTTCCGAGTACTGTGAGTTTTACAGTTCCAAGAACTGCTTCATGCTTTCAACCGGGCCATCTGTTGCTAAGGCTATTTAAACAAGCAGTTTAAAATGTGTGGCAAAAAAAAGTATCTATTATATGTCTAACTGCTACGTAGGTTGGCATAATAACACATCAAGCACTGCACATGCATGTCAGAAAATATTACAAAGCAGAAGTAACACTCAAGTTGAAGCTGACTGAACCCAGCAAGTTAAAGTAACTCCTGCTATTGCCAAAGAGCAAGCTCATGACTTATCACCTAGCTTGATAATTTTTTCTCTCCAGTCTGTCAGTTTGTCAACATACCACTGTTACAATTTAAAAAATACAAATTAATATTTGAGTAAGTTTATTTGTCGGCAAGAGCAAAGCAGAACTTTCAAGCAGTTCCACACTCTAATGACAGAGCCCAGTGTCTGCACTTTGGGAACAGAAAGCAATCGTCACATGGTCTTCAGCAGTGTTTTACATCTCTAGGGGTTTTACATGCCCCCTTTTCAGAAGGAATGAAACTTTTTCAAACAAGTGATTACAGACTACACACCAAATACCTCAAGAAGCACACATACTACGGTAGAATACAACTTTTTTTTTTTTTTTTCATGTTAATCAAGAACATTCCCTAGAAGGTAAAGGTGATGGGAGCTGGAGGAAAAAAGAAAGGAGAGCAAGAAAAAATTGTTTCAGAGATGATAATAAGCAGAGCAGCTCTCCTTCCCCAACAGTTAAAGATGGAACACAACAGGAACTGAGACTCAAAGTGGCATAAGCTGGCAAGGAGGTGATGCAGTCACTCCGCTGAAAACAAAATTATACAAGAACTTTGGCCATAATACTTCACAACAAAGAGATGGTTTCACACCAATAATTCTTCCTGTCACAGTAGAAGCATCAGCACAGCTTGCAGATGTGATTTTTCTCTCTCAATTAGGAAATATGTAGACATGCTAAAGAAACTGCCACTACCTGCAACACTATATAAATAATTTCAGAAATCTTTGCAGTAGAATTTAACAGAAATACAGCAACACAGCTTAATTTTCTGGAAAAGAGAGAGGTTTTGTCCCTTTCTAGGTCTCAGCCATACCTCATGAACACTTCCATGCAGTTCTAAGCCATTCTTTAATGATTAGTGTCAGAGTAGGTGTGATAAAATGCAGAGCTACAGACTTAAAGTCAGTGCCTAAAGTTTTTCAGTCATTACGATTATGGGCAAAAATAAACATCTTGCAGAAGGATGTAAAACCTATCTCTTTGAAGAGATGGTCACTCTACAGGTTCCTTATTAGGGATACAAGTATTTTGATTCATTCATATTCACAGGAAATATCTGTCTTTCTGAAACATGTTGGGAGATGACATCAACCCTCACCTCAGGAACAACAGAGCTTCAGCACTTTACAAGTACTTGTGAAGAGATTTTCTACTTGGAGAGACCAAACATCTGTCCAATTCCTTTTTTACACGTTTTTTTCAGGTTAGCTAGAGATTTGATTATTTCAAAATCAAATCAGGCATCTGAAGATCTATGTTTAACGGTACAGACTCATAGGAAAGGGTTCTTACTGTTGCAACTACTCTTTGGTTATCAAACTGCATGCCATCAACTGAAAAAAGCAGTTTCCTACCCTAACCTCAATTTCAACGTCTTCCAAGCACATTTTTTTCATTATCATATCTGTGCTCTATTTCTGATTTGCTTTCTCTTGTGTTTCATAAAAGGAATTCTTCATACCATTCTTTAACTTTCAATAGCTCTTTAGCTTTTCTCTCTTAGACCTCTGTGTCTGTTAAGATAGGTGTTTTCCCTTCCGGTTCCCAAGACGCTGCTGGTAATACCTTCCCACTGTTTGATCAAACCTGTTTCCCAGAGAAACACGAAAGTATTCTAAAGACAGTAAGTAGAAAGATGGTCTTCCATCTTTTCCATTTTATGCTCCCTTAACATATTACATCACTAAACTAATTTTAAGAGAAAAACAAACATTTGTGTACATGATCCATTTCTTGATGCCTGCTGTTATCTTCTGTGGATTGCAACAGGATCAATATGATCAGTTTTCCTCTAAGAATAACCCCAATTTTTCAGCAATATCTTGGCCAATATTTTTCCTCCATTCAGAGCACAAAAATCCAACATAAATCTCTGCTGTAATTTACATCAGATTTCTTTCCTCCAGCCTTTGTACCACTTCCATCTTTATGGTTCCAGTACAAAAGACATCTTCCATATTCATGGTGGCTCCTTAAGTAGGTTCCACCTGCTCTTCCTATTCTTAGAAAATTTAAATCCAAGTACGTTCTCTTTCCAGAGGGGATAATTGGGAATACTTAGAGATCAAGATTCTACATTCCTGACTATAACATCCCAATGGGCAAATATGCGTCAGCCATACCTTGGTGTTTTATATAAATGATCACAGTTCCAGTTACCAGATCTTTTAATTCGAAAGTGACCAATATATTTAAACAACTTTATAGTACTCTACCTACCTCTTCACTTAACTATCCTACAGAACACAGAAAAGAAAAAGCCTCCCTATCCAAATCACCTTCAAAGCAGTACACAAATGTCCATACTTACATTAATTTTCTCCTCCCACCCAGAGAACAAATTGCAAAAATCAGTGTGAATACGGTTCCTTAGGTCAGTCTTAAAGCTAATGATTTGAGCTTTGGATTGGTGCACTAGTAGTTTGAACAGCAGGCTTAAACACGCCTCCATATCATAGTAAGCTAAATTAAGAGGTTGAACGTATGCCTCACTTCCTGAAGCACTGAGTGGAGAACAGTCTCAGAATAAACAGGCAACCACTTGTCAGCTACACTTAAGAAGACAGTTAAGAGTCCTTCCAGGATGGGACAGAAATTTCAAGAAGAGAACCTGAAATTTAAAAAAACAGATTTTAACAGCTGCTCTGAAGGCAAGCTTTAAAAAGTGTGAAGTAGATGATAAATCTTTCATTGCCACTTAGTTTGACCTTTATTTCTGCTCAAAACATGAGCATGGCTGTCTCAACCTGAGACATCTACTTCCCTACTGTATCACTTATGATTCTGCCTTAAGACGGAGTGTCTAATTTTTCATTTCTAATCAAGCTTTGCAGCACTAGCCACTAAATATTTAATGAATTTAGCCATTAGAAATCAAACTGAGGCACAAAAAAACTGAAATGGGGATAAATATTTTCATAGAAATAATTGATGGAAAGTACTTTTAATGGAATACAGGACTCATAACAACTGAACCAGATGTTCTGCAAAAGGCAAGGAGTTGCAGAATTATTTCCTGTAGTGAGCTAGAGTGAGTGAATTTATACAGCTATCTATAACACCAAGTATCAATTTCTTAGCATGTAAGTTCCGAAAAGCTTGATGACCAGCTGCATTAAAAATAACTTTTGTAAAATTACATTCCCCATTGTATATGCATATATATTGCAGATGTGCCAAAACAATGTAGATATTAAAAAATTTTCTACAGGCAAATTAAGCTGAAACTCCTACATGATTGTACAAAAATTGAGTTTGACAAAGACATCGCTCCTAAAATGAATCACACAGTAAAATGAAACTCTTAACATTTATTAAAGAAGGCCTTTTCAGTTTTCTGGACTCTAACTTAACAGTTTAAAAAAAAAAAGAAAAAAAAGTACAATTTCATACAGAAAATAGGGTTAGTGGAACCATATACCTGCTTACACTTGCTTCACTTCCGCTTCATAACAGAATCATAAGGTTGGAAGAGACCTTCAGGATCATCAAGTCCAACCCACCCCTAAACACCTCAACTAAACCATGGCACCGAGTGCCACATCCAATCTTTCTTTAAACACATCCAGGGATGGCGATTCCACCACCTCCCCAGGCAGACCATTCCAGTCCTTTATCACCTTTTCTGTAAAATTTTTTGTAATATCCAACCTATATTTGCCTTGGTGCAGCTTACTACTGTGACCTCTCATTCTGTCAGTTGCTGCCTGGAGAAAGAGACCAATCCCCCCACCTTTCAGGGAGTTGTAGAGAGGGATAAGGTCACCACTGAGTCTCCTCTTCTCTGGGGTAAACACCGCCAGCTCCCTAAGCCATTCCTCAGCCTTGTGCTCCAAGCCCCTCACCAGCCTCATTGCCTCCTCTGGACACGCTCAAGCATCTCAATGTCCTTCCTAAACTGAGGGGCCAGAGCTGGACACAGCACTCAAGGTGTGGCCTCACCAGCCCCGAGTGCAGGGGAAGAATGACCTCCCTGCTCCTGCTGGCCACACCATTTCTGATCCAGGCCAGGATGCTGTTGGCCTTCTTGCCCACCAGGGCACACCCTGGCTCATGTTCAGCTGCTGTCACCAGAACCCCCAGGTCCCTTTCTGCCTGGGCACTGTCCAGTCACACCATCCCCAGCCTGTGACATTGCAGGGGGTTATTGTGGCCAAAATGCAGGACTCA
>WBMY01008543.1:190630-216242 GCA_013397315.1 Donacobius atricapilla
GGAGGGCAGTTGTGCTGAGGACAAGCCATCTTCCCAGTAAAGACTGAGGCAAAGAAGGCGTTAAGCACTTCTGCCTTCTCATCTGCAGTTACTAAGTTCTTCCCTCCCATGTCCAATAGAGAACAAAGGTTGGTCTTAACCTTCCTTTTACCATTAACATATTTGTAAAAATATTTTTTATTATCCTTTACAAAAGCTGCTGAATGAAGTTCAAACTGAGCTTTAGCCTCCCTATTTTTTTTCCTACATGCCCCAGCAGCCCCTTAAATACTTCCTGAGCGACCTGACCCTCCTTCCAAAGATGATACATCCTCTTTTTATTCCTAAGTTCTTTCAGAACCTCGCTGCCCACCCAGGCTAGATGTTTACCTTTTACTCATCTTTCGGCATACAGGAACAGTCTGTTCCTGTGCCCCCAGGATCTCTGTTTTGAAGCATGCCCACCTTTCCTGGACTCCTTTTTTTTTAAGGGCTCCTTCCTAAGGAATTCTCTGAATAAGTCTCCTAAATAGGCCAAAGTCTGCCCTCCAGAAGTCTAATGTAAAGGTCTTATTGATGTTCCTCCTGATTTCACCAAATATTGAGAACTCTGTAATTTTATAATCACTGTGCCCCAGATGGCCTCCAACCACCACATCTCCCACCAGCCCAGCTCTGTTTGCAAACAGGTCCAACATAGACCCTTCCCAGTGGGCTCACTCAACACCTGTGGCAAAAATCTGTCCTCAAGTTGTTTATGCTACTTAATCTCTGAAATCAGCATTACGATTAATCCTCAGCAGAAAAATCTACTTATGTGATGAATTTTCAGGAAGTAACCTGAAAAGCTCCTTCCATTCCCTTTCCTCTTCCGTCACAACAGTTTTGGATATGCTCTAGAAAAAGCACTTAAATACAAGAAGGAAATATGTAATACATGGGAACAACCACCACTTAAAAAAAGAAGATGTAGAAAAGGCATATTTTGCCCCATATTTTCTAGGGTCTTCATGAAAGTACTTACATCTTTAAAAACATTTCTGGTGAATACTACTTTGGGAGATTCCATCACACTTGAAACTGCAAGTGCAACTTCCAAGCTTTGTGAATCAAGTCTAAGAAAGATTCCATCACACTTGAAACTGGAGGTGCAACTTCCAAGCTTTGTGAATCAAGTCTAAAGAAATATCTTAGGACTAACTGAATCGCCAACAAGTAGAGAGTATGAACACTAGAATATTTCAGTCAGAAAACATGAGAAGGTCTAAAAAGAATGCAAATACAATTTGAATGCAAACACAACTTCCTCCAGGCCAGAACGATCAGATTTCTCAAACATCAAGACTTGCATGAATTCTTCACATTTGCTGCATGGGTACAATAACAATACTAGTACAATAACTAGTTCATTTATGGTAAGAATAAAAATCTGAATTCTGCTCATTATAACAAGGAAAAGGACAGCAAAAAGGCACTAAAATTATGGTAAGTGAGAATCAGTAACAGTGTTGTCTTAACCATTCCATAGCCATAGTACTTGGGAAAACCACAGGGGGACATTCCGAGGCAGAAAAGCACTGAACTCCACCAAACTCCTAAAGCAGGTAACATTTGCAATAACCTGTTACAAAATCTCTGTTCCCAGTATTTCAGTTGCAGCTGTTTCAACAGAGCATTGTAGTGACAACGACTTTAGACACAGAATAGGAAATTCCATCCTGACAAGCTTGCATTAGTATTTGTGTGAATTAAGAATAACTCAGAGAATCACGAAAAGCTGCTAAAGTACTATAACATGACTAAGAACTTCCATTGATATACAGTTAAATAACTATTCTTGCCATCTTCTGCTTAGAAAAGAGCATAAACACCTGTCTTGTACCAGGCTTATCACCATACCATTCATTCCAATTGTCATCACTGAAAAAACTGGGACAACACTTACGTTTTTCCTTACTGCTGTTACTGTTATGTACAAAATCTCCATCAGGACGTACTGTAGGGAAATCATCTTCATCATCTTCTACCACTAGATTTGAGAGAGAGTGTATTATAGGAGTGAGAAAGTTTTTCTAGTTCTTTGGTGTGCAAGAAAGAATTAAGACTGTCTTCATGGTTAGCCAGCACTTTTTCCTATAACAACAGTCATGATGCCTCCCTCCCTTTTGGGTTTGGTTTTTGGGGTTTTTTTTTGACCCAAGACCACTACCAGTGTAAACATCAGTTAACAGCAGAATCTAACATTGCTCAGCACTGAAGTTTAGCATTCAGTTCTCTGGTAAGAGCAACATACTTTGCTGTTACAAGTGGGTAAGTCGGAGCCATGATTCAGTACCTACCTAATCTTCTACACTGGAAAGTTAAAAAAAAAAAAGTGGAACTGGACTTCTCTGGTGTTTTATTGCTATGGAAAGTTTCATGGTGCCAGAACAAATACGGGGATAAATACAAATGCCTCAGTAGAGTGCACACATACAGTGTCAAGCTGTGCTCTGATATAAGCAATTCAGAGATATGTAGACATCCATATCTTAGTTTAGTATGATCTCAGGTGTGCATTCAGTGTTCTATTTCCAGCCAATACCTTCTCAGGAGCATTACTTAAGGCTGCACGTTTGACTTTTTAAAAGCGCCATATTGTTTCTATCAAAACTAATATGCTATTTGTTTTTTAAAATAACAGGTAAGAGATAGCACTAAAGTGAATCACGATTGTTAGCAACTGGTATTCTATAACAAAAAAAAGAGCATTAACACTTAAAAAGTGCACTGCTTTTGTACAGTTGACAGCTACAGGTTAACATCAAGTAGATTTTAAGGCAAATCTGAATTCTAAAATAAAAATAATTTACACATTTCGCATTTATGCAAATAGTTGATCCTTCACTAAAGTAAATTTAAGATACTTTTTTTTTTTTCATATGACATTAAATTGTACTGTAACAGTATAAAGAGGTTTCCTTGGAAAAAGCTACATTCTAAGGAGGGAAGTGCTTTCAGTTACAGTGTTACCTTTATCCCGCTGGAGTTCGTCTTTGGAAACTGCATCAGCACAAGCATCGAAGTATTTCTGTAAAGTATCAACTTGTCTACACAAGATGTCTCTGAATGTTTCCATTTCTGCGAGCTTCTCACGTAAGCTATGGCCCTTCTGAAAACACAAACAAGAAAGGCCTGAAATGTTTCTACACACTCAATGATAGCTTGATGCAGTATAATTACAATTTCATTTTAAAAAACACATTTCTGCATGAAGAAGAAACTGAAGTAAACTAAGGGCATTCTAGATATCATCAATTCTGATAGTTCTGTTAATGTCAGAAGAAACCATATCCGAGTATTCCCCATTTTGTCACTGGTCTCAGTGTTTTCTCTTGACTACACCTGCTACTTCAGAGCATTCCACAAAACCTGATTAAAAATGTGAACTTGCATGCTAACACCTTTATACATATTTGCCTGAAAGCAGTCAGCTCCAGTTTAAGATCTTTGTTCCAATCCTTATTCCCTTTTCTTGTGTTGTTCTTCTGCTTCCCCAGAAGTACAGCACACTCAGTTCATATAATAAATATTCACATGCAAGACACAAGGAAAGCCATAATTTGCCAGCCAGTGCTATATCACACTCATTAAGCTACAGAATTAGTGTTTGTTTTGATTTGGAGCCCAGGATATTCTGGTGAATAAACTAGAAAAAGTTGATCAACACACTCACAAGTTTGATTTTCTTGCCACAGAAGATGACACTACAGTTTAAAAGGGATGATTGTTTGAGAGGCATGAGAGAGCTTCCCATATCATCTGTTCACCATCATATGATGGACTACTGACATGTAAATTAAATATTTTGTATTTTTTCTATAATTACATACATGAGTCTCCCTATGTTACTTCTTTTCCAGATGCACATTATTTACGTGCAAATACAAGGAAAACTTTTTGCACCAACCTTGAATGATGAGGTGGATGTTGCAGAGTATCCACTTGCTCCAGAGACAAGAGACACCATGGAGCCATGGCGTCGCAAACTTGACTCTGATCCATAGCCAGATTCAGTCTAAAAAGCAAAACACACAAAAAACTAGAGTGTTGAGGCTTTTGATAAAATAGAAAACATGAGAACAAGATAAATGTGATTTTCTCTGAAACCCACCCGTTTGTTTTTTGCAGTAGAGGTTTAAATAACTCAATCTGTGCCTGCATCTAAGATGTTGATACAGTATCTCTGAAGTTATTAGAAACTTATTTTTTATTAGCAAATCAGTTTGTAAAATAATTTCTTACCTACAATAAATTATGTGTCCTCAAAAGAACACAGCAATATATATTTAGTGGTACACTAAAGGGACGGTGTTTCATTATTTTGGTTTATGTCATTCCTAAGAAGTAACTTTCACACAGCCTATTAAAAAACTTATGTTACAATTAATTGGGGGGTTAAACATGATTCAGTCTCAAGACAATCAGCTTCAGTCAATCCATCCAATCATACAAATAGTACCATTTTCTTTTTAAAAGCCACAACATAGAAATCAAAGAAAATCAGACAATTACTTCTATCAAGATTTTTTCCTGTTTATGGCTTCTTCGACAAAATTATTTATACTAGACTGACGTCAATTTTTCATGGGAACAAAAGTCCACATAAAAAAAGATAAGACACTAAGAGAGAGGATACAATAATAGTAACTAAATAAACAATAAAAAATAAAACCATCTCTTGATTAGAATAACACTTAAAAGATCAAAAATAGAGTTTGACAAATTTCCTCACAAGTCAAACAGAAGCAGATTCTCAGGAACTGAAGGAAAATAGATTTCTGTAAATGTTAATGTAAATTATGTGCATGGCAAAGGAGATGAAAAAGCCTGACAGAGAATGTAAGCAATAAACAGATAGTTCAGAGTAATATATAAAATACTTCTAGTAGATGAGTTTGGTCAAGTAGACAGAGACAACAGTGAAGGACTTGTGACACAAATAAATTTTGCACTAGCATCAGAACTCAAATGGGGCAGGGAGAGGGGAGACAAAACAAATAGTATAGAACAAACAAGAAGAAATTCCAGTTGTACATTTTATGGAAAAACTGGAGGCTGTTTAGGCTTTGAGAAGGCATGAGAGTGTGGATAAGTTAAAAAGCAGAGAAAGGTAAAGAGTTGTTTGAAGTGTCAGTAAAGAATCTGGGGAAAGCAGGACAAAGTATGTATGTCTGAGGTACAAGTAAGAATTTGGGCATACAACTGCTTTGTTTCAAAAGCGTTTAATAAGCATGAACCTGAAGAGTCACCCAACACTTTGAAACATTTCTTTTAAAATCTCCTTTCAATGCAAATATAAAAAGACTTCACTGCTTAATCAGTGCCTTCAATATTTATTTAAGCATATGCCACAAATCTTATGATGACCCAATATGTTTTCATTATAGTCAGTTTGACAGTGAAAATTCATTTAATTTTCTCTGTATGTTGTACACATTAGGAAAGAAGATAGAACTTCATTTTAATAGGACATAGATAAAAGGACAGATCAATTTTAAAATCTAGCCAAAATATCCATTTCATTGAGGTTACAGTATTTTAACTAAGGATGGCAAGTGTTTTCTGATTTTGTCCTTATAGTGAGAAAGGCACACCTATGCAAGACTATGTTTTAAGCTCAGAAGTGGAATTTCTGGATTTCTTTACTCAAGATTTAATCAAAGCCAGACTTACTAGTCCTACTTTAGAACTTCCAAGAATAGTTATAAACTTATAAGTTATAGAAAAATATAAGATAATATGATGCCTTATATTCTACATCTGAATTAAATCCTTTTATCCAGTATTATGCCTACAGTCGATGAGCTAATTTAGTTCACAAAATAAAAACTGAAGGTGAAAGAAAGAAACGCAACCCCTCTTTCCACATCAACATGTAAGCTTGATTTTTTTTTTAGGGTATCCTTTCAGCGGTATATTTATTTCTCTGTCATTTATGCTTGTGATTCTTAATTCCACTAAATAATTTAGCCATGCTAAAAAATAGTCCACATAACAGCATACATGATTATATGGATACAGCTATCAGCTTGCAAAGTCTACCAATAAAGAGGTGCAACATAATTAACCATTTGTTATTGAGAAGCAAATAAAGCAGGCATTAAGAGCAGACTGAACAGCACACATCATGAATCAAAAGCATGCGCATTTACAGACCACGTTCAGAAAACTGTGTCAGACAATTTTGTTTGAGCAGATGGGAGGAAAAAAATGAAATTACATTGAGAATACTTGTTTTTCGCAAGAACCAGAAAATAAGTACTCATTTCTAACTGATGCACGGACAAGCCATCCCGCTCACAGCAGACATATGCAGGCAGATGAACACAAAGAAAGAAAGCATGAATCATGCAAAGCCCCACCATTCTACTACCGCAACATCTAAACGAGAGCAGGTCACTGCCGCATTTATGTCTTGCAAAGCAGATCATCGTTAACTAATCACTGCAGAAATAATCATTTACATTGAGAATAAGAATGCAGACAAAGTTTCTTCTGTTTACACAAATTTTAATTTCCCAAGATAAAAACTGGAAAAGCTGGTAGAGTTCATATGATAGAAACCATCAGTCTCTGCTTGAAAACAAAATTACTTGCAGAAGTCATATCAATTCATACCATCAAGCACTAATGCCAAATTGCCATGCTCAGTAAAAAGATGCAGTTCTTTGAAATTCCATGCATACATCACAGCTTCAACGCCACATTAAAACTGGCATTTGATAGTAATTGCAACACCTTCAGCTTTCTAAGGCAATGCACGAAATCCATTAATCCTTTTGTTACCACAGACAAGAGGAAAGAGCCACATGATCCAAAGCTTCATGTGATCCTTTAGCTGGAACAGATGCTAGTATCAGCAACAAGGCAGTATGCCAGAAAAGCTGCTTTCAATAAAAAAAGCTAAGTATTTGCAGAATCATATTGCAGATCTCTGTTATTGCTCACATTGATTCTTAAGTGGAAAATAATACCCGTGAATAAAGCACAGACTCAGGGCGAAGTTCTCCCAATTAAAGTAGCAAATAAAGCAAATTATTCTCACATATCTTCAAGGAATTATTTTGATTATGTCTCAATTTAGTGCCTGTGAAGCACTTCAATGTGCTTTTCTTAACCAAGGCAGATATATTCAGTTAGCATTATAAATTATTTATTATTTTACATAACACAACCAGCAGGCTCCTCCTTCTAAGACATACAGGTTACCCAGAAGGTGATGGAACAGATATTAGGACACAGTGACTCTAATCTCATTCTCTGCAGTATTTGTGAAAAATCCCACTCAAACATCCAAGAGATCAAGCCACAATATCTTACAAAAAAAACACAGAATATAGAAAAAAGAGTAACACAAAGGAGCTGGAAGATACTATGAAAGGCTTGATAATAAACAGATGAACTCTGTAAACAACTATGTTCCAAAGGCAATTTTTAGACTTGCTGCAAATGCTTCAGTCGCAGCACAGCTGGTCTGTGGCTGGACAGATAAATTTGGCCACAAATAAGAATCCAAATTTGGCTACCCCAGTTTGATATACAAAATAAGCAAACCAGTCCCTGGGCGAGCCCTGATTGGATGGATTTGAACTCAGCCAGGGAACCCCAGCCAATCCCAATCAACCCTGAACGCAGACACCTCATTGGCCAGGGTGCTGGGCGGGGCTGAGACCCCAACCAATCAGGTGTCCAGGCCTGGGAATTTTTGAACCCCTATAAAAGGGAGCGCTGAACGACAACCGGAGCTGTTTGTGCGGGATCCTCGGCGAGTCCTGTCCTACCTCTGTCCCCAGCCTATGACAGTAACGTGACCTGTCAGAAAGATGGGTTAGTGCTAGGACGAGCCAAGGCAAGGCTGCCCTAGGAAATGACTGCAAACACTAATAACACAACGTACACTACAGGTCGGACAGTACAGGATGCATTTCTGAGGACTGAAATTAAAGATACTATTATCGTGTGACTGTAGGTCTGATTTTTCAATTGCTCTGAAGCTGCTGACAATGGAAATTCAGCCAAGGTGGTAGTAAGTAGGAGGGCAGTGATAGAAATTCCACAATCCAGGTCAGAGCAGCTGGATGATTATTCCCTACCCACAGCCCTCCCAAGCACAGTGCAAATGAGTATTTAAAATGAAAAAGCTCCTTTCATGTCAAAATATGACATTCTTTGCAGCTGCAAAAACAACATGTAGACCTGACTTTCCTCCAGCAGTGATACATGCAATTCCACGGTAAATACACACATTATGNGTCACAGCACAGCTGGTCTGTGGCTGGACAGATAAATTTGGCCACAAATAAGAATCCAAATTTGGCTACCCCAGTTTGATATACAAAATAAGCAAACCAGTCCCTGGGCGAGCCCTGATTGGATGGATTTGAACTCAGCCAGGGAACCCCAGCCAATCCCAGTCAACCCTGAACGCAGACACCTCATTGGCCAGGGTGCTGGGCGGGGCTGAGACCCTGACCAATCAGGTGTCCAGGCCTGGGAATTTTGAACCCCTATAAAAGGGAGCACTGAACGACAACCAGAGCTGTTTNCAACCGGAGCTGTTTGTGCGGGATCCTCGGCGAGTCCTGTCCTACCTCTGTCCCCAGCCTATGACAGTAACGTGACCTGTCAGAAAGATGGGTTAGTGCTAGGACGAGCCAAGGCAAGGCTGCCCTAGGAAATGACTGCAAACACTAATAACACAACGTACACTACAGGTCGGACAGTACAGGATGCATTTCTGAGGACTGAAATTAAAGATACTATTATCGTGTGACTGTAGGTCTGATTTTTCAATTGCTCTGAAGCTGCTGACAATGGAAATTCAGCCAAGGTGGTAGTAAGTAGGAGGGCAGTGATAGAAATTCCACAATCCAGGTCAGAGCAGCTGGATGATTATTCCCTACCCACAGCCCTCCCAAGCACAGTGCAAATGAGTATTTAAAATGAAAAAGCTCCTTTCATGTCAAAATATGACATTCTTTGCAGCTGCAAAAACAACATGTAGACCTGACTTTCCTCCAGCAGTGATACATGCAATTCCACGGTAAATACACACATTATGTGCATAGAAGGAATCCCCAGGAATTCCAAGTTGAAAAACATGTATAAAAATAAGACTTCACTGAGCAAAAGAAACCAAAACCCAAGCTGACAACAACTGCAACACTTAGTGTACTTAGTAATAAAACTAAAGCAGCTTGGTACTCCTGGGCCATGGGACAATAAGCAAGACTAGGAGAGGCTACATTTACCCCTTCCATGACTCCGTCATGAAAGGGATAGGTCAGGTCTGTACTGTAATACAAGAACTAATAAATTCCATTCTCTTAGACGCTGGCAGAAAAAGCACTGATATTTTCACGTGAGTTCCCAATGCACTAAAGCAAGCGTTGATTGTTGTTTCAATGCTTTGAAAGCTAGTGGGAATAGCTACAGATTTTAAAGAATGAATTAATTCCATTACATATTGTCTGATCTTGGTAGCATTGTGCAACTCTGCCTTTAAAAATAAGAACAGTTCTTATCCAAAGTGAAAACCCATGTCACATCAGTCTTTTCAGCAGTTGTACAAAACTGCATAATAGTTACATTAAATATTATTACACCGTCACAATGTATAAACTTCAAAAGGGCGTTCTGCCAGGGTTAATGCCTAAGTGCTAACTAAGGCAGATGTAACAGGAGGCAGTAGGAAAAGCCGCTGCAGGAGTCTGGGAACTGGCTCTGCCATGGAGCACCCACTAGGTGGAGGGAAAGCCATGCACCTTGCAGGACTGAGCACGAAGGCACAGCCCAGTCTGTCTCAACAGCAGGACAGAGCAAAGAGACTCAGGCATACACCGTGTTCACAGTTAACAGGCATTTGGGCAATCTTACTTAGCCTTCAAAACGGCAGGGAAGGAATGATTGCCTCTTACTCCAATTGTTGATTTATTTATTTATTTATTTATTAACTGGCGATAGTTAAGTATTGCATTAATACCACCTCTGTAGAACCAGAAAAAAAATCCACCATCAGTATTACAGCAAAGAATGTTGGGCTAAAGACCATAATGAGATTTTGAAAGAGCATAGTTAAACAGCAGTGGGGGTTTATTCATCTTTGTGAAAAGGTATTTGTTGCAACCCTAAGCCTGGTTTGGATATGGACTTGAGAGGCCTACACTTTGCTTAATCAGAATAAACATTTTCCTAACAAGAAGTGCTAGGATTCAAAGAACAATTGCAGGCAAGGTTTTATTTGCATTAAAAGAAATTAACTACAAAAAGCTTAATAGCAACACAGAACACATCTATCAGCAGATAAATATGCTTATCTACCTATGCTTCCTATCAATAAGGAGAAAAACTACCAAAGCAAATGCTCCTGCAAAACCCACCAAGTCCCTTGTTCACCTGGTGCAATTAGCAGTTATCTTGTCACTGCTAAATTCGGAAACAGATTTTCTCCCCTCAGCTCAATCCTTAAACATTTAGCCATCAGAATAGAAATCTCTATCAAACGGCTGGCATACCCCTGAGTATGTAATATATAGCAAGCACTGGAGGATAAAAAAGTTGGAATAGTCAAATTCCATAATATATTTGACAAAGAATTTAAGGAAAACTACCTTACACCCTAAGGAAATACATGACAACACATTCTGTTTAAATTGCAATCTCCTTACAGTAACTGGGGAAAGCTTGTGGAAAAAGAAGGGTTTATTTTTAAGACATTTCTTGTTTTGCATCTCACACTCTATTAAACCTAACACAATTTTCTTCATTTTCAAAATCTATTACCTACTCTTATTTCCTTCTTGCTGTAGCCCTTGTCAGCTCTCAACACCTACTTCCTTCAAAAACAGAGGGTCACTGACCTATTACACATTTGAACCAAAAAAGTTGTATGAAATAAGGGACTCCAAGATATGCAACTTTTTGTTACATTCCTGACACAGCTTCAGATTCCTCAAGTTGTCCACAGTTGAAGATTCACAAAAACCAGTTCTTCTATTGAGTCAAAACCATGTTTGTCTAAAAACAGTGCCCAGTCTGGTTTAAAAGCTCTTTATGCAACAGCATTCTGCCATCAGTAGAAGCCTTACATGCATTTCTAATCATACATAAATTTGGCAACATAAAGATTCCCTATAGTAAGCTCAAACTATCCAGGCAATAATTCTGTCCAAAAGTAATTTTACTTTCAAACAAAAGATGAACATATAGGATATAAAGTATCAGAGTTCTGAAGGCATAATTATCTAAGGACAAACTCAATCGTTCTGCATGGCAGGCAGAAAACAATCAGAACAATTAAGGTTGGGAAAGAGTTCCCAGGTCACTGAGACCCAACACCACCATGCCCACTAGACCATAACACTAAGTACAAACAACACACAGACTTTTACTGTTTGCCTCCAGCATCTCCATTACTTTCCTGGGCAGCCCATTCCAATACCTGACCACCCTTTCCAGTGAAAAAATTCTTCCCAATGTCCAGCCTCCAGAGCCTTCCTAACCTCCAGCAGATCAACACTCCCACCCAACCTGTCACCTGCAAACTGAGTCAGGGCACCCTCAATGCCCCCATCCAGACTGTCTGTAAGGATATGACACAGAACTAGACCCAGTGCTGAGCCCTGGGAAACAGCACTGGTGACTGGCCACCAGCAGGATGTAACTCCATTTGCTGCCACTCTACGGTCTTGACTATCCAGCCAGTTTTTGAACCAGAAAACAGTGCACCTGTCCAAGCCATGGGCTACCAGTTTCTCCAGGATAATGCTATGAGAAATGGTGTCAAAGGCTTTAGTGAAGTCTAGATGGAAAACATCCACAGCCTTTCCCACATCCACTAAGAAGGTCACCCTGTCATAAAAGGAGATCAGGTTGGGCAGCCAGGATCTGCCTTTCACAAATCCATGCTGACTGGGCCTGATACCCTGATTGTCCTCTATGTGGCAGTCATCACACTCAAGATACTCTGTTCCATAATCTTCCCAGGCTGACAGGCCGTAGTTACCCAGATCCTCCTTCTGACCCTTCTTGTAGGTGGGCAAATCTCCAGTTATCTGAGGTGTCCCTGGTTAAACCAGGATTGATCATAAGCGATGCAGCGGCTTGGAAAGGTATTTCATCAGCTCTTCAATCTTCTTGGGTGAGTCACATTTGGCCCCACAGACTTAGGCATGGTGAAGTGACATGGGAGGTCATTTCACCCTGAGTCACAGGAATTCTGTTCTGATCCCCATTCCTGTTAAGCAGCTCACGGGGTTGCCTTGCCCTAAGAATATCTGATCTCCCTGTTAAAGACTGAGGCAAAGAAAGCATTTTCCTCATCCTTGGTGACAGCATTTCCCATGCACATGCCCATTAAAGGATGGAGAGTTTCCTTGGCCCACCTTTTGTTGTTAATGTATTTGTATCAACATCGCATCTTATACAGCAGTGACCAGACTGAGTTCTAGCTAAGGTTTTCCCTTTCTAATTTTTTCTCTACATGACTTACCAACATCCTTGTACTCTTCCTGAGGTGCCTGCCCTAGTCTACATAGGAAGCAACATTTGCAAGATCTTAAGCCAAATGAAGCTGGTGAAGGGCCTGGAACACAAGATGAGGAGTGGCTCAGTGAGCTAGGGTAGCTCAGACTAGAAAAAAAGGAGGCTCAGAGGAGACCTTATCACTCTCCACATCACCTGAAAGAAAGCTGTAGTGAGATGGGTGTCAGTCGGTTATTCCAAGTAGCAAGTGCCAGAACAAGCAGAAATGGCCTCAAGTTGCAGCAAGGGAAGTTTAGTTTAGACATTCTGAATTTTTTTTCATGGAAAGGGTTGCAAAGCACTGGAACATACTGCTCAGGGAAGTGGTGGAGTCACCATACCTGAAAGTGCAAAAAAACCCGTGTGTATTTGGCATTTGAGGACATGGTTTAGTAATGAACATGGTGGTAGTGCTGGGTTGACAATTGAATGTGGAAATATTAAAGGTCTGTGTATCATGATACAAGATATCAGGTGTTTAATAGACAATGGCTTACTGAGATTTAAGAAAAGCTACATGAAAACATTAATTGTTTTACAAAGAAGAACAGCACATGATTCTATAACTCTCATTTTAGTTTATGAGTTAAGAACAAGTCTAACGTGACATAAAACAAAAATGCTAAAGGGATACATTATCTGAATACTTCAAATGCTTAGATGTAAGATGTAGCCACAGCTACAGAAGAGCAAAGACATGCATATAAAGCAGATCTCCCATAAAAAAACTTTATAAGCAAAGTCAGATTATGAGTTTGTCTAACTTAAAAGCTTGGTATATTTCATGTAAAAGACACATTTGGATATAAGGATAAAAATTCAGGTAATTTCTAAACCTTGGTGAATCGCCAATTCAACACATGTGACTATGTCCTGTCACAAGGTTTCACAGTACTCTGTGGTCTAACGGGTCGGGACTGGGAAAATTAAATTGTTATACACGCATATTACTTTTGTGTCAGCACCAGTTCATGTTTAATCTCCCCAAGTCAGTACGGTGTGTGACCACTAGAGGGAAATAACGAAAAGGAAACAGACACGGCTGGAGGTTACTACTGGTCAAAGACCAATAGTAACCCTTACCCTGCTTCTTCTTCAGACCCTGGGCATAGAAACCTCCTTTTCTTGGTAGACAATCAAAACCAGGGCAGTTTTACCTTAAGCCTTTATAATTACATTTGAGACACATTGCTTAGTGAGGACTAAGTTTTCCCCAAAGCATGCAAGTAGCAACAATGACATTTAGTGCTGAATGGATGAGAGGGAATTAGAAATTGTAATAGAGATTAAAGAAATTATTCTGAAGTCAGACTTCTCAGTCAGTTCAAAACAGTGAACCAACTAAGAACACACACATTTTTAGTTAAGATTGTCCAAAGACATAGTACCAAATCAATCTGACAAATGTCTTGACTCAGATTTTTTAGAACTTCATCTAACAAGAAGTAGTTAGGGTCAATATAATTTAGCTTTAAAATAAGTTTAATACTTGACACAGAAAAAATTGGGCACATGTGTCTCAAGCACCATATCCAAGTAGAAGACTTTTCTTTACATGCAACTGCTCTGTCATTTAGTCTGCAAACACAAAGCACCTTTATATGCCAGTCAGATGAACAGGCACAGGATTTCTTCATATAAAGGTTATACATTAAGTAGGTTCTCACTAAACTAGTTTTCCTGTATGTGTATGCTCCCTTTGAGAAGCATCAGAAGAAACAAAGTTTTAGTTAAGGCCTACCAAACCCATTTAAAGTCATGAAGTAATGATATAGACATATTTCATCTGAAATACGTTTTTTACTCTATTCACAACAATTAAGTTTATACAGGCTTATTTAGGAGTTTGTAAAACTGTTTTATGAAATGCAACTTTCAGAAAACGCATCTTTGAAAATTACAATATTAATTGATATTACATACAACATTAACAAACATATCAGTAACAATATTAAACTCACCAATACAAAAACAACCTTCACACTATCATTGTTCATTGATGCAAAAAGAAACAGACTGCTTTTACTTGCTGAAAGCCAACACCCTCTGTGTAATAGGAAAAACAATTTCAAGCACAGCACAGGTCTCTGCAATTAGCTGACCTACCCTGCCCTTGAAGGAAAATCTGGAAGCTGTTTGGAAAACAGCTCACAAAAGGCTACTTCTAGTACATTAGAGGAAAGAAAATCAAAGAATCTAGGCCCTATAATGTTTAGAACTTTGAAGATAAATGTTATCATGAGTTCTACACAGAAATATAATACTGTGGTCCTTATCAGGCTGTGCACTAAGCTTTGGGACACCATTTTGGTCTTACTTTGCTTTCCAGATGGGTAAAAAGTATCAACAAGATAAAGGGTGCCAGTACAGAGCTAGTACCAACACAAAAACCTCCCTGTGATAAACATTAGCCAGACAACAGTATAATAAAACAAGCAGTTTCGTGCCTATTTTAATTCAAGTCTTCTGTCCTAAGTAAGTTATCTTACTTCATGACAGTATGTCTGTTTTGTAAAAGCTGTACAGCCCTTTCTGTAAGAACTCGTGCCTTGATTGCACATTGTCCTATGAAAAACCCAGGCAACTGCAGAAACATATTCAGTATGTACATAATAAATTATTTTGTACACTCTTATTTCCTACATACTGCTGACGTCCAACCCCATTGTTGATTCTCTCACAGAAGTGTACCCCTGAATAATTCATCGTGAGAAAGCTACACATGTTAAGAGCTGACAAACTGAAGCTATTGCCTGCAGAGATCCCAGTGTTCAGGAGAATGGCCATATTCCTGCTGTTGATTGCTTTGAACTGCAACACACTAAAAGCTGACTTTACCCCCTTGTGAAGTGAGGGGAGGGAAACTCCCACCTGATGGTAGGTAAGGTGTTGTTTCCCAACCATTCTGCATGGCAGTGATAAAATGCATATTCTGTCACCAGATTTTCACATTCTGACAGATCTGCTTATAGTCCAGTTCGTGCACTGAAAAAGCAGCAGCCATTAAAATGATGAAAATGAAGCTATTTTATCTACATCCAAAAGCACTCCCAACTCAAATCTGCCTCACAGTTGAGAACAGTAAAGAGAAACAGCAGATTTGCTGTGTAACACAGGGCTCTTATATCAAGACGGTGTAAATCAACCTGGGGGGCACAGAACCTTTCCAATCAAGTGCAATACAAGTTTTTTCCCAAAATGGAGCCTCAGATTCACATATTTCAGACTTTTTTCCCATATGACCAAATTCAAACCCATAATGGAGCATGTTTTTTACTCCAGGTCCTGTCCACTCAGAGAGACTATGTATGACTAGTACTGTCAGTTGAACACTCTCCATCTGTTGAAGACATGTCTAGCCAGCATGATGGCCTCTCTTCAACAATTAAAACAAAAACCAGTCCAGTAACTCTCTGAAGATCAATTAGATATACTTGCACAAACCTGAAGTCCTATGTATTGTTTGATTAGATTATGGGAGCTATAGTCTAAGTAGCTGACATCTTTGTCCTTTCCTTGTACTTTGCAAAATTGGCAGGTTTACCTAACAGATCTCCTCAAACCCACTAAATATCACTAAGCACATAAATTATATATTTTCTGCTTAACCTTGCTTAGCTTATTTGGAGACAGGTATAAACAAGAATGGAAATAAGTAGATGCTGCACTTTTTGAACTGCTCAAGATTAAAGCAAAACTTGAAGGAGACAGAATTTAACAAGACCTTTTATTTACATCTGGAAGTCTGAGGACCAGCAAATTGAGGCAAAAAAACTTCATCTTGTTAAAAAAGAAGTGTTTCAAGACAGAGGAATTATTTTCCTGGGAAGCAGAAAATATAACAAAAGCAAGGAAGAGTTGACTGTTATGTAAGAAATATGCTTTTTACCATGGAATCAGAATGACTACAATGCAAGATCTCTAGTACCACCTCCTGCACAGAGCATGTACAAGTACATACTCAGGCCTACACCCCAAAAGGATGCATTCTCTTCAGAGAATTACAATATCTATTTTCAAAGCCAAAGCAATTGTTACAAAACTTAACTGGAACACATGGGCAAAGAAAGACTGGGTTGATCAAAGTGAAACAATCTGCTTTGTTTATAATTAATCAAGTGTGTCGGGCTGGCATGTACAAAGCTTTAGTCCAGCTTTAAACAGTACTAACTGTAACTACTGTATTAATAAGCTGCAATTTAACACCTGCTGTTCGATCATGAGCCCAAGAACAGCAAAAGGGTGCCAAGACAGACAAAGAACTATTGTTTCAGTCCTGAAAGGGAAGTTTCAACAACTTGGAAGTGACAACATTTAGGTTTGCTGCAGTAAACATGCTTGTGTAGTCAACTGAAACTGCTGATTCACTGGCATTCCACATGTCTTCTTTCAGGAAATACAGAGTTTTCAGCAATAAGTGCACTTAGCAAATTTAGCAACATCAAATGACATGTACTATCATATATATTAGAGTTTCTGCTGGTACTAGTGCTAAAATAATGGAATGTAAAAGACATACACAAGCTTAGTTTCCATCACTGAAATTTAATTATTATTTAATTACATTTTAAAGAAAAAACCCTCTGTTATAGACAGCAAAGTAATAATGATTTGAGTAATCCATCTAATCTTTCCTTGAAAGTGCAGCTTCTCACAAATATTGATGTTTTCAGTTCCACCATCATACTGTACATCAGGGCACGTAATTCTTATCAGCTGAGCATCCTCAAGTGTATTTGTTTCCTTAAGCAAGCAATTTTACAGTAATACACAAATCCTCAAGTGATTTCAGATTACTAGGGGGGTAGAAAGATGGACACCTTTCTCTATTTGACCCTCCATTCCCCCAGTTTTCTGATGCCTATGTTCATACCAAGCAATATGGGATATTTAAACAGTAGCAGTTAAATATTAAACCAGTCCTTTCTCACCTACTATTTAAAATAGGTATGCTCAAGAGCACAACTTTCTTTTCCTCTGCAGTCTATACATAGACATTAAAATAACAGCAAATGCATATTTTCATGCTTGATCTGTTTTCGGAGACAAAAAAGGATCTTTTTGCTGACTTACAGTGAGAATTATATTAGAAGAATTACCTCAGGAGGTTCCAATAAATGGCAAGGACATTAAATTAGAAAAGGAGGTGCACCAAGCCATGATGTGATTCCAAAAAAATTCCACCCGCTCTTTTGAGTCACATTAGGTTCTGGAGTTACTCTCTTCTTCAGGAGTTTCGCTGGACAGTGATGGTGTGTGTGCTTCTCAAAAGAGCCAAAAAGTTACCTCCGGTCAATGTTACTATGTCTCATTGGTACTTGAGCACTCCACCCACACAGTTGAGCACTCCTCCCTACAGCAAGGGAATTAACTACTATCTATTAATATCACCTCATTGCGTTTCACTGTAATGAAGAAAAGCCACCTCCTAGGAAGTTCTTTTAGAAAGCAAAAAAAGACCACCTTTGGTAGACTGAGGCATACAGAGTACCCAAGACTTTTCTATTAAGCTGTTAATGCACACTATTTTTTGAGGTGATGAGTAATAATTCTGAGTAAGCAGCATACAGTATTTGGCAACCCCAACTTTCAACTGTTTAACCACTTACTACTTTTACAAGGCAGCTCTCTACTTTCTGTTCCTGATACCAAGCGCTTACTCTAATTTGGAGGGACATTTATCACCAAAGTCAAGCTTGACATTGGTCTCTCTCCATGAACAATACTGTTTTCAGGGAGACATTGTAAAATGCCACCACTCTGCCATAGAGAACTTGGACTCCTAGAGATAACTGCATGTCATTCTGCTGGTGACAAACCTTGACATTCCCCTTACTTCTATTAAATGAAAGTATACACTATCAAAATGATCTACCACGGTTTTTACAAACTGAATTAATACACTTCTGAGTTTACTCTTCTCGAGTTCTGGTCACCTCAAGACTGAGCATTAGTCTTGAGACCAAGTTTACCTTAGCCACGTACATCACTCTTCATTAAATAGCACTGCAAAAATGTTGACCAACATACTCAACAGCTTAGTGGAGCAGTAGTGTCTCAAGCCTTTCACATTATTTGACACTGAGTTAGCACTTTTGCAAGTGTTTTCCTTTACACAGTATTGCACCCAAAAGGTAACACTCTGCTAATTTGCAATTTGAACTGTAATTTTCAGGCATCCATTAGCTATTTCAGGACACCCTGGTTCACCAGCCTGGCTATGCAGCGATCAAAAATTTACTTTAACCTTTCTGTGCATTTCAATCCTGAATCAATTAGTGTATTCAGCTAATTCAAGGGAAAGCTAGGAGTAAACCATCTCAAGTAAGTTGACTACTTTTGGGGGCAAGGGCTTGAGAGGAGAGTTCAAGACCTCCACTAAGACTGTGAAGACTACTTGTTAATGCTCTGACTAGATGGAAGAGAACACTTTTTAATTAGTAACATATAGGTGATCGCAGCTTTCATGGATACAAAGATTTAAAATTATCTGAAGTGCACACCTGTGTACAGCTTCAGATTGAGATAAGCAGCTCCCAACAGACTAACAGGCAAGCTCAGTCGTGAACTGAGATCACTTAGATTACTTAATAGTTTCTTCATGTAGACAGTTCCATATGTCACAAAGTACTAGAAGAAGCAAAATCACTTAAGAAACCAAACCCATACAGCACAATAATTATTGCCCAAAGCAGCTGAGCTGGAAAGACTTGCATTGACAGAAGAGCATCACAAACTTAACACTTATGTACACATGTGGAAAATGGAATTCAAAGTTAACTTGGTTACAGGAAATACTGTGCTGTACACATACAGGACAGGTAACGATCTGCAGATAGTTCTAGAGATGAATCAGATCTAGTGGTTTGCAAGCTGAGTAAGTTAAAAAACTCATAGTGTTGTAAAATGGTAGCATACAAGATCCACAAAATAATCCTATGTTCTATACAACACATACAGGATCCTAGTGGGAATACTGAGGTCTATTTTGGTGCTGTATTTCACAGAAAGATGAAGACTGAGTTTGGAAGACAGCCATGCAAGGTATCAGAAAGCTATAAAAGATATCCACGTGAACAACAATCGAGGAACAGGGAACTGTTCTAACAGAAAAAGACAAGAACTGTCAAGTGTTTCAAAACAGAATGGAACAATCTCTCTCGATTTACTGTAAGACTACTTAATAAAGGAGGCAAGAAATGAGGATGGCAAGAAATCCCTTTGACAGCAGAAATGGAGTAAAATGATTCACAAGCTCTCACCATTACAACACTTACCAATCTGACTTATAGTGAAACACAGCACCTAGTAAGGATGACTTTAGTTCATATTAGGGGAAAGGTTACAATTAACTTTATGACTCTTCCTTCAGAAAGTACTTCAGTTTATTTCTTTGCTGAGCTCTATACCACTCAGATGCCACTGAAGAACAGACTGAAGGATAAATGAATTTGAAAAGTTAGACAGGGTGCTCAGGCTTGAGACAGCTACATCCTACTCCTATGTATTTCCCACTCTACCTAAAATTGTGGTCAAAATCCAAAATAAATAAGCTTATTACTGCCAAGTTCAGAAGCTTGTGCTTCAACATATTTCATTATTTAGTTATCAAGGAGCAGTTTCGCAAACACTTCAAATTCAGCTTTGCTGGGAGGTGTCAAATGTGAATATACAAGAACTTAAGTTACAAATTTAACATCAACACACAACAGTGACAGAAATAGCAACAAAAACACATCCAAGTTCCTGTATAAGGTTGAGCAACAGTTCATGACTTTTTATTTTCAAAGTAGTACAGGGTGTTTTTGTAACACATTTAAGCCTGTCTCTGCCACTAATCAGTGACTTGCCTATACATTTCAGTCTTTTAAACAGGTAAACAGGCTTTTAAAATAGCTTTTTACGGGTTAACATAGGTGTCTGAATGCTGTCCTCCATCCTCCTCAGGGAAGCTGGACTACTGCTGCAAGCCAGAGCCTCAGAATGGCACAGTGAGAGTGGATCACTTCCGGAGCAAAATTCACTACCACATAAACAGTAAGAGTGTATGCTATACAATCCGTATCACCATCAACAGAAATATTTAGAGTTTGTTGCACGCTGCAGAGCACCAGACAAAAGAACAAGGAAATCCAAGTCAGGGTATTAGGAAACAATAGTTGACATCAAGATTATTTAAGAAACTTGTTCCAGCACTTAGGACGTGAATATTAACATAGGCAAGAGAAGGTCTCATTGTCACAGTCCCACAGTCCTCATTATGAACTTGATAAGTAAAACTGAAGTCCCATATATCCTGTGCTTTCCTTCATCTGCACTGTTGTTTCCACTTATGTCAGTCCTACTCGTGAATGGGTGCAGGGGGAGTATGGCCAGAGGAACTTGTATTAGTATGAAATGCCAAAAAATTAAAATATATGGGAGGCACATTTCTTTTCAGACCTCAGCAATAACTTTAAAAACCACACATTATTGAAACAGCCTAACTCCAGGAGAGGAAGCAGAGGGAGAAATGGCAACAGACACTTCCTGTTGTTCCCTCCTGTATGATGTATCAGAAGTCAAACTACTGGAAAGTTTTTATTTTAAAATAATTAACAAGATTGTATTTATAATTAACATTCACTCATCAATATTAGAATATTTACCCTTGATAGAAATTGATAGTGACTAGTTGTCAATAATATAGTAAGCTGATTAAAAAAAAAAAAATTATAAAGGTCATAACATCAAAATAGACCTCTAAAGACTGCAGCATTTCAATACGCACTTAAATATAGTCTACACACACATCTCAGCTACTTGGTCCAGCAGCTCCTCAGTGGTCTGCCAGAAAATAGGAATGCTAAATTTCATGTACAAAACTATTTACTGATGGCAGAAATTTATACTTCTCGTTTAATATCCGCTTTGAAGTTTGTTACATTATTATGCTGAGTCAAAATGTTTCTGTATAATTTCTCTGCATATACTATTCATTTTAAATTGTCTTACTAATTTCAGTCCACACTGGCAATAGATTTGGAGTGATTTATTTGCATGTCTTTATTGCCATTATCGGTATATTAAATCCATTCTAGGGCAGGATTAGAAATGCATAAAAAAGAGACAACTACCCTGTCTTCACAGGATGTTACAGCTCTACTTAAAATTGCTGAAAGCCTGTGGACAGGTTAAACATGCATTACTTTTCTGTACTCTCCTCTTTTGTTGATAACCCATGCTTATTATTTCACGCACTGAAATTCTGACATTGGTTTCTGACCTGATTAATGGGTCAAATTTTTTTACTCTGGCATCCACTGCTAGTAAAATATTACTATGAGTAAGTTACCTCTATTTGCATTTTTCAATGTTTTCTTAGAACAGATAAATAAAAATAATCTCATAGATTAGTATGCAAACAAAAGCTTGACTTTAAGTACTGTTAATGGAAAATTTCTTAAGGCATTTATAGGTTGAAGAAACAGGTAGATGCACTTGGATCTAAGTATGAAGGTGACACATTCTAATTACAGAACAAAAACTAGGAACTGAGAAACACTGGGTGCTTATAATCAAGTCTGAAGTGAAATTTAACACTTCCTCTGAGTTTAATAAAAATTATTCATGCATAACCACTTACACTTAAGTTCGTAAGAGAAATAACACAAAAATAGAAAGCAATTTTGATTTATAAATACTTCAACATCTACTGTAATATTTTACCTGAAGTCCTTCACCCTCTCTGTCAAGAAGCTGATTTGTACTACCAACAGATTTAAGCATCCTGACATTAACCCAGCCATTCAGAACAGGAATAACTACAGCTGGCAGAGAAGGGATCCCTTAGCGCTGGGTGGGTACTCTGTGGGTTACTTTGTCATTAAGATGCTTCTCAAGCAACCTTGTGGTGCTCTGGTTTCATCTACTTGGACTTTTGCTTTTGAATGGTTTTGCAATCTTGCTGGACTAGCAAAAGCCCACCTCTGTTCCTTGTCCTCTCCATCTGGCTGTCCTTCCTGCTGCAACATCACAATTACTGTTACTAGCTGTTGGGATTTTTACCCCGACACCCCCCTAATTAGGGGTTTTCTGTCTCTCAGAGTCCCATACCAGTGTTGAAAGATGAGACAGATCCTGCAGCTCGGTCTTCAAAGATGTTTATTCTATTTCTTATCCCAAGGCCTTACAGGAGTGTCAATGCACTAGGGGAAAACGCTGCTACAGGANACAACCTTGTGACATGCTACACTAAGTCTCACAAACACACTTCTGTTAGCAAATAGCTTAAGCAGCCTACCAGAACTACCTACCCACTCAGTAAGCAACAAAGAACTTCAAAAACAAACAAAAAAAGTGTTTTATGCAGCAGCAGACTAATGCTAAGAAAAATGACTGTTTAGCATAGAAAATAATTTCCTCTCTGGATTTTAGTCAAATTATTATGTGCCACTTGAAGTATCTATTTCTCAAACAAAAAAAATTTTACCCAAAAGGAACTTTTGCATGAGGTTTGGTAACCTGACTAGAAAGTTCCTTCAGAAAATGTCAGAGTAAGCTGACAGAAATCTGAACTTTTCAGTGCAATGAGATATTTTACCCATCTTCCCCTACTCTCAATCAAGTTTTTAGATATTAAACTTGCATGAGCTGAAGTGACTTAAAGGACGAATGAGGAGTTAGTTTAAGGTTCACATAAGTGTTGTTTGTACAAATTTGAACAAAAAATGGGGCTGACTTCCAGATTCCATGAAAATATTTTCTTTCAGATGCTATCAAACTTATATTGGAAAAATGCACTGTTTCTTAAATATTTTCCATTCAAACCTATATAAAAATTACAGATTATAGCAGTTACCCCTCAATGAAAGTACAGAAAAAAGACATTTGGAGGCATATTCTTTAGGAATAATCAGACTGAAAGACTGAATTCAGACACTTCTGTGTTATGTTTAATTCTACCAANAGACCCCCCAGGGCAGTTTGAGGTGTTTTCCACCTGCCCTGGACTCCAACAACTAGCAATACTTTTCAATGTGTAACAGCACATTCAGTAATTCTTTTAGAACAGTACACTGACAAGGGAAAATTACCACAGCGGTGGTAATTGTCAGATTACCATAACAGTGAAATTAATGGTTCTTCAAACTTTATAGGTAAGGTCATTACTAGTTTTTTAGGTTACTTGAAAAACAGGAACTCCATTTTATGTGGTTAACAAGAATTTTCTGAAAGTTTCAGGCTGAAGATGTTTTTGAGTTTTGAATTTTCTCACAAAAATATCCTGAAGTGCCCTTATTGACTGCAGTCAAAATTATGCTGTTTAAAGTTTGCTCTGTAGTTTTTTAAATTGACTTATGAACAAAGACCAACAGTCAGAAAATAACCACCTCGCAACTAAATATCTCAATTTTAGGTTACTTGTTTGAAAATGTATCAGTGTTAAATGAAATGAAATAACTGCTTTAATAATAACTCTTTCTTAAATTTGAATTAACCAAATGTCAAATCCAGTGGTTTGGGTTTTTCCCACCATTTAAACTAGAGCTGCACTTAATGTAAAAATGGCATCTAAAGCATCTTACTTGGTTTGACAACTGTATTTTAAGAAACAAGTTACAGCATACAAATAATTGCACAAAATTAGAATTATTTAAAAGCTAAGCTATCTTTGACCACAAGGTTGCCATGGCTCCTCCCCTCATTTGAGAAAAAAATGCTAAATAATGAGATATAAGTTTTACTCTTCTTGATGTTTCTGTATAACCCTATTATAACTAGCTAACTCCTTCCACAGTGTCTAATCAAGAGTGAAAGCAATAAAGCAGCGGCCACTCCTTCAAGGAAAATTTTTGCTGAGTGAGACAGACCACTTTAATTTAAGGAGGAAAAGATGCTTTCATCCCCATAAAAGGGACTTATGTCAATTAGCTTTGGAAAACTGCTACCTGATGCCTTTCAGAGACAAACTCTAAGATTCATGCCTCCTACTCCAGATATAAACACCTCATATATCATCACTTCAAAATGACAAAGAAAACCTACCTACTCACTACATGCCAACTTGTTGGATATCTAGGTACCCCTCTGAAAAATTATCTTTTCCAATTTGAAACAGCAAAATTGGATATTGTAACAAGTTCAGGAAGACTTATTTTGGTTTGACAAACAAAAGATTTTGCAAATCTCTAAAACAAAAACAACTATTGAACTAGATTGTTGAAGTCAATAATGAAGACATTAAGAGTCTGCATGCAGCAAATAAAAACTACGATGGAACAAAATGGGACAAACTTAAACTGATGCAAAATTTCTCATAAAGTATTCATTTCTAAATAAATTCTCATCAAGTTCTCAATTCAGGTGGTGGATTAACATTACAAGAAGTCATTACCTTGATCTCAGGGGTTCAAGTTCATTTGCTCAAAGTAAGTTTATTGATACAGAAGTTTCTCAAAACAAACAGCAATTCACTCCCCTCATTTTCTCATAGCACTGAACTAACAACATTTAAGCCAGTTCATCTAATATTAGGTTAGAAAATCTAGATTCCATTCTGAAACCATGGGAGAGACCAGCAGAAGGCAGTCTTTCAGATTATTATTAAGAGGAGAGTAACTTCTCAAATACACTAGCACGGTGCTCAAGTACCATCAATGTTTTGACACCAGAGATATGCCTGATCAATACATCCAATGAAACATTCAGGTAGAAGAATGGACTCCTACTTACACATGAACTACTTCCCTATTTGCCTCACTGATGGCTTTACAGTAGCTTTAGATGTATCCCTCCTCCAGTTCAGGGCAATGAATAAACATTTTGAGCTATACTTGAAACTATGTCGTAAAGATTCAGGAACCTCAATACAAGAAAAAAAAGTACTATTATAACCCCCGCCCTGCAAGTTTTAGTGGCTTTTATGCCTGAACACAAGCTCTTTTACATTTCTCAGCCATCAGCTACTCATTGGTTCTGCTAAGCATGAAGTTCTTCTACGTCTGCTTATATTTAATATAAAAATATAAAAAAATATAAAAATATAAAAATTCTACGTCTGCTTTATATTTAATATAAAAATAATTTT
>WBMY01008543.1:226801-251411 GCA_013397315.1 Donacobius atricapilla
CTGTGTACAGTTCAGGCACGGAAATACAAGAAAGACATAAAGCTATTAGAGAGAATCCAAAGGAGAGCCACAAAGATGGTGAAGGGTCTGGAGGGGCAGTCATATATGGAGAGGCTGAGGTCACTTGGTTTGTTCAGACTGGAGGAGACCTCATTCTGGTCTTCAACTTCCTCACAAGAAGCAGTGGGGACAGGCAGTGATCTCTTCACTCTCAGGATCCACGATAGGACCTGAGGAGGTGGCATGAAGCTGAGTCAGGGGAGGTTTAGGTTGGATATGGAGAGCAAGTTTTTCACCTAGAGAGTTGTTGAGTGCTAGAACAGGCTCTCCAGGGAAGGGGTCAAAACACCAAGCCTGACAGAGTTCAAGAAGTGTTTGGACACTGCTCTTGGGCACACGGTGGGACTCTTGAGGCTTTCCTGCACAGGACCAGAAGCTGGACTCAGTGATCCTGGTGCAACCCTTCCAATTCAGCATATTCTGTGATTCTATAAATCAGCTCACAGTGCAGTTCCAGGTTATAAAAAAATACAGCTGATCAGGTGATCCCGGTAGGTCAAGTTGCTAAAAGAAAAGAAGTAACCACTAACAAGGTTAAATATGCTTCAAAAGGAAGTTAGGCAGGTGATACATGAATAGCTGTTTACTTATTTAACACCCTATAGTATGTATTAATTGTTTATCATCCTTCTCTGATTTCTTTGGGTTTTTTATTTTTTTTTTTTTTGAAAACATGCTTCATTGGAAGAACCCTGAATTAGCTGAACACAAAAGACATATAAATCACATGAATCATGCGATGTGCTCTTTTCCTAACACAAAATAAATCAGGTTGCTGTCGATTAACCCCCTTTTCCACCAGTAGAGTTCATGTTTCATTTTCACCAATAACTTGGCAGACTTCCCTTTGTAACTTTTTGGCAGCATGTGTCACATTCCCCTCCTCCCCCAGCTACAGAAAAACATCCTTGGTTTACTTCTCACTATAAGTGCTTTTATTGTTTTCTGTAGCTGCATCTAGCAAAGACTACAAAGTGTTCTTCGCAACTTCTCAGGTCTGTCCTTTACTCTTCTAACATTTTCATCAGACATCATTTGACTCCTTTATGCTTCCAGGGAGTTCTTCTGTTTCTCTTCCCTTTCTTCCTGTAGATCACAACTCATTTCATTTCGATCTCATTTCTTTCTGAGGTTCACTGTTTCTAGCCCAGTGTTGCCTTTCCCCTTTACACTCAGAAGCTGTTGTAAATTGATACAGTTCTTAGCCAGTCATATGACAGGACCTTGGGGGATAAATAGGGATTTTCATCTGTAACAAGCTAAGGACATGTGCTGAGGCCAGGATATGTCCTAATGACCTTTCACAGCCAAGATAAGGCAAGAAAGAGGAATGTTTTAGTTATGCAGGGAAGCAGGAAGCAAGTAGGAATACACTATCTCTCCTCAGGATTTAAAGCACCTTGGAGAGCTTCAGCTGCTCTTTTCCAACCTGCAGCAGTCTCAAGCAACATACATTAATTGAGAGGGCACTGGGCAATAAAACCCAGATCAAAACACTTTGAATAGGAGCACCTGAAAACATTTACAGCATTTTCAAAATGGAGTAGCACAGACTTAAGTGTCTGTGGCAGAGGTAATCTCTGTACCCCAAGGGCTCCTTTGAGAGTTCACATTAAAAACAAAAAACAAACCAACAAAAAGCTCCCACAGCTAAATCATAATTCCATTCAAGAATATGCTGCAGGAAATAGGCCTCCAGCATCCACAAACACCTTTTCTGTATGTCTCCTAAACTTTTTTTCAAGGCACCTGCAGAGAATCCTGCAGAAACAAAGATAATTCCAAGTATTCAAGCATCCTAGATATTTCCAAAACCAATGGATGCTAGCTCTTAAATTCTAAACTTTTCTAAGCAAGCACAGTTTACAAGAAAAAACACTCACATGGCTACAGTTACTGAGGAAGTTGTTAGCCAGCTCAAGTCTCATGAGTCAGAGCTGATTGCATTGCCACAAAATCCTTCCTGCTATACAGCTGTCAAGCCTGAGGTATTCATAAATAAGCTTCAGAGCAGTATCTGCTTGAAAAACACTGGTTCAGGTGCTTAAGGCAAATCACATAGGAAAGATTAAGTGTTTTTATATACTTTATAACCTTCAAGAGTACTCCATGTGAGCAAAAAACCCCAAAACCAAACCCTGAATGAAGAAACTTTTGCTTCATCTCTCTCACTACTCTAAATGGTGTTAAAAGCATTTTGTCCTTTCCTTACAGAGGAAAGTCAGGGTGATTCATAGCAGACACAACTCAAGTCTGCACATCACAATTATTAAAGTGTTCAGTCAATATTCTCATTGCAGAACTAGAACTTCTCTAAGCTGAAATTATTTTAGAATTTTGAAGGATTTTCTTATTAAGAAAAATCCTGGACTGGAAACTAGGGCACAAGACAAACAATGGAGGCCTACAAAAAATGAAAACTACAATTCCTTAGGTCTCAGATGTGAACATTACTGGCATAAATTCAGCAGAGGCTGCCATCTAGCCTAAGCTAAAACATGAAACCTGATGTTCCCCTTTTGCTTCTCATAGTGCAACTCAAAGCAAATTAAGAGAACTTTACATTCATTTTTTTCTCAGTGGGATTGAGCATGGTGTCAATCAGAAGTTACTTAACTGAAAATTGAGAAAACAAATGCAAGTTTTGGTAATCAAACTTCAGGTTTCTTCTTTAAAAAATAGCCCACACGTATATGCCTTATATCAGAATACCAAAAGCTATAAAAAATGCTAATACTCAGCTTTTAAGAAACAAGAAAAGCCTTATCCAGTGAAACTGACTTAAGTGTTTTTGCATATATTTCATTGATGCGAATGCTGTAACTCACACCTGCAGATTTTTTTTTTTTCACGTAGCATGTGTATAGGGACAAACTACCTCTTTCTTCAATCACTTCTCTTCCACTTGAAATACAAGTTGGTGCATTCTGCCCTTTGCTTCACCTGCTGAGGAAATACTGAAACACCACTCTGCAACTCTGATGTCTATCTTCATGCAACTTCATGTTAATAGGCGTGTAAATATTTTTAAGCCAGCAAACTTCACCAGGTTCAACTTAAATACCTCTTAAAAAGTAGACAAGAAGTTGTACCCTGGAAAATGAGATACAAGTCAGACTATAACTACTCATAAACAATGTTTCCAGCTCAAGAGAGCTGAACACACAACTTTTCCCATGTGAACAGCGTCACTGCCCTACCATGCAAGGTACAATTTATCTATGGGTTAGTTTTTTTACGATTCCCATGGAATTCAGGAAACAGCATCCTTTTTGTGCCGTTCTTCAATTTCCTGAAATCCTCCCATTACAAAGTACCTGAACAAACTACCACTTCCTCCACAAAAAATCCAAATGTTCAGGGCAGTTACCATCAACCTACAGATTTGCTTATTTGTTTTCATAGATCATTCAGGACATGGATGTATTCACTCAAACGCCAAAACCACCTCTATCCTCTCAAGTTTTTAACAGGAAATTCAAAAGATGACTCCAAGGTGATATGGATAGGACAAGAAAGGACAGAGGGGCACAAGCAATAATCAGGATAAAATAAATTGCATCTGTAACTTTTGAAACAGACAGAAGTTAAAAAAAACACAGTATTCACCCATAAGCAAGGAAAACTCACAACAGAAGGCAGCAAACTGGACAAAGGGAGAGATGTGCATGTGATAATTTAGGACTCAATGGACAACACCAGTATCCTATCTTAAAAAAGGAGAATACACAATATATGATGAGCTATAGAAATAAGATAATAAGCACCTTAAAAATTAGTTAGCCTGATGGAATAGAAAAAGAGAAAGCAATGCAATGTAGCAGGTAACAACATTAAATAAAGATAATGAAAAAATCACTCCATAATTTTCACTATGCAGCATGTATCAAAGCAAGAAAAAACATTGCAGTCAAAATATGTACTTTGCGAATAAAGGAAGAAAAGAATCTATTTGACACCAGAAAAAAAAAGTTATATGAACATATTCTACATGTACCTACATTAAGATCTGTGCTGTGTCACTGAAGGAATTAGTTCTAAAAGCACACATGAAAACTGTATTTCAGCTCCCATGTAAAACCAGTTTGGAACTGGCAAAGGCTGTGATTAGTTAACTAGAAAAAAGAGAAATGAAAAATATAGGACAAATTCGGAAAAGTGCATATCTTAAAGTAATTTTTCAAAAGCATTTAATTCATGAGAGATCCAAACTGTGAAGAAATTATCCCCTGCTTCCAAAATGTGAAATGGCTAAAAACATGCTAACTTTTGAAAAATCTTTGAACAGAAAGGTAGTGAAATGAAGTACCACTGACATGATTATAAAGTTGCATTCTAGATTAGAACAATACTTAAAATCATGAATGGAAAAATACTACCCACTGAATCACAGTATGGTTTTACCAAATATTATTATGCATGGTTAAGATTTTACCAGACAAGACCAGTCAAAACATTGTCATTTGTGCCTTATTAAATACTATATAGTAGTATTTTTCAAGTTAGTGTATTTCTCTCCAGAGTCACTGAAAATCTCATGGGTCAAGATAAAGAGAGAGATCACTTACCCACTGCCACCATGGTCAAATAGATTTGACACGGAGAAAATGGACTTAATTTACTGCAAAGTAGAGTCAGATGGTGAGAAACAAGAGAGGCACAGGGGGATTGGGAATGAGGGCTATGGTCTAACACTTTAATTCTGCCACTCCTTCCTCCTGCTTTCAAGTGCTTCAGCAAAGATTGAACCCATCACTGCAATTCTTCAGGGTAAACCTGTTACAGCATGGGCACTTTGGAGACTAGAGCCTCTATCAAGACATATTCAGCTGCCACGACTGAGTTCTATACAGGTGGCAGTGAGGTCATCGGGTCTGGTGTGACTCTCTGCACAGGTTACACCAAAAATGCCTGCACACTGCTCTCCTCTACAGGCTGCAGGGGATCTCACTCTGTGACTGGAGCACCTCTTCCTGCCCAGACAGCTGTTTCTCACACTTTCTCTCATTCCTCCTCCTCACACACTGCTGAGCAGCATCTTTGCCATTTAACCCTGTTTACCTCAAGATGCCACAGTGGCTGTGGGGCTCAGCTGTGCCCTGCACTGGGTTGGCTGAAGCCAACCGTGCTCTGTGCAGGACAACCTGGAGTCCCCTCACGGAGGCTGCATGGCAGACCCCAGCCCCACGAGGTACATCCAGTGCAATCACAAAACCTCATCAAGATCCTTCTGTCACTATGACTTATTTTTGAAGACACTTGGCTTTAGAACTATAAACATGGAAGTAATTCATTTTGCAAGGATTTTTTAAATATCAGTATCTATCCTGGATCTAAGTCTCAGTATGGACCAACTTAAAGGAAGCATTACACTTCATTGCTTACAATACATTTCATTAATAAGGTACAGAAGTTCCAAAAGACCTTACAAGTTCTGATTTACTATATTTGTAATATTTGCCCCCTGGTGCCCCAAGAAAAGCCAAGTAGATCCACAAATCTAGCGAATTAAGATCTACCAAGAGTAACAACACAAAATCCTGGTTCCCTTTCTTAGTTTTAAAATCCAGTCAAAACCTAATAGAAATACTGGACTACAAAGTCTTTCCTTTACTTGTTGCATTCTTAAGCAACAAGAACCCACTTTTTAGTCACATTGACTAGTTGTATTCTTTTTACATTTATTTGTACTGTATTTTATTTTTTTACGACAGTGTAGAAAAACCTTATTACAAACAAGCAAGTAAATAAGACAGTTTTATGTCTATTAAAAGTGATAAACATTTAGGGGCAAAATATGAGATATCTAACTTCTTGCTCATTAGCACATTAAAAAGAAAACTTTCTCATAATGGCATATTTGCACATGTAGAAGAAAAACTTCTAAAGAAAATAGGCTTAAAAATATAAAAGGCTATTAAATGTTTTTACATTCTTTGCTACTACCCAAATATTCTATTTCAAGTCTTTAGTCAGGATATTTTCTTCTCAAAATGCCTTAAAACACTCATATTTCTTTTAAATAATGATCTTATCTTTTCAAAACCTAGCTAAAGTAGAGGCCAGTGAAAGCAGAAGCATGTAAGCAGAATTTAAAATTAGTTTGTTATCATAGCATGCAAATTTAAAATTAGCTTGGTTTAATCCATTGCAAAGAAGCTCTCTCATGGGAGAACTGTCCTTTTAAGTGTGGATCAAGTATACATTGCATATTACTTTAGCACTGAAACCGTATTTGAAATTATAGACCTCTGGTGTAAACCTGGTCAATCTGGTTTTCCGCACACTTGCCGAGTAGATTCAGATGCAAAAGTGATCATATAAAAACAATTTTCACATTTATTTGTGAGGAAATAATCTATCTTACAGGACAGTATCTTACAGATACAGAATCTTTTTTAGATTAGTATTTTATCAAATTATCTCTGTGTTAGTGAAGTGGCATTAGTAGGTAGTATCAAGTCATGCTGTATTGGTTTATACATAAACATACCCCTGACACTGCTACCCTCAAGCGCCTACTGAAAAAACAACTACTTGTGACAGCAAGACCTAGAGTATAACAAATGTGCTCTTGAAATGTCAGCTCAGCCTTAGTCAGAGACATGGAATGGCCCTGTGTTACTAGAAGAAATAGGGCAAGGCTGAAATACTTGTAGACCAGCATGTGCTTGCAGCCATCACCTTAAGTGATCTACTAGTGACTACAGATACATGTAAAAGCTCCATGGATTAGTAAATTGGTATTAACAGATTTAGATACACACTGAGAGAAATCAGGATATAACTAATGGGCCTGTCCTCTTTCAACATAGTCTGAAGAGCTGACTATCAGTTATAGAAACAGAAGCATACATGATATTGCTTTGGGGAGAACCAAGTCAAAGTGAATCCACTGCAGACAAATTCATATGACACTTCTCAGGTTTCCAGTTGGAACAAAATATTTGCATTATCAGGAAGGAAGCCAAGCAATTCTGTATCAACTTTAGACAATGCAGAAACACTGTCTGAGCCACTTTTTTTTAAGTTTATTTTTACTGGACAGTCAAATATACGAGCCGGAATCACACTCACACTGCTGCACTCCTAAAATAACTATTTGTATATTGATTAATTTAGTTGTCCTCACACAATGTACTGCAGTGTGGCACAGAAGACCCAACACTCCCACATACACCAGTGGCAACAGAACAAGATGGATTTCACAAGAAAATAATGAGTGAATATCCAGAGAAGGTACTCTACCCTGAGAGAAAAGCCATGCTTCATAGCTCTATATTGAGCTGACAGATAGAGAGCATTCTGGACTTAGATTCATGGTGATGGGAATGGAAATTCCAGTGCTAGGAAATTGGTGCATTCCAGCTAGAACAGAGGCCTGATGTACCTGCAAAAGCACCACACTAAGACTTAAGATTAGCTTGGTTTGAATCCAAACATAAGCAACTTAACACAGTACAACTGTATAAGCATTTCTATAAATGCAGTATTAACATTATTAGCAACAGGACTTAGGCTAACTATGCAATTCCCAGTCCTGAGCTGATCTCATTAATTTGTTATGAAAACTGTCTCTATGAGCTAGACCTTGGAACCAGGTGTCTCTTGTTATTGACACAAAATTTAAGCATAAGATATCAAAGACCTTGAACCTACAGACACAGATGAAAAGCCGTGGTCCCAGAACCATAAACAATTCCTTAATGGTCAAATACTGGTCAGTGAAAACATGCAACCTCCACAGCTGGGAAGGCTGTTTTTGCTCTCGGTAGCAGGGGTGACTTAGAAAACCCAAACAGCTGAGCAACAGGGCAAGAAAGCAAACAAGGCTGCAGCCTGGGAAAGGAACACCTCCCCAGCATCACACCACATGCAGTCCAACACCAGGTGCCCCAGTCGTATACGAAAAGATGCTTACAAAAGATTCTAATTTGGGCCTGTGTGTGTTTTGGCAAAAGATGCATACTTCAGGTCTATACCTGTCCTGTCATCCAACTCTCCCCATCCCTCACTGAAGAGTTCTTCAATTAGGTTACCTTTGCCTCAGCAACTAGGACCATCAAGAACAAAGATATCAGGGTAGAAAGACGGTACTGGCTCCATGATACAGCATAGTTACAGATAATTCAGAATGTAAGTCAGATATAAGTGACTGCTTTGAATACAAAATGATAATTGTTACCGTGTATTAACTAATGTATAGCAATAATTAACAATGTATAATAACTAATTAAAAGGACAAAGCATGATGCTAATGAATGTCAGCCTAAAAGCTTTCATCCTAAAATTTAAAATTGACCTGAATTGTCAGTCTAAACTCTGCCATCACACTAGCTCTAATTCTTTTAGATATATATATTTGCATGTGTGTACATATAGATCTATAAATATATATATCCCCACATAATTAGTTTTGAAAGAGATGAAAAAGAAAGAGCAGTGCTTGTCATTAAAAGACAGTAACTTAAAAAGTTTTAAGAATATATTAGCCACCAGTTACAATACAACCTCAGTTAAGTACCTGTAGAGCTGGAGTAGTAAATCCTGTTCCAACTAGTCCTCCTAACTAAGGAATGATGGACCTCAGTTGAGAGGAAAAACACAACCAGATTTAGAAAGTGGTGAAGTTGGTCACACTATTTGATTGAATTCACCCTAACTAGAATTCAACAACAACACAGAAAAATAGCAACCAAAGTATATGTCTAAAGGAGGAGGGAAGAAGATGAACTGGGAGAAGGAAACAACACTCAAGCAGTCATCTGTGACAAACTATTTTGAATGTGTGAACAGAAAGGGTGGTTAAGCAAGTGACTTTGGGAAGCATCTAAAACAGATGGCTGGCTGCAGCTGCATAGGAGATGAAAAGTATGCTGACTTTTTGACTTAGTATTCTGTGAATGCACATCCAAAAGTGAGGTCTAATACTGTACAAATCCTCAACGGAGATGTTGAAAACGTCATTAACAGCTATCACAAGACACATCAGATAATCAACAGCAAGTTGCCTAGGAAGACTGTTGAGCAACACCACAGCCCTGGAGAGGGTGACGTATGAACCAGCCATATTCACGAGCAAGAAATCAACCATAAATCAATCTCATGAAAATGCACAGAAATTCAGATTGAGCAAATAGGGATTTCAAGCAGCACAGAAAAATTTGCTGAGCTATAAAATCCTAGCTTTACTACCTAAAACACTGAAATTATTTAAAATTGGGTACACATCTGTGAGAAATACTCCACAGCATGAAACTGCTCCAATATACTGCTCCACAGGCATGAATTATGACCCTGAATGTATGTCAAGTAATGGACAGTGTTAGAATTTAATTAGCATAATAAGTCAGGTTGGAGAATTATATTCTCACTGTTAATAAGAAGACAAATACTGCTGGATTATAGCCCTAATTTTTTAAGTGTGGTAACACATGATTACATTCAAGTACTAAAGACTAACTCTTCAGCAATATTAAGTAATGGTAGAATATGGGGTTAATTTACATTGTAGATACTTTTTTAACCTCTTAACCACTTTAGAACCTGCGTCACAGTACAAACAACAGCCTCACTGAGCTGATCTGGATGTGTATTTTTCCATTTCTAGCTTAATTTCTCCAATACACACTATAGAAGAAACCATCCATTTCTCCACCATGCCAAATAATTGGTTTTTTGTCAGACAAGGATATTAGCACTTCGTAGAACTTACACATATATACACATTTTCACTTCTCATCAAGCCATCAATGGCTGGTTCAGATAACTCAGAGGCATACACAAATTTGTACAGAGGATGTGAATGCCAAAACTAATTGTCCAGAAAAATCCTGCATTTTAAGCAACTTCCACATGCCACACCAGCAGCAGCCCAGTGTCATCTCCTAGGCATTTACTCCCTTTCCCATCCTCCCTATCCTGTTGCTCTTTGGCATTTTCCTCTCCAGAACAAAATCACCTCAGGCCTTTCACACATGAGTAAGTATTCCTAACCACATTCGTCTCTGTTTAGAATATCCATTTCCCATTTAGCCAAAATATCCCACCAGTCTAGATTTAACTACTTGGTTGAGACACACACCAAAGCCTAACAGTACAAATTGCCACATGCCCTAAATAAACCCTGACCTAGTTAAGGTTCGTATTATAGATCTTAGTTTACTCAGGTCATTTCTTTAGTAGCAACTAAGGCTGAGAAGCCACTTTATCAAATTACAGAAAATTATTTATCCAATTAAATGCCCATCACATCATGCTATACCAGATTGTTCCCTAGCCTCAGACAGCTGGAAACAATATTTTCCCAAGCAATTAGCAATTACTACAAATTTACTGCTAGTGTTTCTGCCCAGGGCACGGATTTATTGCTTAGCTTTTTTAATAAAAACTTTCACAAAGTAAAACCTATCTGTTCCCATTCAACTTAACTAGCAACAAACTCAAGCATACTTAACAGTAGATACAAGCTGCTCTTAGAGCATTCTTTTATCATAAGCAGGTACATTAGCAAGATCAAATTTTGACAAAGTAGCTAGAAAAAAAAGTAAATCCAAACTTTATCTCCTCTATACCACTTCTCTACACTACTACATCAACTGAGTCCAAAATACTATTAGATTTTACAGTGTATAAAGTGATCAACATACTGTTAATGTCAAGATGAATTTTTGAAAGTCTGTTTTGCAAGACATGATTCTTCATGCCACTAAGACCATTTCTCTAGCACTGAGCAATTTCCTTCAATTAAAAATACACATCTTTATAATAAAGCTTAGAGATGTGTAGGGTTTGACATTTCTGTGAAAAAAAACACATAGGAAGGTTCTGCATGTGATTTAATTGATCAATGCATGAAGAATTTTCTGTTTACTTGCCAATCTATTTTTAAAAATGTCAATCTGTACTTCCTCTCACAAGCATCCAATTATTAATGGTGGTCAGTATCACTATAAATAAAACAGAAATACTACTAGGGTGAGGAAAGGCGGCTGTTCAACTAACCATATCTTTAAAAAGTGGAGTAAGCTTTTTATTTTTAGTGGTTGATTACTGGATACAAATATGTCAGTCTGTCTTCAGACTACATACAAGGCAATGAGAAATTTAAAATTGAAAACTGCCAGTTTAGCTCTTTCATGTACAGTGTTCTTGTTCTTTTGGTAAACTGAAAGTAACATGGCTTCATCTGTCCTAATTTATAAAATGAATATTTATTAAGTTCTTTACAACAATTTATTACCGCTTAGGACGGAAAAAAAGTTAAGACAATTCACTAAGCTGTCCTTCAAACAGATTTCCATTTTCCATCTTATTGCTTTTCTTGAGCTCCAGATAGTCACAATAGATATTCAACCCCTACATCTTTTAGAAGTTCATTCTAAAGCTAAATGGCTGGCTTTCAATTTTTATATTAATATAAAATGTCATTACTGCCTTCATTGAGCAACTGTGCTTTCCAATTGCTGTTTCTGGAAGAAAAAAGCCCCAACAAATTAGTTTACTTGAAAGTATCTCCACTATGCAAACTGAATTGATTGCTCAGTCCTAGTTCAGGCATTTCCACAGAGCTAATTGTCTGTTTACAATACAATAAAAACAAAGTACTCCAAAAACCCCAAACTAGAAACCAATAGCAAGTTTCTGTCACAGTGTAGCTAGTCTGTAGCTAAACAGATAAATCTGGCTATAATGAGAAACCCAATTCGGCTTTCCTAGTTTGATAAACAAGTCTCAAGGTGAACAATCATGGGATGGATTTAAATTCAAACAGAGACTTCAGCCAATCCCTTCCAACCCTAAATGCAGATGCATCACTGGCCAGGGACCTGAGTGGTGTTAAGACCCAGATCTAGACCTGGGAATTTTAAACTCCCTGTATAAGAAGGTTCCAAACAACTAAACAGACTGTTTGTCTTATGATCAAGAGGACTCGAGCCATAATTTCTGTCTCCAACCTAGGAGCACGTGTAAGACGTGGTGCACCGTATGAGGACGACAGCCATCCCGCGAGCGGAGCGAAACACAACAGCCCACCGGGCTGTATAGAAGTATGGCAGCATGAAGAGCGACCAGAGCATGTGAGAACAGCTGCTAAAGCAGTAAAATAATGGAAATAAACAGAGGACAGCACGTGCAGAGCCTTTCCAAACCAGCGAAAAAAGCTGAAAAAAACAGAGCGTGTATGGAGAGCCACCAAATCGGCAGCGAGAAGCTGCAACAATGCCGCAAGGGGAGCTGTTTGCAGTGGAAAGCCGGCGCAAATCCAGATTCGCCTTTAGAAATATCCCTTGTAAATAGAAACCCCATCGTCAAGGTATAGATTCTCCTTTTACCTAAAAGGGCAATAAAGTATATGAAGCAGGCATGGCTAGCCTTGCTGGCATGGTCTGGAAACCAGAGACTGAACGTTATAAAGCCCCTTGTTTTGGACTTGCTCGGGTGGCTGGAAGCTGAGCAGGATACAGACATGGCAGTAAAAATGCCGTGGGCACCACCTGCTGAAACATCCACCAAGGACACAGAGAGGGGCAGAGCAGCAGGTGAAAAATCAAGAGGGGGCGCAGACGTTTGCCAGGGCTCCTCCACCGCCACCAGGCATATCTTCAGAATGCCCAGGTCTGCCCATGCCCCAAAGACAGCCCACCAAAAAACCCAAACATGGTAGGCGCTTCAGACGCGGGTCACCCGAGAAGGCAGAGAGCACATGGCACTGGAGTCACTCATCCAAAATGGCAGAGCGCACCAGGCAGCCCGCAGGGGGAGAGACACCGTGCCAAGCGCGCAAAAGCAGCGGCTGCAGCTGCCCCCACCGTAGCATTCAAGACTTCCTCTGGCGTGCCCACCAAAAACCAAAGGAAACGGCGCCATGTCACCAGAGGCCAGAAAAGAAGGTGGCAGCCTCGCCACTGGAGCTGTCCTGGCACTGTGCTGGCCCAAACCACGCATCGAGTTGCTGGTGCCTGGGGCGGCAGGCTGTTGTGTACCTCTGCATCCACAGTCAGGACTCGAGAAACCCGAGAAAAATCGAGGCAGACAGTGGCACAGTCAGCACCCGAGAGACTGGGAGGCCCAGCCAGCCTCATGCCAGCTGTGAGCAGCCCCAGACTCCAGCAGAGCGAAGCGGAGCCACCCACCATCACCGACAGATCCCGTCGCCTGGCAACCACAACAGCAACGACATCGACCCCTTCTGCGCAGCCAGTAAGAGCCTGTAAGTCTTCTGGGACTAGGGAAGGAGAGCCAAAAGATGGCCCCTGATCCCCCAGTTTGGTTAACCTTGAGGGAAGCCCCGACATTGTCACAGGAGAGCTCATGCTACCGTGTGCCATGCGGCCTTGGCTGGAAACAGGGCAGGACCTTTGCAGCAACACATCCCCTCTCCATATGCCTTCTGCAGAGGTGCAGCGGCAGGGAAGGGGCACACAGATCTGTGAAAATGCAGTGCCACAGCAGCAGCGGTGAGCCTGCCATAACCAGAAGACACCTGCGACTGCATGGAGCTTTGAGCCAACCCCAACCACACCAAAAGCCACCAGATCCAAAAGAGGGTTCCCAGACACCAGCCCCCTGATGTGACTGAGGATCAGGGCAGGGCAAAGCCCCTTCGGGGAGCCCAGCGAGCAGAAAGCGGCAGCAAAGGCGGCGGGGGAGGCGCACAGGGTGTGGTGCCATGGGGGCAGTGGGGATCAGGCCATCCCAAAAAAATGGCACCGGCTGCATGGCATGGCCACCACGTGGCAGCAAATAGGCCTCCCTCCTAGCGAGCCCAGCGGGACATCAACAACTCCCTGCCGTGTGGGCAGTAAAGGAGCAAACCTAAACAGCGCCAGCCAAGGCAATGCCAGCACAGGCAGCGCCGGGTTCCTACCCCACACACAGAGCAGCGTCTGCCTGGTAAAGCACGGCCGCTCTCCAGTACAGCAGCAAAGCCCCACAGCCACCCTGCCTGCCGCTGCTTTGACTCTGCCAAGGCTCTCATACCCTAAAAACTCTAATAAGCTAACATTAAATAGAAGACGGGCTAGTTTAATAGCCCCTTCCTCAAGAGGTAGGACTGCAGCACATGCATATGCTGAAGCTGAAACGGATTCTTATAACATATCCCAATTCTTTTGCAGTTACTGTGATGATGTCTCAACAATGTTACAAATATGGACAACAGTTTGCTGAGTATGTCCTGAAGTTTATAGTACAATACTTATTGATTTTGTTTTGGGGGATTCTGCAGGCATCAGGCTTGCTCCATCAACCTGAAAAATAAAACTCACTGTTTCGAATTTAAATTGTCAAGTGCTGTCAGGAGTGTTTGTGGCTACAAGCTAAACCTGTTGTTTCCTACAGCTAATTCATAGAAATTTTCTGCCTTTGCTATTCAAATAGCGATTCCCACCCGATTTAAGGAGTCAGTGCTGACATTATGCCCATGTTACCATTATCCCAAATCCCTAATTTAAGATTGCCTTTTATAAATAGAGGCTCCTGTAATAATTCTAATTAGGAAGATATCCTTTCAAGTAGAAATTAACTGATACTTCTTTTTCAAGGTGCTCTTTCTAGAAAACAACTTCCACCTTACATTTTCCCTAATGTAAAAAGATTGCCACTAGAATGAGAAACCTAACCCTAACTACCTTTCATATTTAAAATATTAATCACGTCTTCTTATTTTTAACCTAAAATATAACCATGACTTTTAATTTTGTGTTTTTTACAATTTAATATGCAGATGTTAATCATAGAACTAAAGTAATTTCTGATTACAAAGAAGTTAAAAACCATATATAAGAAGGTATTAACATACTGATATAACATACTAATATAACATATTAATGATTCATACTAATACATGCAATATATTCATACAATATTTGTGGTAATATTCACCTAGCCTTCATCACCTTACAGTGCTAAAAGAGATTTTCTCGCTAAGAAATAGAGGTGATACCTCAATTCCAACCATATTACTAATATTTCCCAGTTAAGGATCTTCTATAAACAATTATCCTGTGTTGCAGATATACTACCATTTATTATAAATTTAGTCTACCCTGTCAGTATGGAGACTTAGCAACCTTTAGTGAGTGAAATCCCAAGGTTATAAGGAAAATGCATTTATGTCTTTCACTGCTTTGTGGAGTTTTCTTTAACTTGTTAAGTTTATTTCAAAGGTATTTTAGACAGCAAGATTAGCAGTAACATTGTGCATTTCATTTCAGTAATGCTTATTAGTTTCTTTTCAGATTAGTCTACAACTAGCACCCAAGGATCATGACCGAGCGAAGAAGCCTTCACAAGAGAAATTCAAAAACTCCAAATATACACCTTAAACCATCTATAAAACCCTTAGAATGACAATTTATTTATAACTTTACTCAAAAACTGCAAGAATCAAATGTTTTAAAGACATTATTAATGCAAGGATGTGTTGCTTTTAATCATATACCAAGATATGAACTGCAAAACCTAACTATGACAGAGATGTTTCCTTTGATAGTTTTGAATTGGTTTGTAACAAAAAGGTAAATAATACTTTCAAAGGAGTTGTATATATATGTATATAGTTATAGCTATCTATAAACTTTTTATGTCATTGATTATTTAGCCAAGGATACATGACAAAACCAGCTGTTCTATGAATTATTACTAAAAGATTTCTTTTAAAGAAATAATAGAGAAGTTCTGCCCAGCCTAGGCCCTAGCCAGGTTATGGCCTTAAGTGGCAGAAAAAGTATCAAACCCAGGTGTTCCTGGGCTAAAAATGAATGCAAGTCACTTTGACTAGCTGATCTGGCTTAGCAAAAGCTGAACCCCTTTTCCTTAGAGATAAACATAAAGGCCTTGTCCAGAAAAGGCCTTCCATTGTGAAGGCCTTCACCTCATTGCGAAAAGGAGGCTCCTCAGCAATAGCAGACATTGGGCGACAGTAAAGCATATAGGCAGTTAAAAGTTTCACCTTGTTAATTTCATTCAAAAGTGCTTATTTTGTTCCTATTACAGTAGTTAAAACAAAGAAGGGAGAAGTGTGGGGTGGATGTACACCCTCCTCAAAAGTCTTGGGTGCTCTCACGGTCTCCTGCTTTTCTCATGTTTTTAAATCAAGTCACAACATAACCTAGCAAGCTGACACCTTGTCGGAAGCATAAGATTGTCAGTTGTAAGACAATTTACCCATCACCCTACTTGAACCCTAAAGCTCAAATAGTCAGAAAACATCAGTGGTAAAAAGATGTGTGTTTTATAATTAAAATGGTTTTGAGTTAAATTGTTTATAATTGGTAGCATTAAGTTGTAAAATTGTAACTCCATCTTAAAACCTTGTATTTCTGGTAACCCTTTTAACAGCTCCTGAATGTGAGTATAACAACTCCAATGGTACATGAGATACCTGTGTCATCATATTGTCCTTATCATCCTAATTGCAAGGTGCCTGCAGAAGACAACAAAGAACACTTTCACATTTTTTAATATAACCAGAAGGGCAAATTGTCACAGTATAGCTAGTCTGTAGCTAAACAGATAAATCTGGCTATAATAGGAAATCTGATTTGACTCTCCTAGTTCAATAAACAAGTCCCTAGGTGAACTCAGGATAGATTTAAACTCAGACACCTCAACACCCTTACAATCCTAAATGCAGATGTATCACTGGCCAGGGAGCTGGATGGTGTTAAGACCCAGATCAATCAGTTGTCTAGATCTGGGAGTTTTAAACTCCCTGTATAAGAAGGTTCCAAACAATTAAACAGGCTGTTTGTCTTATGATCAAGAGGACTCGAGTCATAATTTCTGTCTCCAACCTATGACCACACGTAACAAGTTTCCATAAAGGCTGTGATATGCATATACATCACTGCAGGATAAGCAAAGCCAAGGAAAACTATTGCATCACAGCTATTGCATCTGGTTTAAGCAACTAAAACCAAAAGGTTTTTCTACATCAATAATATACACAGGAAAAGAAGATGAATACCAATCACTGGATTAAAGCAACATGACAAATATAGAGTCTATCAGTATAAAACCTGAAGCTTTAAGTTGGAACATAAGCTTCTGGAACTCTTCCAGAGTAGGTAGTCACCTCTAGGGACAAAAAACCAGAAATTTCACACATAGCTGAGCTAAAGCAATCTTAAAATCTTAGAAGTGTTACATTTCTCTAAACATTTTTCAAGATCCTCCATATACATCCATGCAGAAGAGCTACTCTGACCAGGAAAAAAACCCTAAAATTCATCAGATAAACACTTTATTTTCAAGAATTCTATAAAGAGATTTGAGAATCTATTAATATAAATTTCTACCACAATTAAATTAGTGTTGGCCTTCCTCTTAGATAGCCTGAAGTGGGGGTACAGCATACCATGTTACTCTTGATTTATCATGCTGTGACTACATAAATTACTGCAAGTCACTCCATACAACAGTGGTGATGGCACTATAAGAACAGACACAGCAATCAAAGCAAAGACAATACAAGCTTATGGACCAGGTTGTCTCAGCTGTCATTCCAGATCTACAGGCCATTTTCTTTTTGTTCTTTTAATAACAGACCCTAAACCTTCCAACTCCAAAACCATGCCCCAGGGATCCACACTTACAGGACTGCCATGAGCATCCATTCTTAACCTTGTACACAGAATTCCCCACTGGAAGTTTGACTTCAAGAACAAAATAACTACAAAGCTTTAAAATAAAGAAGAGTATCCTTAAAAAAGACCAACTGGCACTGACTACCATCAACAGCAATAATTTAGTATGTCCAGGCTAGATGAATATAACAAAGCTTGTCCATATACGAACTTTTAAAAATATGCATCATTTCATCTCATCCACTGACTACATTGCAGAATTTTCTTCTTCAGTTTCCACCTCCAGCCTGTTATAAACCAATTAAACGCCTTTGAGGCATTTTGTCTCATGTGGATAAAAGCAAGTCAGTTAGCATCATATATTGACTTTCATCATCCTTCCCCAAACTTAGTTCATGCAGCCGGTTCATTACTTGATGTAATCCAGTAAATACTCATCCTTTGTTCCTTTATTCCAGAGAAATCACCTCTTTTCAGTACCAGTAGTCCAATCAGATCCCGTATTTTTCATTCAATGAAAGGTCACTGTCACACAGCCATACCTGTTCTGGATGTATGACAATATAATTCTGCACTTGAAACACACAAAAAAGCTATGCTAATAAGTATGAATTTAACTAGTATTCTTTCATCAAATAAAGGGAAGAGATGAATGTCTTACAAAATCTCCCTGTAAAATTATCTATCAATCCCTGTCCTGTGCAATACAAATGATAAAACAAGAGCAGAAACGCTGTGGGTTGCTGCATTCAACAATTCATATCTCAATTAAAACTACAACTTATAATTAGACTCATCTTCATTGCTGAAAGTACAGTAAGACTACTCAGTGACAGCAACTTTCCAAATTTATATATATTCTAAAATAACAGTAGAATTAATTATGCACAGAAAATCATTACATTCCCCATTGAATTCAAACACACATACCTAAGTCAAGTGCCTAAAAAAAGCTTTATGAAAATCCAGCCAACCCTTCCCACAAGAGAACTTTACAGTCATGAACACCATCTCACACTACAGAAAAACTTTACTGAAATACATTTTAAGATAGAAGTAGTTAATACGTCTGACTCTGGATCAGCAAGATCAAGGGAAACAGAACTTACAGTATAGTGAAAGATTGCTGAAAAATAAATTTAAGATCTCAATTACATCAAATCAGTGCAACTGAACATTAAGCCAATAAGAAAGCTGACATTCCCTCCTTACCGAATTAATTACAAATCATTCAATAAACAATAAGTTCCACTGACAGTTCCACTGATAGGTAGTTTTCACACATTATCTTTTCAAAACTTATTTTATCAGCTGCTGGTGTTTTCCTATTAATTTGAGTACATGCTGGAAAGCTTATAATAACTGAACACATTACAAGGATACAGAAGTAAAGATTAACCATGTACTTCAGGAAGAATATATTAAACATCTATCTTTGAGCACAATCAATTTTCGCTTGAAAATTTAAGTTAAAAAAATACAGTATGCAATCTGCTACTATCAAATCAGAAGCATCGATGCTAACACTCTGGCTTAAAAGTATAACCTTTGGAAAACAAAGAGAAAATAATTACAAGACAGTTTCAGAAGTATATTTCTATATCCTAGAGACATTAAATGATCCAACAGTATTCCGCAACTTCTAAAATTTCCACAACAATAATTTTAATTGCAGCTAGATATAACTAACTGGAACTTACTAGCTTTCAGGGATACCATCTATCAACTGAACTGTCAAATACCATTCACAAAGCATGAGCCTGAACAAAAACAGAACTAAAATATCAGATTAACTTTTAGAACTGCGGATGCTTTTAATTCTTTCTCCACATATTCAAGAAGTTAAAGAACTTAAAAATAGATGCACCAATTCAACTCCAAGTTACCAGATCTAACAAGTGCCAGGGAGAAAAAAAGAAAAGTTACCAGTAAGAAGTTCTAGTGTTACACACATCCTGGTCTGAAGACATGCTTTGTAAACTGCAATGCACCAAAACATTCCAGCAGCAGAGGAGGTACACTACAACCCCACTCCACCATCACCACTGGAAAAAGGCTGCTGAGATGTGCTGTACAGCAGGTCTGCAGATGACCTTTGGCTACCACCCTTGCAGGCACCTGCCTGTCCCTGCCAGGTTGGCATGCTAAGCTCTTGTCTCGAGACATTTTTCAGAAGTCCTGATCACAGGCTCAACAGACTGCAGTAGATGCACCTCAGTGAAAACTAGAGATTGTTGTGTACAATAAATTCCTGATTAAGCCACTTCTTGAGGAAGTTTTAGAAGTGCAAATAGTTTAAAAAGAATAGTTTTAAAACATTACATGATCTGTTTAAATTTTTAGATGACTACAATACTTGCCAGACACCTGAATGTATAAACCTCCTTTTCTTCACAGGCTTTCCTCCAAAATACATCCAGTTGATGTAATCAACCCATTTATTTTTTCTTTTCAAACCAAGAGATGTTTAATAAAATTCTATTTGTAAGCTGATTATTAGTAAGGAAGAATAATTCTCATTCGTCATCCTCAAGAAAGCTTGAAAAAACTCCACGTATTTGGTGGAATAAGAGCATACATGCTAAGATTTAACACTACTACTTTAGGAATTTGTGTGCTACGTGAAAGTCAAGCTATTTTTACTCAAAATCACACAACTGGACAGACAATTTAACGGTATTGCAGAAAGACTATAGCATGCTTTTTGACAACCGTTAGTCATAATATGCATTGTAATTCTGAAAGCCAAAAAAGCAGATTTTTTTAATCTTCTGACACCAATTCATCTTTTTAAGATTTCATAGAGTCATAAAGGTTGGGAAAAAAGTCTTATATTATCAAGTCCAACCACCAACCCAGCACCACCATGTTCACCACTAAAGCATGCCATCAAGTGCCATATCCACACTTTTTTTGACACTTGCAGTGATGGTAACTCCACCTCTACCCTGGGCATCCTGTTTCAATGTTTTACAGCCCCTTCTATGACGCATTTTTACGGTGTAATCTAAACCTCTCCTGAGACAACCCGAGGGCATTTTCACTGATCCTTCCACTTCCTACCTGGAAGAAGTGACTGAAATACTACCTACAACCTCCTTTCAGGGAGTTGTAGAGGGCAATAAGGTCCCCCCTCAGCCTCCTCTTCTCCAGGCTAAGCAACCCCCGCCCCCTCAGCCACTCCTCATAACACTTATGCTCATTTATATATATGCTCTTTATTCTTACCAGTCTATTCCAGACCTTCCTTTAGTATTTGTCAAAAACAGAAACACACTACCTTGTGTCATTGTTCGATACACACACACTCACTTTGGTGAGAAGGCATGAACTGTTTATTAAGAGATCTGACTCCACTTTTATAGTATTTCTACAAAGGCCAGGGATTGGGGGAGAAGGCTGACACCTCTCCCATCCCATTGGTCAAGACAACTGTCCATCAGCTGTCCATATCTCCAAGACAAAGAATGTAAACTACCTAGACTAAAGGAAAACATTGATTCTATTTATAACACCCGTGTGTGAGAAAATACCTAAGAACTATGAACTGTGAGACACAAGGAGGCTGAAAAATCAGGGCAACAACCTTGGTCAGAGAAAGAAGCACAGAGAAAAAGATTTTTCATTTCGAAACCTACAGAGTTGTGTTCAGAAAGTGAAGAACCACAGTCAAAGAACCACTACCCTCTTTCTAGAGCACAGACTGTGAAGGATGGTACCTCCTCTGGGACGCTGGTCTGGGGTCTTAAACCAACACACGGAAAAAGCTTTGCAGCCTTCAGAGGGACACAGTCTACCCACCAACAAAACCCTCTAATGTAAGAAATGAAAAGTTGTTTTCTGAAGCCACAAATTAAAAGAGTTTGTTTTTGCATTAGGAATTCTTTGCCCTGCTCCACAGTGTTCCACTGATGCCACTGTCATAAGTAGATGACCTATATGAATTTGCCATACCCGTGTTTGATTCCACCAGATACAAACATTAGCACCTCAAAACATGAAGGATGGCAGTAACAAAATTGTACTTACTGTAATCTCAGCCTTGCTCAGACAGATAGAGCCTCTGCAGCCATACTCAGTTTCATCTTCAGACTTGTAATAACTGAGTGTGTTGCTTTTCAGAACTACCCATCGATCCTGCCACCCATGAATGTAGTTGGTCCACTGTAAAACAATTTTCCAGAGATCAGCCAGTAGAAAGACAACAATAAAAGAATGATGGATGTTTTCTAGGCTTTTGAGCACCCAAAGAAAAAGGCAACTTATTTTTACAAGTTCTTCTAAATGAGAACTTTTCTGCTCAGAGGTCCTAGAAGAATTTTATTAACTCCTAAAGCAACAAAAAAAGCAGTTCTTTTGAAGGATCAATAAGACAACAGATGTCTGGACTCCAACTGCACCGCCAAGGCCAGCTACAATAAAGGCAATAAACATACTAATAACATATTGAGGAAAACAAGGGAGGCAAAAAAATCAAACATTAATGACTAAGGTGAATTTAGGCACCTAATTTAAAATCTGGAGCTAGGCCAAAAAACTTGAGCGGTACATAGAATAATTTATTTTATATAAAATATGATAGAAAGTTCTCTTCTTATAAATACAAACATGACATTATCCCACAGTAAATAACTATTGCAATACCTAGAGGACTCAATGCTTTATGAATTTAATATTGCCCATATATACTGCTTTAGGTTTTATTTCTTTGTTTTCACAAAGGATATACTCAGTTATCAGCAGACATCCAATCATGTTTTTGCTATTCAGATTTTTCTAGGGACTCTACATTCACACACTGAATAAAACCAATATTCTGGGAACCAATTCTGGATTAATTCTAGAGAGATCTAGTAAGAAGTGACCAAAAGTTCTGATTACTAGTCTTGTATTTGCGACATTTTTCTGACTGCAGTTTGTAGAATCATATGAACTTCATAGAATCATCTGACACTGACAGAAAAATCAGGACTACCCTGTAATTCTGACAATACACTGTTACTTATTAACCAATCATGGCGCACATGTTATAAACTTGATAAAAATAGGAACAAAATCATTGAAATCAATCTTATCATGCAAGCATTTCTTTGATTTTGACAAATGTTCTTTGATGAAAAAGTCTGATTAACATTGAAGTCTATCCATCATTCATCATTTTGTATCTAAAAAAGTGAGGAGGAAAAGTCAACTAGCAGTCTCATTCCCACTTCATACTACATACATTAGTTAACACATATTCCATATTTATATGCTAACTTTAGTATATAAGATAATGAGGTCTAAGGGAAAAAATCATAGCTGAGAAATTCTTAACAATTTCCAAATGTAGGCAAGATGCTGATTGGCTCTTAAAATATAAAGTCCCTTTTCATCTCTTAATTGCTAAATACTGCATTTCTTAAAGAAAGCCTCAAGTGTTCTTAGTGCATGAAGTGGTAGCACAAGCAGTCATAAAGGTGTATTATTTCCTGCCTTCCTCTTTTCCTATCTCTCATGTTCCCAACTCCTCCCAGGATGCGAAAGGCAGAGTCCAAAGTTATCTTGGGGGAGAAAAAAGAGCATGTAAAAGCACCTTTCCTTCTTTGAAAAAGTTAAACTAACTTTTCGAAGTTCCCTAACTTTGAAAAAGTTAACAGAAACATATATATAGTGAATCTTGCATCTACTGTTGCAATCAAAGTTTACTGTTGCAATCCAAGTGCTCTGCGAATTAAGAGACTCCTTAAAGTACACTTGGGTATGCGCAAGCTTTTGGAAAAGACCAGTGTTTTTCCAAGTATCTAGATTCTCCTACTTCCTGAAAGCCTCTTCCACTGAAGTTCTTTCTTTGTATCCACCTTAAAATCATTAGCAGGAAATACAATGAAAAAAAGCTTTACGTTTCAAAAAACATTTCAAAAAACCAGCAGGATATACCTCTAACAAGTTTCTCTTACCAAATTACTCCATTTCCTTCACAGTTTTTCTCTTTACTGAAGGGCAGAACTACTAAAATTACTAGGCACACAGTGAACTGCAGCCTACTTCTATGATTTTAGAGCTTAACTATACATAGTATATTATTAAAAATAGATATTTTCTCAGTAGAAAGTTCAGTATGCTACCATGCCATTTTAATTAGCTTGCCTCAATAATTACTGAGGTATCAACTAACAAAAGGTAACCTTACCCCTCAAACATATTCATTGTGAGAGGTTTCACCATACTTGACTATTCAGATTACCTTCCGGGTTCTCATGGGGAAGACTACATGGGATTATGCTACACTCATCATCATCGTCCAGAAAGGCAAAAAGTGTACATATACCTCAGCTGGAATGTCTGAAGCCATGGCTTCACCTGCTACACCACTGAGAAAGAGCACCTGGACTTTGTATTTAATCTGCTAACATAAAAATGAATCACATCCTACAAATTACTTCCCATCTAACGACAGAGGCATCTTTCCCAAGGAAAACCTTACTGTGAAAAAAAAATGCAAACAAAACAGCAAAAATACACCAAACAAAAATGTCTTATTGTAACTGCTCTAAGAACATCTCACATTGTCGCATCTCCTCCTTCCCTCATCCACTATTAGATAAGATCTTACAACTGAAAGCAGAGATCCTTCTCTTTTCCTAACCATTCCTCTTATGTCTGGGGTTAGAAACATTTTCAGGCTGGTAGGGTTTCACAAAGTCCCTCACAACAGTGTGAACTCAGTTATGGCTATTTTCTACGCATTCAGGGCAGTGTAAGATCTTCGTATCCCATGCCTCCTACGTTGGCTTGTGCCTAGCCTTATCGCGTAGGGCAGGAAAAAAATTTCAAAACACAGTGCTTTAATCTTACAGATATTTCAACGTTATTCTGAATATACTTTCTGTAATAAAAAAATAAATAAAATATCCGTATCAGAACTAAGTAATTCAATATTCTACTCCAAAGTACTTCTGAAAATAATATTTCCCAGT
>WBMY01008543.1:251962-266312 GCA_013397315.1 Donacobius atricapilla
GGAGATGTAGTCTCACTCCGGCCGCCATCTTGGTTCCGTCCTTCCTGCCGAGGTGCCGGCGGGCCTCGCCTCGGTGACCCCGGGTCAGGGGAAGTCCGGGGCGACGGTGCTGCCCGGGGCGATGTTTGCTTAGTCTTTTGTGCGGAGGTATTTGCTTTATCTTTAGTGAGGCGTAGCGTCTCTCCCGCTCTGCTCGCTTTCCAGGGCGTGGAGATGTAGCCTCTCTTCCTACCCCCAAACCGGGACTCGGGGGAAGGGGAGAACTGTTGGAGGCGGTGAGCGCCAAACTTTTCCCTCATGAAAGATGATGGAGGCGGCGGGAAGGGGCGGGGGATGCTGCCGTCTCTGTGTGATACAAGAGGGGAGGGCGAGCTGTCCGGACCCGTCCGGGTTCTGCTTCCCCGGCGGGGCCCAGAGGCGCCGGGTGGGCCGGGAGTGATGGGGTCGGCGTTCTTCGCCCGCCAGGTACTGCGGGTGGTCCCGCCTGCCTTTTATTAAACCGCTCTCATAGTTTAGGGAACGAAACAGTGATCTTTTTTCTTCAGACTTAGTCTGAAATACGTGCTTTCGTCGGTGTTTATGGGTGGAGATATATTCCCTAGAAAGGGTAAAAAAACAACGAAACAAAAAACCGCTGTTGCACTTGTCGCTTCACGATTTGTGAACAGCGGATGTAGTGGTTTAGGAAAGACTTAAGGTTTGTACTAAGTCGTCTCCTTTCTTCTGATTTCGTGGGCGAGGGAACGGTGTGTTAAAGAATGTTGGTTGAGGACATTTCGGGTCGGGAAGATACACTTCTGTTATTCTTGCAAGAGCAATGCTGCACGATTCTGTTTTCTCTGACTTCTTCCTTATGACAAATCATTGTGTAGTTTTCTCGTGTTAGGCTGTTTGAAAGCTTCCATTGAGGTTTGTTTTTGTTTTTGTTTTTGGTTTTTTTTTTTGAAAGAGCATTGACACATCTACTTACATGCATTCTCTGTATATAGTAGTTAAAAGTTAAATAATATTCATACCTTCTCCAAGTCTCAGATACAAAAATATTTACAATGAATGTAGAACTGAGGATGATTCAGAAGGCAGCATCATTATCCTAAACTGTTAGAAATACAAAATAGTCATAGACATCTTAATATTTGTGTAATCACTGCAATGTACAGGAAAAAAACTTTTACAGAAGTCTACGGTGGGTGCTATTTTAGATAATTTACTAATGTATAAAAAGTTGCTGAAAGCCATTGTTCTTTGATTCACTAGGTGTTTGGGAAGAAACAAAGTGCATTTTTTGCTCCTTAGCATCGGTTTCAATGTGCTATATTTGTCAAGCAAGCTTTGTAAGTATTGATATGTATGAGAATAATTTATAGCTCCTGTCTGCAATATATGGTTGAAGTTAGTTTACAGGCATCATCTGTAAAACCACTTATGTTTTCCCAGTTAAATTCTGAATGAACTTATTTTCGGGAGGAGGAGCTGAAGAGACATGTCTGAGCAAGTCCTTTTGGCAGTAGCAGTGTACACAGGCATCCCCTGTCGCGCTTTTGATCTGAAACTATTCACTTAGTTACAGAGGAAGCTTGCTTTTTCTTTTCTCCCTCCAGAACATTGAATCAACCAAGTGTTACCAACTAAAAATGCGTTGGTTAGATTTTTTTTCAGGCTGTTCAACAAACGTGTCCATCCTTTTCAGAGAGAGTATTTGTTTTGTTTATTAATTGCGGCTAGCATTTTACAAACTTTAAATGGTAAAACATTGAATGCTAAAAGGTTTGCCTTTTCAGCTTTTCATATAATGTGTTGGCTATGCTAGGTAATAGATTTTTTGTTCACATCTGCCACATCTTCCTAATGTATCTTGTTTTTCAACCCAGTGTCACCAGCTTATGTTCTTCCAAAAGCTGTATTGCCATTGTGAATAACTTGTGTAAATTACCCCTTCTTGCCAATGTTCTGACCGTTTTTTAAAAACGTAGTATACTTTCTGTCACTCTTAATGAGATAAAGCCACGCCCTTATCAGCGAGCATAGGATGCAGTGGGAGTAGATTTGTAAAGGAAAGATTTAGTGCTGAGGACTTGAAGTTGTTCTTGTGCGTGTTTTGAGAGGTGTTTTGTTTCAGTCTACAGTAGTTTGATCCCTTGGAGGGCACGTACATCAACAATTGTTGTTTAGCAGGCGTGCTCTGGAAGAGCAGCCTTCTGGTTATGTGTTGTTTGAAAAGTACCAGGTTTGCCTGTGCCAAGACCAATCTAGGATGCAAACCAAAGCATAGGAAATGTAGAAAATCATACTGATATCCAGAGGCACTCCCACTCCTCTCTAGCTCCTTCTCTACATTTCCTACTGAACCTTTATTTTGTGCTTCATTGCTGTGTAGCAGGTGCCCCTACACTCAGTGTGTACCCCTTCTAGTGTCTTAGGGATCGCAAGAAGCTTGCAAATTACTGTTTTAAGTGGAAATAGTTGTCAACTTATTCAGAACAGTGGAACAGACATTGTTCTGTATTGCTGATATACTACTGATATGCCCCAAAAACGGGGAGTATTGAGTTTTAGTTCCTGGGATGTCAGTCATAATAAGCACTGTCAAGTGGGTAACTTTATAAATACCTTTATTTTTCTCTTCTCCCTCTTTGTATGTCTTTTTTCCTCTGCCATACCTTCTATTCTAGGGTGTTCATTTTGGGTTTTTAAAACAGAGTCGCCATCACTTTCTAGTGTGTTCATGCTTACCAGTATGCTTGTTCTGAAACTTAAGACTGTTTTTCTTAGGAGGATCCTTAAAGGAGCTTTGTTATGCCACAGAGCATTGCCTAATAACATAGGCTCAGAAATATTAGTGATTCTGATGCTTTATTCCAGAACAGTTATGCTTTCTGTGAATCACTGTATTAGGCTTTTATTTCTAAGTAAAAAAAAAAAATAAAATAAGTCATATATGCATCTGTTGGCACTAAACATGTCTGTAGAAGCCAGGTTGCAGATGACTACACTACCTCTAGTGTAGTTTTTACTGGTGAGTGTTCAGTTCCTTCATTATTTTCTTTATGGATTAAACTACTAAAGCCTTTGTTTTCAGCAATCCAGAAGTGCAAGGAAAACTTAGTTAAAGACTTGAGATAAATCTTTCAGTTTAAAAGGTCATTTAAAATACTGAGCAGGGGCAGAAGAAGATACCATGGTTCTTTGATTTTCTAAAGACATGAGGATTTTTTGACAGAGAAATAGAATTTAGAAAATAATTGCATTGTATCTTGCCTACAGAAAATTGATAGGGGATGAATATTCCACTGGTTTTACTTGTGTCACTCTTCATATAAGCAAAGAATTATTCAGACAGTTTGGTGAATGGCATAAAATATTTTGGTATTTATTTCTGAACATTGTCAGAAGCAGTCTCTATTAACTGTTTACTTGCAGTGTGAATTATTTAATGTTTAAAAGGATGGATTTGTCAGTAATTTGTTATATCTTAAAGTCATATATATGAGTATACAGAAGACAAAATTCTAGGACCATGTTTTTTCAAGGCTAATTCCAGGTGCTTGTATGGGATCTATGTTTTTGTAAAATGCTGAGTCAGCTGCTACTTTAAAAGTAGTCTTATTTCATATGTGTCAGCTTGAGCACTTGGAATTTTCACTTCCATGAATTCTGGCCTGGTTTTCTGTTCAGTATTAATTTGTCGTGTGCCCTGGCTTATTACATTTGTAGAGATGCTACATCTTTATTGGAAGATTGTTTTTTCTAATGAACTTGTTTGTGTTATATTTTGAGAGAGCAAGAGTAGTGAAACAGTGATTTTGAACACACTAGCTGGGAGTCTATGTGGATAACACCATGTTTAACGTATATGTATTAAATGCTGACCACACTGTTGTGCAGTTCCTTCTGCCAGTTCTTTTCTTGTAAATCACTACAGGATTAGAACTGACAGGAGTCTTCTCAGGGCTATTCAGAAACCAAGCCTCTTGTGAAAATCAAACCCCCTGTGGCTAGGAGGAATTGAGCAGATAGGTAGAAGGACAGTCTGATGCGCTTCCTTGAACATGTCTTTGGTGATTATTTGCCTGCTGAAAAAGAGATTTCATAGCAACTGATGCTTAAGTCATTATCAGAGGAACGTGTTTTCACAGGAAATGAGAGTTAAGAGTTTGCTAAATCCAGTCAAGGCAGAATGTTTCCTTGCCAAGTAAATGCTTACAGAAGACAGGTGCACTTCTTTTTTTGAAAGTATGCAATATGCCTACTTTATGTACATACGTGTTCTCTCAGGCACATGGTGTGGTTCTTGGGGTTGTGCTATGCAAGTCCAGGAGCTGGACTTCAGTGTTCATCCAACTCGGGATGTTTCAGGATTAATGTAATATTGCTGTTTTGGGATAACATCCTCACCCAAGTAATGGATAAATCGAGCAATATGAAGTGAAATTGCTGGAGTTTGCAGTGTGAACTTTGAAAGAGCAGGAATGTTGAGGATACTCTAGCAGGGTTGAATGTTCCAAGTTTGTGAAATTTATGTTCATTATTATCTTAGAAATTCAAGAAATAAAGCAACGCATTTGTGTGGAAACCTATTGTTCAAAGGGCCTAACTAAGGGTGCGTGATTTTCTAACATAGATTAGATGGGGTTTAGTTATATAACAATGCATGTGTTGCGTGCCCAGCGTGGATGAAGACATTTCTCTGGCATGAGTGGAAAAAGAAGTGTCGCTACAAGTGCTACAAGTTCAATGTAAATTAGCAACTGGAGTAAAACCCAAATGCTGTCCATTAAAAATGCTTGTTTCAATGAGTTTTGGCCTTACTGGGAAGGTCTCTTGTAGTCTTTCTTATTTATTATGTATGGTATTGTTTCACTAATACCCAGAAGCTTTGTTTTGAGGTGGCTTCCAGCTGTAATTATTACCAGTGCAAAGGAGACATTTAAAAGGTTGGGAATGAGAGTTAGTCTTGGATCAGTCTGCATGGCTTTTTTGTTCTGTATATCACTCTTCAGGTACTGGTCAATGCTTGGCAAAAAGTAATGAAGCAGATAAGTTATTTCAGGCTTACTTGTGGAAGTCTTTGATACAGGTGAATTTCATTTCTCTTGCAGATCATCCCCATTCACTTATAGCAGAGTGTAACAGCTTTCCGCATCTCTTGTTAAAGCAGTTTTCCTTAGATTGTTCGATTGGTTGGTTTGTTTTAATTTATTGTTTGTAGTTGGTTGGTTATTTTAATTTATTGCACTTTGTAGTTGGTTTGTCCATTTGTCTTTAAAGACTTGATTTCTTATACTTTTATTCAGTGTGTGTATAATTTCCTACATAGTTGCTTTGATGTGTGTTTTATATTTTACATTTACACAAACCAAAAGGTTTTGCAAACAGGTGAATGTGAGCCATCCTGTTTGAGAGGTTGAACAGTAACCACCCATTAGCTTGAGGGGTTTGGTGTAGAAACCTGTTTACAATGGCTGAACCTGTTGTCTTGGCTGAATTCCATGTCAGTACAAAAAGAAGTTACTGCAAAGAATGTTTATTAGTAACAGCTTTTTTCTTGGTAGCATTCTCACTAGGAAAATGCACTTATCCAGCTTGCTTATTTTATCCATGTTGCTTGCTTTGACTCATGAGATTTTTGATTGGCTCAGTTGTTTATTATGGTGAGCAAAATCTATGACTGCCCAGCAAAGATTTTGATGTAAATGAAATTGAGGGGTTTGGGTCTAAAACTACAGAATTGCCCTTTTACTGAAGATATAACAGACCTGGATTATTTAGTATTTGGCTTTTGAGGATCTGTTGAACGCTTATGAAGTGTTCTTGGAGTTTCACATTATTCACCTCTCTTCTACATTATCTTAATTGTTTTAAGGAAGCAGTTTTTCCACCTGCACTTGCAGTGAGTGCTCCAAACTTCAGTAGATTATGATGATGGGTAATTTTTTTTAGTAATCATAAGAAAAATAAAAGACATGGGCTATTTGAAAGGAAGGTCTTTTCTGTCTTTTTCCTCTCACTGGTACCTTTTGGACATGTAGAGCTGTACTACACCACACTTGATTTTAGCCAAAACCCTGAGGAATGATTCTTTGTAGTCAAAACTGGGTGAAGTCTTAACTTTATAATTGTTTGTTGTGCTTTCAGTTCTTTTCCAGAATTATTAACACTTTTTGAGCTCTGGGCTAAGCAGACGATTGTGTCTCTTAGTAACCTCTTTGCACCTCACATTGTCATGACCATCTGTGAAAGCAAAGATATCAGAATTTGTTTTATTTAAGAGGACAGGTACACAGCTTACATGCATGAAATAATAATTCAGTGTGCAAATAAATTATTTTTCAAGCTTTTCTATACTGGTGTCATTTCCAGTCTTAATAGTTCTTCCCACGTTGTTAACAGGGTCAACAAAAGATGAACTGTTAATGTACTTTGCAAATGTTGATAATGTACATAATAACACTGTGCCCACTGAACTGAATATTCTTAGAAATATTTTGTATCTTTTACATTACTTTATTGCATGGAAACTGTAATATAAAGGCATTTAACTTTTCACATAGTGTGCATTGTTTCTGTTGCTGGAACTGGAGGATTTTTAATGAAGACAAGTTGGAAGAATGGCACAGGATCAAATACAAGCCATTTCCTTTAGGTTGATGCAGTCAACTGTTAAAAAAAATGCTAAATTTGAATGAAGGTAGAGGCATTTGAAATTAAATTGTTGCTCTAATTGTATTGCTGTTTCAATCTCTTTACACTTTCAAATCCTATATAACTCTGTCTTACTAGTTCAGTTTAGTTTCTGTGCCTGGTTCTGGAAGAGCTTGATTATGGTTTAATTAGTGATCTTTTTCCACTTGTAGGCATCCCAGCTTACTCATAAAACTTTCTATACAGTAATGGTATTTTGTGGTTTTTCTTAACATTTTTGTTTGTTGGTTTGCTTTGCATTAACTGTTGACATTCATTGCCAAAGTCTTTACCTTCAGAAGTCCTTCCCTAGCTGTTGGAAAGTTATGTCCTTCCACTTATATATGATTTTCCTGCTTCCCCTTGTTCCTCAGTCACAGGAATAACAGGGTAGTGTATTACTGTAGACTGCCTTTACAGACTCCTCTGGTTTCACACCCTATTTGCTCAGTATGACACCGAGAGATGTCATGTTTTGTATGAGAGAAAGCAGCTTGGTCTCACAACAGCTTCTTGAGGTAACAGCATGCCAAAAGTATGTCACTCTGTGTAGACTCTTTCACTAGATTCTAGTCCCTTACCCACTTTTTTGAGTTTTTTTTTTAGCAAAATGATTGTCACCACCAATTCAGTGTTTTCTCTAGCCTCATTGAAACAGTTAATATGCTTCTACATTGACATTTTGTTCACATTTTCCACAGTTTAAAACTCTGCTGCTTCTCTGTTATGTTTGAATATTTTCATTTTCACCTATGGCAAATGAGCCCTGGTTTTATCTGACAGTACTATATCAGTTGTCTTATTGTAGCTATTGTGATTCATTTCAATATGTTAAATGTTTTATTGATTTTTTTCAGATCTGTTCATTTGAAACCAAGGCAATGTTCAGGTTCTCTTTGTATTAAGCAGTTGGAAATCTTGTCACCTGTTACTCATGTTTTCCCTTCTGTAATCCTGTAAGCTCTGGTGGAGAACTAATGTCATGTCCTTAGAGAAATATTTTCCTCTTAATTTCTGCTAAGGTATTATTTGATATTTATCCATTTTCTCATCTGGGACTAGCAATATATTTTGTTCCACACAATAAGCTCAAAAGATAAAATGCACCAGGTGATCACCATTTATGAGACTTTATACAGACAATTATTTTTTCCATCACTGTGATTATCATGGTATTTTTTTTATAATTAGATTGTTATAATAATGAGATAGAGAAGACTTTCTTTTGACTAACATAAATTACTTTTTAAAGTCTGCTATAAACTGAGCCTTTAAGAGTGCTCTGAATGAGGAAGGGGAAGATTTGTACATGCTAGGGAGAAAAACACTTTCAGGAATAAAGAACAGCCAAAAGCATTTTGAAAATACTGGAACAGGAAATGTAAATAATCTTGAGTTCATTCCTGTTTCTTGAAGGCAATGAGTAATAAAAGAAGCAGGGAGAGTAGTGGAGGGATATTTACTTTGATGAAAGTGTTCCTTGGAAACATTGCCTGTTACTTAAAGAGATTGCCAGTAACAATGGAATTACTGGGAGATAATTGATACAGGGATGCCTGTGAGCATGAGGTGAAATTTGGAATGTTGCTTGGGATGCAGTGCTTTTTCCTTTTATTGAGGTCAAGCAAACCTGTTCTGATAAATGCGCATGTTAACTGTAAGAGATTGTCCAACTGTAGCTGAAAAATTTATGAAGATGTTCAGCATTGTAATCTTTTATTTGGATACATACACATAAGAGCCATGAAGCCACTCCTATTCCCAGAATCTCAAGTGCTACTAAAGGATTAAGAGAAGAGTTCTGATCTCTGCATCAGTTTATGTTCTTTGTAATGCAACACACTGTATAAGTACAGCATGATGTAACTGATCTTGCACTTTCCAGAGACAGCATAAATAATAATGTGAATTAATTGCGTATGATTAAAATTTAGATATTTTTGACGGAACTTTTTTTGTATACATGGCTTTCTTTGATGTCTTGACTTCAGTTGACTAGTATGTTTCGGTTGAAAAGCTTCAGGAAAATATGAACATTGCCATCACTAATTTTTAGAAGTTAGTCATATGGTTCTTTATTAACAAAAATTCACCCTTAAATGTAAAAACACATAACGACCTTCTTGTGTTTGGTTGTTAATGACTCCTGCCTTAGTCCTTACATGGGAAAGTGGCATTTAAAGGGAAAATTACACACTCAGATTTGTGTATTTTGTGATTAAGAAAGCTGGTGTATTTGCCTAAAAAGGTGGGGCATCTCCAAATAGGAAGGGCTCCTGTCACAGGGAGCAGTGTCAAGTTGAGGAGTGAATGTCCATTGTGCATGACAATAAAACTGGAGTGGTTGATGAGTCAGTGACTTGGGGTAGGAAGAAGTTGTTTCTGTATGCTTTTTCAGTAACAAATAAATGTTTAAAAACTCATGTCATTCTCACACCTGGATTTTTTAGCAGGGCCCGTTGCAGTATGACAACGGGTAATGGTTTTAAACTGAGGGGATTGGTATGATTAGATGTTTTTTTATAGCGAGGGTGGTGAAACACTGGGACAGGTTGCCCAGAGAAGCGGTGGCTGCCCCATTACTGGAAACATCTGATGGGAAGTTGGACAGGGCTCTCAACAACCTGATGTAGTTGAAGATGTCCCTGCTCATTGCAGGGGGTTGGACTTGGTGACCTTTGAAACGTCCCTTCCAACTCAGCCTATTCTGTGAGGCTGCTTGTTTGAATTGGTAAAAACAAGACCAACTGTTCATGCTACAGAGGATGAAATTTGCTTTATTTTTTTGAGATCAATTTCATAACTGAACAGTTTACCATATATTAGAGCCTGTTGAGGATTCAGCAATTTACTTTCAATAAAGAACAAGGAAAGATGTAAGAAGTTCACGTATTAGAAGTAGCTGCGTGTTTCAGAAACTACTGATGGCTGTGGTTGAATAGTAAGGGCTTGGTAAGTTCCACTAGCTGAATCCTATGGCTCAACACATTATTGGAAAAGAAGAGTGCACGAATTTTACCCTGAATTAGGGTTTTATTCAAAACATTTAATTGAAACCATCTGTTTTAAAGTAAGAGTTTTGACACAAAAAAAGGTTCGGAATTTGAGCTAGAAATTACTGGAATTACTGTAGAACTGGATTCTACAGTTTGTGTCAAGCAGAGATGATGACCAAATGAGCAGTGGTTTTTCTATTTTTAAAAATGTTGTTTCTTTTTTTTTCTTCTGATGTAATGGCAGTGTTTTGTGTTTAAGGCAGTAATGTTTCATCTGACAGGATAATATACAGGCACAAATGTCATGTTCATCTGTAAGGTACTAGTCTTTACCTGAGGTTGGTTCATGCTCAATTATTTCTGTGAGAGAGTTTTTAAAGGAAAATGGTTTTAATTTAATAAGAAAATAAATTCTTACTGTCTCCCCTGATAAAGTTACAGGTATTTTGATGTGGTGTGTGTGGCAGGTCAGCCACTTTGCAGGAATACAAGTCTTCATATTTGTGTTAAGTATGTTGTTTTCTAAATAGGTATAAAATACTTATTCAATATTTATTTATAGTTTTTTATTTTTATTTAAATATTTATATATTTTATTACATATTTATTCAATAAATAAAGCAAATTAATTCCAATATCTAATTCTTGTTATTGTTCAATTGGAACATAAATCTTTGATTACTTTTTTTTCAGTTATTAGATTGTAGAACAGGTACTTGTTTCCAAGTACAATGGACGACATGAAAAAAGTTGCTAACAGCTCTTGCAATGATGGAGTTCTACTTAGAATGGGCCTTAATGACAACAAAGCTGGAATGCAGGGTTTGGATAAGGAGAAAATCAACAAAATCATCATGGAAGCTACCAAGGTTGGTTTGATTACTTTTTTCCTGATGCTTTATTTGTGGTCCAGTATCATAAGGCCCTCTTCCCCCCTTCCCCAGATTTTATCCCTGACTTGTGCACATGGACGGCATCTTCTTAGAAGGACTTTTTATGTGGGGAGGAACGGGAGTGGCCATAGTTTAGCATCCTTTAGAGCATGGTTGGATTCATCCACAAGGACATGGAGGAGGATGACTGAGTATATGCTTCAGTGCTCCCTTTTTGTCCAAAGCAGTACCTGAATACTATAGCATTTTCCAGAGGTAATTGTGAAGGCTGCAGCTTACTCTTTTTCTCCCCCTTTCTGTTCCCTTTTTCCACCCCATCATTAATCAGCCAAGCAAATTTATTTCTTTTGGTCACCTTCCTGTAACTGATGAATTTGATATAATCAAGTTTTTACTGCCTTTGTGCCTGTCTTCTCAGTGTTCAGGAGAGGTGGCCAGTAGTGTGCATCTTTGTCCTAAAGATCCACAGAAGCCCTCACAACTCTACAAACCATTGAAATACTTGTTACTGGAGAGTTCCAATAAAACAATATAGGAATTAGACTTTATCTGAGAAACTCAGGGTTTTCTTACTTTTCCTTGCACAAGTGTGTATTTTATTCGGTGTCGCCATGGCCTGAGATGGTGTGCTTTGATGTTTTCCTCATTGTGCTGGTTTGAAAGTAAAACCAGTGAAAGACTCCCAGTCAGAAATACAATTTAATNTTCTGTGTTGACTGCTATTGCTCTGTAGTGATCTGCAGGGGTGGGGCAGAGGGAGGAGGGAGGAGTGAGAGAAAACATGCTGCAAACAGTTCTTATGTAGCAAGCTTTTTCCTTTTTTTGCTTGCATTTTCATATTGATGATACTTTATATGATGTGGAGCTTGGTGTTGATAAGTTGTTTCTTTTCCATATTGTGATCACTCTTTCTTGAAAATGGTGCTTTTTAAGACATATCCTGGATAATGATATTTACGTACATTATTTCATTATTACTGTTTCATTTCCTGATATGAAATAGAATGAACTGTAAAATAGACTTTCAAAACTGACATATAGGCATCTAACTACTAGAATATATTTCTGTCAAAAAAGTGCAGGAATTTATAATTGCCAGATACACATCAAGAAATCCGAAAAGAAGCAGTGATTCTTTTCCTTAAGCTTTTCTGTAATCTTTGAAATGGCACCCGCTGACACTACCCACAACTGTATTGGAAGGTTTATGGCATTTCAACTGTGAAATGCTGCAAGAAATGGAAAAAAAAAATTAAAAACTTAATCTCAAGTATTGGGTTGCTTTTCATGCCTACATTTTGGTACTCGTTTCTTTCAATGAGTTTCAGCAAGTCATATTTGATGGCATAGGGGAGAAAAGATAACAGGCGTATCTGATATTCAAAGGAAGCACACCCTAATTATTTCTAATTAGATATATCTTCTGATGAAACATGACCTATTGCAGCCCTGCCATCATCTTTTCTATAATTACTATAAAAGTGGATATTTTTGCTTTTTATATAAATGCCTGAATCTGACTTGACTATGGCTGAATTCTTGGTATCAATGACAGACAGTTTGGTAGTCAGACACTTTGACATAAAGATGTGTTCATTTTGGAGATTTTACCAAGAAGCGGAACAAAAACCTTTTCTTGCAAATATTATTTCACTTGTAAGCAAGCACAAGTTTCAAGAAAAGTGTTTTATTTCCTAGTTTTGAATTTTTATCTTTTCTATTTCATTGTATGCTCTCCTTTCTTTGTTATGAGTCAGGAGGGAGAGTCACATTATACATGCTGTACATGATTATTGTCTTTTTATTACATCTTCTGGTATTCATGCCTTTTATTAAAGGAGCAATTACATACTTGAGAGCAGCAGGCTTCTTTATACCCCTTTGGTTTTCATTATCCTCTTCCAAATAGCTTCTGATTCTGCAATGTCCTTCAAGATTAAATGGCCATCAAAATACTCAACATTACAAGTGAATTTGACTTATACAATGTCATTATATATTTCCATGTATATTAAGCCATGTGGAAGTCTGAAAAAAAAAAGCTTAAATATATTTTTATTAGAGTTTCATTCTCCATACCTTGGAGGTGTTGCAAAGAACAGTTTGACTTCTATCTACTTTTTAAAATTTTTTACTGTCAAGTGTTAGACTAAATAAACATATAAAGTTCTCTAAATAACTCCTTAAACACCCTCATGTTGGAGAAATATGTGTGTCCCTTTGAAGAGAGAGCTGTAAAGAACCACCAGGCTATTTTTTTGTATGAAAATCCAAAGCATGCATTGGAAACCATCACTGTGTTTTATGTTTTCTGTATTTAAAGATCAAATGTGATTGCTTAAAGACAAGATAAAGACAAAAAGAAGAACATCATGTTTTTGTGATTTTTTTTTTCTTTCAGGGTTCTAAATTTTATGAAAATGAACTTAAGAAAGATCAACAAGTTAACCAACGAATTGAAAAAATGATGCAGCTAAAAGAGAAAATTACACCACAACAGCTCTTGAAAGCACAGCTGCAGGTACTAATCTTCTAAAGACTTACTGGGGTAAATGTTGGATCATAAACATTTTGGTGTGTTCTGGTTTATTGCATTCTGCTGATAGGCACAATGTTAAACTACCATTTGATGTTAGACATCCAAGGAAAAGTGCACAATATTTTGATGATGTCATCTTAATATAAACTTGCTAGAAGAATAGTTTTTAAAATTACTTTGAAATGTTGTCTAAATTAGTAAAATTTAAAAAAAACAATTCCTGGTTTTTCAAATCTGATGAGTTTAAAGTGATGTCATTATGATTTATGAAAAGATTTGTTAAATACTTTGGTAATAAGTATTATATCACTACTGAGTTTAGAATTTACTGATATTTGTGTTCAAGTGGCCTGAATGAGAAAGATCAGAATTATCAATAGTTCTGGGTATAATTGATGCCTATTTTAAGCTAATTAATGAAAAATCATCATGGCAAGCAGTCACAAGAAGTGGAAGCGTCCTGAACTAGGCAGATGAAGAGGCTATTTCTCTTTTCAAATAGTAATGGTAGATAATAGTCTCCAAAGTATTACAGTCTACGGAGTGTTGAAAGAAAGGTTGCACACCAATGATTACTAGGCACAACAGAATTAAAATTGTTTGTAGGAGCTCAGTTCCTTTCCAGTTTCATTTGTGCAGTGATTCAGTTTTTACATGATTGCTTGCTAGTTTTCCTTGACGGGATTCTTGTTTTATTCAATGCACATAGCAGACTGTGTTCACTGAGGGGAAAATTATTCAATATTTAGTGTTGTCCTCAATGTTCAATGGGTGGCCCCAAGCTTTATTTGTTGAACTCTAGTCTAATCCAGTTTTGAATACAAAATTACTGATTTCCTAACACAGTTTTTTTATGTTGTACACCACCACTGTGAATTCTTAATTCTTGCAATATTCCAGCAAACCAGAGTGATTTTTTTTTTTATTTTTAGATGGGGAGCTGAAGCATATGAATATTAAACACATTCTTTAATTTTCAGTGCCATTGTGAGGATTAGAGGTTGAGCATTTTTTGGTGTACCAACTTTTTTGTTCATTTCAGGTCTGCAAATCATTTCTGTACTTTAGATGCCAGTGTTTCAAATTTGTTCTGAGAAAAAGTTTGCCATTCTGAGTACCTCTGAAAAGTTTGTTGTAAGCCTGTGTGCCACAATTGTTTCTAGTGAATCTTTACATGGATTAGTTATGACTCCTCTTGTCCAGGTTTTTTTTTTTAGCTAACTAAGGTAGCTTTTACGTCA
>WBMY01008543.1:266327-338830 GCA_013397315.1 Donacobius atricapilla
AAGGTAGCTTTTAAGTCATTTAATTACAGAAAAATGCTTCTATTTCCATCCTACCTTCACCAGAGAACTATTTATTTTACAGAGAATAGTCTTTCTTAAAGAATGAATTACATGAATAATACAAATTTTATAGATAATGTTATTCTATAGTTATGTAATGAAACAATATATTGTGCACTTGGTGCAAACCAAAAAAATTGTATTGCTTTGGCTGTCTTCATGTTGACTTTTTCAGAAATTGATTCCTTGATATTGCAACATAATCTTATATTCTTTTAATGTTTTTTTTATAAAAACTGGTTTCTAAAGAGGAAAAAAGAAACTTAAGGAGATACATTCCCTCATATGTGTCATACTGGGATCCAAGTTTCAAATTCCGTGTTTGAAATCATTGTGCTGCTTGCTGAAATAGCACTCATCTTTATTTCCAATAGATAAGCTGTAAAGTCATTTGTCATACTGCATGAGAAATGTCATTAGAGGACTACAGTGTGCACACCTTTTGCTGGCTAATTTTAGACCGTTGCTGCTGTAAAACATTTTGAAACCTTGAATTTTTGTTCTATTCTCTGTATGCACATAAACTCTGGTTCATGATTGTTGTTGCCTTCATTCTCCCAGCACAAATTCTGACCATTTTGCTCTCTCCTCTCCTTTCTTTTAATTTATCATGTCCTGAATTTTCCTTTCTTGTCCCCCATCCACAGATCACCATCAGTCCTCTTTCCAAAGCAATCCTTGTCCCAGAGTCTTCACTGAAATTTGTAGACTTGAAGCCAGTCTTATCTCTCTCTATCTGATATTCTAAATACCTTGCCCATTTTCTGTTTCTTACCTGCTAGCTACATCTCCCTGGGCCTCCACCTTTTGCTTTGAAAATCTTTGTTTTATTTGGTTTTCTTAATAGTTGTTGTGTATTGTTTAATCAGCTCCATTTTGTTTTGGATATAGGCAGTTCATATTATCATCTTCTCTATTGTTCTTATCTTCTATTGAGTTTTTTACTTTTCTTTTTAGTACTACCTTCTGATAAGAGTCAGATAAAAGTCTGATAAGAACCTTCTGTTCTCCTAAAATTTTAAGTGGGAAGTATTCTGGAATTCGAAATGTATCTGTATATCTACCTCTGTGAGCACTGCATGTTCTCATCTGCAGATGAAGTCTTGTTTGTAAGATGGTTAGAGGCTCAGCCATGGTTCCCTAAGCTGGCAGTTGAGTCCTGTAAGGTAAAACCAACCAAAAATGTTTCCACTTACTGGACTTCTGTACAAAATCCTGATTACATGGTGGAAACAGTAATATAAATAAAATGTAGAGTCTGCAACACAATACTGTTGTTTTTGCCATTAGAATGTGTCAAACTCCTTGAGATTCAACAATAATTATTAATACATTAAAAAGCATACAGCTGCTACTGGATTTGGAAACTCCTGTACTGGTGTTTGCTGTTTTTTTCATCCATGCTGGGTTTATCCCGGATATTTATTCTGTAAATAGTTACCATTGTCTTGCTTTTATTGACTTTTCTGTCATGCTTTGAAAACTTACATATTCTAGTGCGGAATAAGAAAAAAGGAGAACTTACTCTTCTAATTGTCTAAAAGTTGCTATAAAGAAAATTAAACTTCTAATTATAATTTGTACTTTTTAGTTGTTTATTTTTGGGCATTTTTTTTAATCCACCTTAGAAATATGTATTAAAAAGTATTTCTCTTTTACAAAAGTTAGTTGAAAGCAGCTTTTAAAAACTTGTCAGCCTGACTTGCATGTAAGGAACTACTCCACAAGTTTTAAGGAGAGGTTTTGTAGGTGCCAAGAATTCTCTGAGTTGATCTGGTTGTATTTTGTTTTGGCATATTACTTGTATCAGTTTCTTTTGCTGAAGAGTAATCTTTTTATATTTCTTATTAGTTTAATGTAAATTTGCTTCATTCTTTAGATACGTATTTTAGCTGATCAGTAAATATGATGTTAGCAATGTATTTAGGGAGAAAAAACAAAGCAGAAGTTCATTATAAATGTGATAAATTGAAATGCAAAAGTTATGCTACTAGAGCAGCAATTGATAGAATTAATTAAACAATATGAATTTTAGAGCAACCTGAAAATTATCTGTGAAGCAGAATTTAAAATAAGGATGCTTTTGATGATAAAGTGTGGCATGAATCCTTTTGAATTAGTAATATAATGGAAATAATATAAATAATCCACTTTGTTTGTTTGTTTCTTTGAATGGCTTCCCCTTCGTGCTTTTAATTTGCCTGAACTAGTTTTCTCAGCCTCAGAGAACATACTGTGCTCTTCTGTGTTGAGTAGCCTAGTTTAAGGCTCTGGTCTAGCATTTCATCCCTCAAAGCAACTTGGAAAAAAACAAAGAAAAGACTTTGTAAATCATTAATCAGCAATTTAATTAGAGCATTCCAAGCTCACTTGCCTTGGTTCAAGTGTTTTGAGCTCAAAGACGCTTCTTGTGGATAAGGTTTCTGTGTTTTTTTATTAAGCAGTTCTGTTGAGGGAAATAAAAAAGAGAAGAACCATACAAATTTCATGTAAACATTCCTCTCCAGGTCCCTAAGTGCATTATACTCAGTCCATAGACATTTTTGTACTAGTACCCTGATGTCACAAGAGTGTCTGTGTCCTTGTGCCGGCAAGCAAAGTGAAACTTCGGCTCCTTTCTGCTAATTCCATTTTTTGCTGTGTTGTGCCTCTCAGGACTTCTTAGCAGCAGTAGCAGCCTTTTGTTGTGGAGATTGAGGTTGCCGTAGCCATCAGTGTTAGGTAACCTTATTTTGATAGCACATTATTTTGTTTTTTTTCGTGTATTTTCTCTTCCGGAATGATGTGTGATGCTGCTGCCAGCATAGTCATCATAAATCAGTAGGCCTTAAAAATCACATGTCAGATGTTTCTCTTAGATTTTTTCATGACAGCACTGCTCATACCTCATTTATAGGTCAACAGTATTTCCGAAACAAGCACATGATCTGCATGACTTTTGGTGGAAACAAGCAAATTAAACACAATCAAAGTGCTTCACAGAGAATCTGCCTGCTTGGTCTCTGCCTCAAAACACCATGGAGCTGATGAAGCAGGACTGCTTGCAGTCTGCTAGTAGACATACATCTTTAACATTTGGAGTGAAACACACTTTGTGTATAGGCTATTCTGTAAATAACTTGCAGTTTTCCTATCAGTCTAGCCTTATATGGTATGGGATGCTGTAACAAAAGTTGAGAACTTTTATTGAGGGATTGACAGTAGCTTACTTTCTGAAAATTGAACATGGGTATTTGAGACCTCATTTCTGGCAAGACAAAATAGATGGATGTGTCCTGTGAGCTGCTGGTCTTCTCTTCACCCTTCTAGGCCAATTTTTTGAGGTGTGATAGCTTTATTTAGGAATGTTGGAAATTCTTTAATAGCATATTTTCTTTTTCTTTTTGAAATAACTTGTGTTTCTAAAACTAAATGCTTTAAGTAAAGCTTCACACTCAAGGGTCTTACAGAGTTTCTGTCTGAATCAGATACATTTTCTTCTTGTAATGTTATGTGGAGTTTTGTTGTTTGGTGGTTGGGGTTTTCTGCTGGTTTTGACTAGGGATAGAGTTAATTTCCACAGCACTTGGCATGGGGCAGTGTTTTGGTTTTCTGCTGAAAGCAGTGTTGATAATGAAGAGATGCTTAGCTATTGCTGAGCAACACTTGCACAGAGCCAAAGCCTTTTCTGCTCCTCTCACCACCCCACCAATGAAGAGGCTGGGGGTGCACAAGCGCTGGGAGGGGACAAAGCTAGGACAGCTGACCCCAGCTGACCATGGGCATATTCCAGACAATGTGGCGTCATGCTCAGCCTACAAAATGGGGTGTAGGCGAATGAAGGATGGACATTTGCAGCTATAGCATTTGTCTGCCCAAGTAACTCCTACATATGATTAAGCTGTTTTTCCAGGAGATGGCTGAACACCTCTTTGCCCATGGGAAGCAGTGAATTAATTCTTTATCTTGATTTGCTTGCATGCATAGCTTTTGCTTTCTGTGATAAATTGTCTTTATTTCAACTCACAAGTTTTCTCACTTTTATTCTTCTGACTCTTCCACCATAAGGAAGTGAGTAAATGGCTGCAGGAGCTTAGTTACCAGCTGGGGCTAAAACACAACAGCTGTGGGTTTTTCCACTGGGTTTTGTGGTGGTTTTTTGTACTAATTGATGCTGAAGCACTCTCTCTGAGGGGAAATTTCCTCCAAAGCTTTGTTGGGGTGTTTTTGTTTGTGCTGGTTTGATGGGGATTGGATTTATTGAGGTTTTTTTCTTTACCTATATACAAGATGCGTCTGAGTTTTAGGATCATCTATACTGTTGAACTTCTGCCAGGTTGGTAGTATTTCAATTACTGTTTTATTCTGTTCAGGTAGACAAACTTGTGATAGAACTGGAACAGAGCCGGAACCTTAGCAGTACAATTGTACACATTGATATGGATGCCTTCTATGCAGCTGTGGAAATGAGGGACAATCCAGAGCTGAAGGAAAAACCTATAGCAGTGGGATCCATGAGTATGTTGGTAAGGCTGAATGTTCAACTAATACAGAAATCAATTGCATGAATCTTAAGCCTAATAAACTATAAAATAATAGCATAAATATAATGACACTGTTTTATACGAAGTGCGGAAGATCCAAAAATAATAAAGGAAAGAGCAGTTCTTAGACTTGAAGCTGGATTTTTCAGTAAAAAGTGTATTAATGAAAATTTAAAGTATGTAAACAGACTGAAAGGCAGGAGGAGGGTGAGTGAAAATGCATATAGACTTATAGCTTTGTCAGTCTTTTCTGTATGGAGATATGTGATTAGAACTTTATTATTTAATACTAAAAGAAAAATTTGATTACTGAACACTAAACTTACTTAATCTCTCTTAAGTCCACCTCAAATTACCATGCTAGGAGATTTGGTGTGCGTGCAGCCATGCCTGGATTTATTGCTAAGAGGCTATGTCCCCATCTAACTATAGTACCACTAAACTTTGAAAAGTACGGAAAAGTGAGTAAAGAGGTAAGTCTGAAAGTGATCTCTAACCAAACGTGAGTGTACTTGTTTTTAGACTGTGTCAATAATATCAGTTCTAGATAGTATGAAAAGTGATCATTTAAATATTAAATTCTTCAGTTATGCAGTTTTAAATATAAGTCTAACAAAATTTTGGGAAAGGGCATGAAAAGGCATTGCACTTACCCAATCTGGCAATTCTACTGAAATTAGTAGTGGTGCTGATAGAAGTTTGGAAAATCTCTTGAGCTTTATTATTCTTAAAAGTTCAAAATCATGGAACATGATCTAATTACTGGATAGTTGCAAGTACATAGGAAACATAGAGATGATAATTTCATGCAATGCATAATCATACTTCTGAATAGTAATTACTGAAGAAAAAAACAAAGAGAATTGCTGACTTATAAATGCAGATTATTTTTTTTTTAAATGAAGGGACTTGATAGAGCAAAAGAAATAGGGGGAAAAAAATCATGTTTTGCTTTAATGGAAGTAGTTTTTGTTAGTGCCAGAGGAAATAGTTATGATACCTACAAGTCTGTTTAAAAAAAAGGGAAAAGAGGTCTTCTGTGCATTTAAAATCAAACTAGTGTATGACACAAGTCTCATGACTTTAATAAAATTATGTCATGCCTTCTTTATTTCTTTGAAGCCTCAGTCCCTTCACAAATACAAAGTAAGATCTTGGTTGATTTTTTTTTCCTCCTAAAAAAAGCAAAAGCGTATATAAATATGCCATATTTCAGAATGGGTTTGAACTCAAGGATCTTGGATTTCATGATGTGTATTTCATTTGTTGTTTGATAGGGTAAAGTACTAGAGACATGGCTTTGTCTGGATTTTTAGTTATGTTTTTCTCTTGGGATTTGGATCGAAAATATATAAATTTATTTCATTTTGTCTTTTAAAGTTTAGTAGTGGATCCTATCTTTATTCAGTTTCAGAAAGATGAAGTGCATGTGGAAAAATATTGTAATACCTAAGAACTTGACTCAAACTGGTAGGAAAAGATCTGACACAGTCAGATTTTCCTCCAGGTTTAAAAAAAAAAAAGGAGAGAAGGTAGACCTTTTATTTTGACTATTTATTTTATTATGTTTCCTTCTAGAAAGCTGGATTAATCACTAAAGATTTCTCATCAGGTTTCGCCTGTGTCATTAACCACTACTCTAAAATATTTTCTGTAACTTCAGTTTGATGTTATTTAGAACCTGAGCTTTTGTTGTTGCTGGTGGGTTTTTTGAACCTTTGTATATGTGATACCTGACACACTGAGCACAGAAAACTGCATCAGTTCATCTGCTGCTGAGTTTCCAGTCCCCAGAGTTTCATTGAGGTGGTTCCTGTACTGTCAGTGACCCTAGTGGCTGTGAAGTCCTTATGCACTTATCTTAGTGGCCTTTGCTGTTAGATACAGCGCTCAAAATCTGTTTAGTTCTCACCTACTAGTAATATCTCACTACTTGGGGAAGCATTACTGTAATTTTATAATATCCAGAAATAATTTGTACTGTAAGTATCTTTAATATTTATTGATCATCTGGAAGTTTCAGAGTACATTTGTTCATGTCCTAATTTTGGGTCAAGCTCTGCTCTTCTTGAAACAAGGCTTTAAATTTTCACTGTGTGTTTATCAAGGTTAGAGAAATACTGGCTGAATATGATCCCAATTTTATGCCTATGGGCCTAGATGAAGCCTACCTGAACATAACAGAGCACTTGGAGGAAAGGCAGAACTGGCCTGAAGAAAGGAGAAGGTTCTTTTTTAATGCAGAAAGCACTACAGGAATAGGTAAGCAAATTACTCACTTTTTGTGAGGTCACCTGACGCTGAGACAGAGTGTTTCTTTCAGGGATCTTAGGCAGAACCATGAATTATAGTTGGAATTTAAGCTTTATTTTACTTAGTAGGATTTCATTATTACAATACTAGAGAATTTATCATTTGAGTGGCATAGAACTTGTACAAGCAGAGTCAGTACAACGCGATCTATAAGTAGCAAAATTAAGAATTTATAATACAATACAGCCTGGACTGGGTGGATAGCACACAGTCTGCTGTATCAGTACAGCGATCAGAATCTAGACTCAAAAATCATATAGAAGAACATAAGCCACTCCCTCAATCCTCAGAGGAAGCAGATGGAAGCAGAGGTGTCCCTGGCCATTGGGATGTCTCAGGTGTCACTGACCAGTGACAGCTCTGGTCTGAGTTTCTCCTCAGGACCTGTGAAAGGTGGGATTAGAGAGACTGCTCTGGGGCTGCAGGCAGTGCAGGGACGTAGTGCTGTGGGGCTGCAGGCAGTGCAGGGAGGCACTGCGCTGGGGCTGCAGACACTGCTCTGGGGCTGCAGGCAGGCACTGCACTGGGGTCTGCATCTTCCCAGCGCTGTAACAGGGTCACCCACAGCACTGGGCTGGCCGGGTGTTGGGACATGCAGGCAGGCAAGGAGCAGAGTGACCACGGCAGCAGAGAATGGCTGCTTGCCTTGTGCAATGGTGTAGGACATGTGACCACATTACACGGGGTTGGCAGCAGGGGTTGCTAGTCATGTGCTTATAAGCTTCAGATGAGCTGCACCCGTTGAAAGTGTAGCTACTTAATTCCTTTCGTAATTTGTCCTCCCATGTATTCTCTACCTCCAATTTGGTTTACAGGTTAACTTTCTCTCTACAGCTCACCTGAATAAAATGTATACTTCAAATGATTTGTACTTGGAGAATTCATTTTCTTTTAATGTGAATAAAATGTTTGAAAAGTGGTGCTAGGTTTTCTAAACTAAATGATGTGGTTTAGGTCTGCATTACAATTCAGCTTGATAATTTTGTAGATTATCAAAGTAGCAGGAACACTGCAAGATTTTAGTAACAGTCAAGATATTATTGGATTTCACTTGGCTCTGGAAGATTGAGTTGGAACCACAACCTCTGTTATATATCCACTTGAGAATACTAGAAGAGAAGTAGTCATACAAATGGTTGAATGATGCACAAACTGTAACATTTATACAATCTGTTTTCAAAATTTCTAACAGTTATTAAAGGATAACCAAGCATACACTACTACAGAAAAGCATTAATAAAATAGAAAGCAACAAACTGGCATAGTCTTTGCAAAATCAGTATCACTGATATGTAGTCATGTGCTTATTCACACTTGCCTTATACCTTTGTTCCTCTGAAACACAAATAAGTCCTTAGAATGGGAAACTCTAGTAATGTTTGTAGAGTCAAACAAAGGGCTGCTGACATTACTTGTACTAGGACTGCAGTTGAAAATGAGAAGCTCACCAGGCTGATCATTCTAGAAATAGATATTCCAGAACCCTAATTTTATTTGGAGAACATTGGGAAAAAAGAAATCTGTGGAAGAGTGCATCTGGCCTTCAGTCTGATATAAAACAAAAATAATGATAAGATCTTGATGGTTTTGCTACAGCAACAGGCCATTAAACCTTTTGCTTTTCTGGAAGTTATGTCCAGTCTACTAGCCAATTCCTCCAATCTCAGCCAAGCTCAAGTCATAGCAAAAATGAAGCAGTTACATCTCTCTGGTCTTTAAACAAAAAACAATGCAATTGCTTTCTCTAAATAAAAATAGAGATAAAATTGATTATGAATGCTGAAGCCATTTAAGAAGGAAATCAGTCTATATGTGTATTAATTGTTTGTTTCTGTCTAACTTAGATAAAGATGGTACGAATATGTCTGCCAAATTTAACAAAGGTGAAGTCTCTCCTTCACCAGTACTGTTTGAAGACAGCGCATCTCTGATGGATAATGACTTTCAACAAAGAGGTTTATCAGTGGAAAACTCAGTTGTCTTTGGAACTTCTGCAGAGGAAGTTGTGAAGGAAATTCGCTTTAGGATTGAGCAGAAAACTCAACTGACTGCTAGTGCAGGTATTCAGACACATGCATAATAATTAAACTTCGTATTTCTGTAATGTCTTTTACTTTAATCTCAGAGGGCATTAATTAAGAATTTAGCCTTGCCACAACATTCTTCTGCTACAAAAAAAAATATGCCGTCTTTGAAGACAGCAAAGAACATGACTTCCAATTATTTCAAGAGGTGTCATGACTATGCAAGCCACTACTGTTAGTTTTCTTTTTTACTCAGTTTTTTAACAGTTACATCATCTTTTTGCTTCTTTCTACTTGAAATAAGAGCAAGCAGTGAGGAAGAATGACCAGTGCACTTGAGCTAATCTTTGCTTGGGTGGTTATTCCGGTGCATCATGTAAACTGTTTTTGTCAGATGGTGGGTCTTAGTGAAATCTGTCACTGATTCCTAAACTGCTTTTAGTTTGAATAGATCTATGCTGTTCTAACCTCACACTGTTCCTTGCTTAAAACAATATCAGAATTCATTAAAATGTTAGTCCTAGAGACATAAATATATGCTGAAGTTAATGAACTCTTTAATAGCTTTTTAATGTTTACCAATCAAGTTCTATCTTGACTTAAGACAACCCACCTTTAAGTCTCAGCTATTTTTATTTACTAAAACCAATGTATGTCTCTAGCCACGTAGTTTGGATGCCACCCAAACTGCTTTATGAACCAGGTCAGCGAGGCATCAGGCAATGGTGAGCTTTGTGAAGCAGCTGCAGAAGGTCAGGGAAGTGTGGAATGTAAGCAGAGGTGAATAAACAACTAGTAAGAAGAAGCAGGATGACACTCTCTCCCATGTATGTTATCTCATGAGTGATAGCAAAATAACAGTTTTGTTTACTGAAGTTTGCCTTCTTAAGGATAAGTTAGCATGTAGAAAACAGGCATAGCTTTTCTAAGTGCAAAGAGGGGTCTTAAGCCCAAAAATTAAAAATCATTAGAAGGGTAACTGAAAAAATACTGATAATCAATAGTAAATAGAGTAATTTCTACCATCTTGAATAAGACATTATATCAGTGAGCAAATGCAAATTTAGACCACTTGGGCTGTAGGACCAAGTTATTCTTTCTTTTGCTAAAAACGTTCTAGAGTTAATTTGTAAAAACAGTTACTTTGACAGAAAAGAGGCATCCCTCCTAATTCTTCTTGTCTGTGAAATACATATAAATTTATAAACTACTACATTCCAGTGGTAGCCCACAAAATAATAAAATTCGCTGCATTTTGTCCAGAAGTCTTTTTGCTGAATACAAGGTAGAAAGGTCTCCTTTTTACTAGGAGTTCATTGTAACTACCATTGTAAGCATTTTCTTTCTTACCATAATCACCATCATAAAAATGTTGAGTCATGTAATTGATGTTATTTACCTGGTATTTTACCCCTCTTGACTTACTAGTGCTTGTTGTTACCCCTGACTATCTTAAAATAGGAAGTACACTTTATTTAAGTTATATTTTATCTATCGCATGTATTTATGTTCTTTCATGATGGTCACAACATTTCTTTGCAGAATTGTATCAAATCTGGTTATCAGTAATCATAATTCTTTTCCTTATTTTAGTCTTTTCCAAGTGTATAGGCTACTCTTTGGCTTTTAAATGTTGGATAGTTGAAATTAAACTTTGTCTTACTTTTTTTAAGATGACCATGGTTTTTGTTTGTTTTTAAGGAATAGCACCGAATATAATGTTAGCAAAAATGTGTAGTGATCGTAATAAACCTAACGGCCAATACAGAATTTCTCCTGAGAGACTAGCTGTGCTAGACTTCCTAAAAGATTTGCCCATTAGAAAGGTAAGAGACACAATGACATTTACTCTTCTGTCATGTACTGTTTTTATGTTCTAGAAGCAAGATTTATACTGAAAAGATAGAGTTTTCTAGGTAACCTTCCATGGTGTGTTTGATTCAAATTGTTCTTGGTAATGCATCTACAAACGGAAGTTTTCCAGTACAACGTTGCATACTCTTTTCTAGGTGCCAGGTATTGGAAAAGTAACAGAGAAGATGTTAAAAACCCTTGGAATTGTGACTTGCTCGGAACTGTACCAGCAGAGGGCGCTACTTTCTCTTCTTTTTTCAGAATTGTCTTGGCGTAATTTCTTGGATATTTCCCTTGGTTTGGGTTCAACCCATTTGGAAAAGTAAGTCATGGGGTTTTTTTTCCTTCTGAGTTAACATTTTCTGAATGTCTCCTTGTGTATGTTACATACTGAACATATTATTTGATTTGCAAATATTATAGAAATATACTTGTTTAATATATTTTTTAAAAATATCTGATGCCTGTTATTGTTGTATTTATGTCTAAGAAACAGTAGCCAAACATGAAAAATAAAGGTTTGTACAGCCATTTCTAAATATGAAATCCAAAAAGTCTTGTCAGGGAAGTTGTGCGTAAGTGCATGTCAAGAAATCAAGGTAGGATAACCTTATCAAAATAGATGAATGTAACTGAGATGTCCTAAGCAAAGCTGTACACTCCCTTATCTTCAAAGACAATACAGATTCATTGATGTTTATGATTATTGGCTTATAATGAAAATCACAAAGGTATTTGATCTTCTCTGGTGGTAAATTGTCAGGGAAGTTTCTGTGTCTCTTATCAGGATAATGTATTTGTACTATCAACATGTGAATTTGGTGGAACAGAATTGAAGTTTATTATATCCCTTTTAATATATGTATTTTTAAGATTCACTGTACTTTAATGGCTTTTAGCCTCCTTTTTAGGATGGGAGAAGTCAGTCTTAATAGTGCATGTATCTTTTCAAAAAAATTTTTCTTTTCTAAGCCTGTCCTGGAGATAAACATGATCTTTAAAAAAACCTGAAACATAGCATTTTACTGTTTGTGTAACTAAGAGCCTTAATTAAGTATTGGTTACTTTTTTAAAAACTATTCCTTTCCAAAGTACTGAAATTCTATTTTAAAACAGCTCAACAATGGTTTGATTGTATTAAAAGTTCCAGGGTGTCTTACTCACTTCTGAAAGACCTATTCTGTATTATGTCTGTAACTTCTCTGACAACAATCTTCCCTTTTTTCCTTTTGATTACAAAATAATATGTGTAGGTATCAGTTTGAAGCCCAGTAATGTGCTAGGACAAATCTTTGTGTTGTTTTTTGTCTATTCAGAGTATAAAAAATATTTTAAAAATATGCGATAAGACTGGCTTGGTGAAGGTGACTTGATAAAACACAGTTTTCAAAATATTTTTTCCTATTAATATGTAAACAGATCTTGGATAGTCTTTTAATAATTGGTGCAGTCTTTCTTCCTATTCACTCTAGTTAGGTGTTTTACAGCCTGGGATATCTCCCAGTAAATTTTGAAAAAAAAGCAGAATTTCAAAGTTCAGGGGTTTTAATGGTTTTAATGTCTTAAGAATTTTTTTTTTTTTTGTCAGCACCAACTTGATTTCAGTAATTTTAGTGTAGAGAAAGCAAGCACTAAATATATTAACACCTGGGTCTTCAGTAAATAGTTCATGTTATAGTTATTGTGTCTGACTACCTTCTTTTAAGAAAATCTGACAATACCAAATCTGTTATTTCCAATACTTATAAACAGAAGAATGACCTAAAATGAAATTGTTCTGAGGGATCTCCTTATATGCAGAAGAGTTGTTAAAGGATACTCAATTAACACTGAAAAGAAGGAAAGCAACATACAAAAAAAAGCTTTAATACATCACCTTTAGACTGAACAATCATTTAGACTGAAAGCAAATTATTTCCTCAGCTCCTTAGATAAAGGAAATATTCAAATATAGATGTATGTACGGGATTCTAATAACCATGCTTCAGTTATAGTTGAGACAGCATACAATTTGTAGTTTGTTTTCTTTTTAAATGAGACTCCCTCTGATATAAGAGGTGAGTTTTGAGGGAATTTTTTGATTGGTTGGGTTTTTTTAAACTGTTCGATTAAAAAAAAAAAGACATCTATGCCTGATCTGTCTTTACTTAATCTACAGTATTTTTTTTAATTCTCCTTTTTGAACTTGCTTAAACTCGATGTACAAGATTTGTAGAAAAAGTTAACATGCGGACTTTATAGAAAAGACTACTGTTAGTTATTTGAGATGATTGGTTGACCCTGAGTTTATTGAAAAGATAACATTTCTACATCAAGAAAGTATAATAATTTTTTTCCTCTTTAAAGGGATGGAGAAAGAAAAAGTATGAGCACCGAAAGGTATGCTTCTTCAATACTGAAAAAATTACATTAACCATTGGAAGCACTAAATGCNGTCTGTAACTTCTCTGACAACAATCTTCCCTTTTTTCCTTTTGATTACAAAATAATATGTGTAGGTATCAGTTTGAAGCCCAGTAATGTGCTAGGACAAATCTTTGTGTTGTTTTTTGTCTATTCAGAGTATAAAAAATATTTTAAAAATATGCGATAAGACTGGCTTGGTGAAGGTGACTTGATAAAACACAGTTTTCAAAATATTTTTTCCTATTAATATGTAAACAGANTTTTATTAGCCATATAATTTCGTTGTGTATTTATTTTGAAACCTACATCTACAACAAGCTCACTAGATCAGATTCAAGCTTGCGTTATTTTCTGTCCTTGGCTCCAGAACTCCATGGAGGTATTTTTGTCAGTTTGTGTGTTCTCTTATCATTCAGTTCTGCTAGTGCCTTTAATGCATCAAAGTGATCTTTAAGCCATAAGATAATGTGGAAATATATAAGGGCTTAAATTTTTTTATCTGTTTAAGCCTAATGACAATATCAGTGTAGTAGCCTGCAGTCACATGTATTTCCTAACAGAAGTTTTTACCAGTGTAAAGTTCCTGAAGAAGGTAGTCAATTTTAAAAAATCAGTTCTGCTAGGAGAATCTGTGAAGCGCTGTAACAATTATCCCTATCATCTTGTGTTTTCTTACAAAAGGTGTTAAGAAAAGATGCTTAGTCCTGTCATTTTGCAACTTAATAGCTATGAGCAGCTTAAATAAGCCTAATACGATTTTGATACCATAACAGCTGAAAAATTTATGGCTTTAGTCTTGTGCTGCCTTGCAATTGGACAGATATTTTGGGCATCTTTATAGTACCTTTCTGTGTTGCTTTTTTTCTTTATTTTTTTTCTTTCTTTTCCTCAAAGGGAACAGTTTTAGACCAGAAATGTCTACAGTCTTCTGAGATCATGAAACTAGTTTATATGGGGGAAGAGACAACCCTGAAGCAGCATTCCCTCTATCCTGTCCTTTCCCAGCCTTGGACTTTTAGAACTTCTCAATCACTGCAGTATTGTCTGAATAGCATGAGTTACTCCTTGGATAGTGGTGTGGGACCCACAGTGAGATACTCATCCAATTAGTTTGGCAGCATGCAAACATTCTTAAGGGAATGTGAGTCATAATATAGAATGTCTTTTCAGTACAATCAGGTAAACCTGACTACAACTTAGAGATGTGAAATCCATTGTAATTTTATTGACCTTACATTTGCAAATATAAAGCGTGACATAAAACAGTGCATCTGTGAGACCTTTCCAAAGCACATGCTGTCTGTAAGTTTTGCTTTCCATTTCCCTTAAAACCTTGACTAACTGAAGGTTGCTTTTCCTGTGATGTTATTACTGAAAAGGAAATGTACAACAAAAAGATAACACTGTAATTTTCTCTTCTAAGAAACCCTAGTAAAGGCAGTTGGAAACATTTTTGGCAGAAAGATAGCTTTTCCTCCTCTGAGGCTAGACATAATTGTCCTAGTTGGCATAATTTTCTTAGCTTCTGCATTATTTATTTCTGCTGCTTGGCTCTGATGTTGACTTCCAGCTCCTAGCTTCCTTCTGATGTTACACAGTGTGTACAAAGGAGATTAAATACAAATAACTTGGCTGGCTTTATGAATTCACTTACTGTTAGTATTCAGCCTTGCAAATACTTAAGCATTAATGACATTAAATCTGGATCATTTTCAAATAGTGCATGAAAATTTGAAAGCCAAGTTACTTCATTATTTGAAGGACCTTTCAAACATTTTGCAAACAAAATATTCCTATTAATAATCATTGTTCCTTGAAGTAAGAATTTGAACCTATACAACATTTTTCTGATAGTAGTATTGTTTAACTGTATAAAAATACTTTCAGATTGCAGACACTGAACATACTATAGGATTCATGCTGAAAAAAATCATATTTTTGTCTTAGAACATTCAGTGAAATGAACACAGCAGAAGACCAGTACAGTTTGTGTCGAGAGCTCTGCAGAGACCTTGCTCAAGAGTTACAGAAAGAGGGACTTAAGGTATTTCTATTATTCAGATTACTTCCAAAAAGACACTTTGCACTCCAACAATTCTATGCAGCTTTAGTATGAATGCTTTCAGCAGCATCATACCATGAAATGTATCTTCAGAAGTTTGCATTCTTTAATTTGCAGATGTTTAGAATTACTTAGGAAGCATTTTGTTGTTATGTGGGTGGCTATCTAGCAATATGCATGGGGTAGAAATTAAATTGAGTTTTGAAGCATGAAAAATTAATTAAGTTATTTGGCATATAAACATTTTATGCTAAAAGCAATGCTTGTGAAGGAATAATAGAGCTGGTCATCTATAAGTCATGCTTTGGTTGGTCATGTCATACTGATGTGTTTAAAACACTTTGTCTCCTGTATACATACAGAATCCAACCAGTTTTGTAGTTTAAGAACCTGACATGGGCCAAACTTGCTGACAAGTTATTCACACCATTCAGTGGTATTAATAGTAGAAACAGTCCCTTTATTGTTCTTCCCAGATACCTGTTTATTACTTGGAAAGAATAATTCATATTTTCTTTGAAGGTCTTACAGTAAAGCAAGGAATAACATTTAATACCTAAAAGAATTGTTGTTAATCTTCAGCCATAAAAGATTGTCTCAAAAGATGGCAGGTTGAAAGGAAGATGATAAGCTAAGGAGGACAAAGGGATAAGTTAAGGGATGAAGAAGAGATTGCTAGTTATTTACATTTGGATGAACATGATAAATCACACAAATGATTTGGGAGGTCTGCTGGGTAAGTACCTGTGCCAAACACAAAAACCATGTGTGGCTGTGATAGCAGTACACAGGAGGAAGTAAATTTTCTATGAATCTGTAATGGGGTACCACTTTTGTATTCTTAATATTTAGGATATGTGGCACTGAAAATATCCAGATGAGGAAATATTTTTCTTTTAGATGAGGTAGAAGTCGTGCCTGTAGCCAAAATATTAACTCAGTTGAATGTGCACTGGTGGCAGATGGTCTGCTGAGAACCACAGTCAAATGATCCAGTTCAGAGAATTCAACTTTGGCAGAAATTAAGGGGCAAATACAGAATTCTTGGGAGTGCTCTTTGCTGTGCACAGATAAGCCCACAGTCCTCACTATGGCTTAAGGGCCCTTACATAGATGCTACATAATAATTGCTTCTGTGCCATATATGACATACATTTTAAACCTTTTTTTTAAATGTATTTTTTTTCCTAGGGTAAAACTGTTACGTTGAAGCTTAAGAATGTGAATTTCGAAGTTAAAACAAGAGCTTCAACTGTGCCCTCCTGTGTTTCTACTGAGGAGGAAATATTTACTGTTGCTAAAGATTTGTTAGGAACAGAAATAGATAGTGTTGCTCCTCACCCTCTACGGATAAGACTTATGGGTAAACAATTTCATAATCATTCTTCCTTTTTTAGAGTTAGGAAATCTTAAAGTATTTTGAAATAACACACCATACTTTAAAGTAGAACTGGTATAAATGCATTTATCCTCTTTCTATTACCCTGGTAGTTTTTGTAAAGTGAAACAGATCTGTGCTGAATGAGTAACTTAGGAAAGTCAGCTAACAAGTGCTGAGTGGTGACTTACGAGGTTTTACTAATTGAGATTGTACTTTTATTATACAACAACAATCACATCATCATGACAGTAGAATTTTGATTCACAGCAGCACTTAATTTTGCTGCTTAAAAAGACCTTTTAAATCTGCTTTGCACCACAACAACAGAAGTGCTTACTGAAAGCACAGTGTTCTGCAGATGTGAACATTTCTGATGACAGTAAGCTCTGTGTTTTGACCCTAAAACATGTGTTTCAGGTGCTTATGCATTCTGCTTGAAACATTTAGTCATATTTAAAATTTACTTGTCTAAGATATTAGAAAGTGCTGAAGAAAAATATATTTTAATGGGTAAAATTCATGTAAAAGTTATAGTTACATAGAATTCAGTCTGAATTTATAGCTTTTTGTTATAATGTGATCAGTTAAAACTTCAGGGTGCTAAAATTAATAGTATGGTTGGGCTAGTGCTTGGGTCTAATAAAATTGTATTGATGTGATGCATTTGGAGGTATTTTTTGGAGATTAATTGTGCCTTTATTGAGTGAATGTATACCTCAGAAGGTGTTATTTAGGAGTTAGTATCAAGATTTCATAGAATTGTTGTTATAAGTTTGTTTTTCATCATTAGGTGTACGAGTATCAGGATTTCTAACTGAAGAAGAAAAGAAATACCAACAAAAAAGCATTACAAGTTTCTTAAAATCAGGAAAAGAAATTGGTTTCCTTAGGCTTCAGACAGAAAAGTCCAAGCAAGAGTGTTACACAAAAAATTCCGAAACACCTCATAGAGGGAGTTTTTTTGATCAAAAACGAGCAGCAAGACAACTAAAGTGTGAGAATATTTCTCCAAATGAAAGCAGAGGTAAGCAGCTCTTTCATGATGATAAATCATCAGCAAGTTTTGTGGAAGAAACAAAGAAAGTCACAGATTTACAGAATTCTGATGTTTGTAAGATCTTCACCTGTCCTGTTTGCTTTGAGAAGCAAAGCAGCAATAATTTGGAAGAACTTAATAGACACATTGATGAGTGCCTCAATGGGATGTGTCTTAAAGATACTGTGGAAATATCCAAGAATGACAATTCAAGAGAAAATACACCTAACTTTCTTCCACAATTTAAAAATGAATATGCTGATAAATGTCAAAAAAATAAAGCAGATCAGTTAGCAGGAACAGACCAGTCTGCAAGTGTATCTGACAGCTCTACTAACAATAGCACAGAAAAATTTGATCAGATAATACCTGATAAATCTCCCAGAGAACAACAGCCTATCAATCTCACTGACATTGCTAGAAATGTGTGCATGAAACAGTGTCTCTTCCCCAAAAGAATATCACAAGACAATGAAGACAATTTTGACAAGAGTGAACACACAGAAGGGACGAGTTCATCCTGTTTCTTTGAAGCCAAAGAAGACAGTGTTCTTGTTTGTCCAGTTTGTAATTCAGAACAGAAAACCACCAGTCTTGTGTTATTTAACAGACATGTGGATGTCTGCTTAAATAAAGGCTTTATCCAGGAGCTGACAGAAAAAGAGGATTTTCCTACTAAGACGTATAATATGGAAAACTCAAACAGAGTTTTCTCTGGTAAGTATATGCATTAGTATATATTTGCTTATTTAAATTGTCTGCTTTTGCAATTAAGGTGCTTTGGCAGTGGTGTATTTTGAACTTTTTGCCACTTTGAAATTTCTTCTCAACAGGCTCATTTAAGTAAGGCCTATATAGGAGTGAAAATTTTATTTAAAAAATATCAAATTGATTTTCATGACAAACTAGATTTATGAATGTGATGTTAGTTTGTCAGTGCCCTCCCATTTGCCACAAAAGTGACGTAGGAATTACTGCTCATTTCTGGAAATTGTATGTTAGTTACACACAACCGTATTCAGAAAGGTGCTTGTAAGGCCACTGAGATTAAAGTGATGATCAATGGAAACACCTTCAACCTGGATTGTTTCAGTGCAGTTAACAGAAAGGCTCCATTATGTCATGTGCTGGCAAAAACAGGGAGATGAGAGCTAGAGCTTAAAGGAAGAAACTTCCAAGTCTGTTTTATAGCTAATAAAATATATCACATAACTGCACCTGTAACATGCCACAGCAGTATCACTCATGTTTTCTGAAGTAGTTTCTCTTTTTGAGAAAGAGTTCATGTGCAAGTATCTGCCTAAAGTGGTCCCTAATCTATTTTGGGAACCTTATAAATGGAAATTAAAATGTTAGTGTGTTGGAATTTTCAGAATACAATTAAGACTTGCCATAAGAATATTTTACAAGAAAATTTTGGAAGTCATATTGCTATTGCATGTGCTCACGGACTTTAATTTAAATTGAAGACTTACATTAGGTGAAGTTTCTTTTTTGCCTCCTGCAGGATAAAAAAACTAAAACCGTAATTTTCAACCTTGAAATTCAACTGCATTATGCTGAAATATTTCTGAAAACTGTTACAAGGTTCAAAGTAATCCTTTATAATGCAATAACCTAAAGGCTTTTTGGTTTTCTCTTTTAAAAATGGTAATATAAACTACAGTATTCAAGCTGTAGAAAATAAAATGTTATCTGCTTCTTGAAACAGGTAAAATTTTGTAGAAGTTCCTCCATGTATGTAATTTCTGAAGCATTCTTTCTTTATTGAAGTAATTAATTTTAGTTGTTTTCAATTACTTTTAAGGAGGTTTAAGCAAAGGACAGCAATGCACAAATCCATCACAAGGAACGAAAAGGTAAATATTTTCTGGAAATTTGAATACACAACTTGTTTTAAAATAAGAAGCCTAGAAAAATATTCAGTGTTATAGAACTTGTGTTGGTATGCATTGTATATTTTAACCTCTTACTGTTTTGGTTTTTTCCCCTTTGTTTAACCTTAGGTCTGGACTAACAGCCTCACAGTCTGTATCAAAAAAGGCCAAGTCAAGCAATTCCAAACATACAATCGAAATGTTTTTTAAATGACTGTGTAGCAACATGTTCTATATGAAGAATTTCATAGAGTTTTATGACTGCAAGTTAATTTAGCATTGGCAGTAGGCTGGATTCAGGTGCCTGTCATTTTGGAACCATTACATATCTATATAACAAGAACATGATGTCTGAGGTAGAAGAAGAGGTAAAATGAAACCTTTTCCTTTTCCTTTTCCTTTTCCTTTTCCTTTTCCTTTTCCTTTTCCTTTTCCTTTTCCTTTTCTTTTTTTCCCACTTGCTTCCAAGAATCAGTGTTTGCTAGCACTTTGATTTAGCTCCCTAGAACACAGGAATCATTAACTAGGGTGCCCCACTGTACTTGCTGGAGGCCCTCTTCCCACACCTGAACTTCTGTCTTTGCTGTTGATTTTATTGCAAAATTAAAATTATGAAGTTAACTGTGTGAGAGCAAAGAAGAGTTGAGTTGCTTGATTTCAGCTAACAAATGTCTGTCTTCATAGTGGACACAAAAATGTATTAGTCTCACAATTACACAGGATAAGAACAAGAACTTAGAGCACTATCAAGCTTTCATTGTTGTTACTGAAAATTACTTCAGTAAGAGTTGATTGACCAGATCTGAAGAACTCATTGCAGTGATATACAGCAACTTCACTTGTTTTAAAAAATGTTAAAAAGTCTGTTGTTTTGAGAGAAGGATTCATCCAGGATACTCAGACAAATGTTGTTTGATCTTTGTCCTTTCCAAAGAGACTGAAAACTTCTTTACTGTTTGAAATTGTTACCAGTGAATAGCAGTAAATTTACTCTACGTGAAAGGTTTCATGGTGCAATATATAATTATGTGCAAATACAAGAGAATGAACCTTCTTATTTTTTAGTTATCTTTTTCTTTAAAATTATTTTGTGTTTCTGAATAAAGTGTATTCTGTGAGTGCATACCTGGCAAGAGGAAGTTAAGTGCAAATATTTAAAATGCTGTGTTTAGATTTTTTTCTGTTCACACCAAATTGTTTAAAGACATTTTATTATACTTAAATATTGATCAGACAAATAATTTATTATAACAACCTATTTCTTAGAAGTTATACAAACAGTGCCAAGCCCTGTAGGAAATATAAATTGCTTTTTAACTGCAAAGTCTTTTAAAGAAGTGGCTGCTGTAGAAGCATCTGTTTTGTTGTTCAACTGAATTGAGATTTGCTTGCTTTTTGAACCAACAAATGTATACATGTCTTAGATGCCCAAGCTCAGTTCAGAAAATGCTCTCCTCTTTCCAGAATTGCTGGAATGATCTCACCATCTCTACCTGTTTATCTGTTTGTTTGTCAGATACCGGTGTACCCACAGCTCTGTCATTTGAATTCGTGTTGGTGCTCCCTTACCTGCTTTGGACCAAATCAGCTAGACTAGTTCAGACTGTAAATTGGTTCAGTCAACTTTTTCTAAACCGGGTCAGTGAGCACTCAGCATGAGCTGTTCTGTTGACAGACATGGGAACTTTTGGTAGGAAAGACATAAAAGCAACTGAGGGAACATAAGGCTGCCACTGCTGTTTAGAAAGTGAACAGCTACCTTTTTCGCTTTGTATCTCTAATTCAATAAAGTGTAGAATCTGTTACCTTGTCATTGTGTGTATATCTTTAAAAGTCTGTTTTTACATAAGCATTACATAGCAAAAAGTAAGCTACTCTTAAGTACTTGAAAAAATAAGCTAGTTGGCTTAGCCTCAAAAGTTGGCTTGCCAACTGTTTAGAAAGGAAGTGTCACAGTTAATCCTAGTGTCATGAAAAGGTTGTGAATGTGTCAGCATTAATGTGAAAATAAAACTCATAGTATGATTGTACATTATTTATTACAGTTCCATAGTGGGTCAACCCTGGGTGGATGCCAGGCAGCCACCAAAGCCACTCTCTCACCTCTGCAGCTGGACAGGGGAGAGAAAATACAGTGAGGGGTTCATGGGTGGAGATAAGGAGCAGGAGAGATCACTCATCAAATACCATCATGGGCTAAGCAGGCTCTAATTAGAGATATTAGCTGAATTTATCACTAAAAAACATGAGAGCAGGATGAGACGTGAAATAAGACCTTAAAACACCTTCCCTGCATCCCTCTCTCCTTCCCAGCTCTACCTCGTCCCCCGCTGGCACAGAGACAAGGAATGGTCAGTTCCTCACACGTTGTTCCTGCTCACAGAGAGGAGTCTTCCCCTGCTTCAACACAGGGGTCCCTCCCATGGGAGAGCATTCCTCATGGGTCCACCCCATGGGCAGCAGCTCTCTGCTCACTGCTGCAGCGGGGGTCACTCCTCATGGGCTGCACTCCTGCAGGGACAGGCTGCTCCAGCCTGGGCTCCTCTCTCCGTGGCTCTGCAGGTCCCTACTCCAGCCTGGGCTTCCCAGGAGGGCACAGCCTCCTCTCAGACACCCAGCTGCTCCAGTGTGGGTCTCCTCCATGGGCTGCAGGTGGATCCCTGCACCCTCCTGCACTGACCCTGTGGGCTGCAGGGCTACAGCTCTCTCCCCATGGGCTGCACTATGGGCTGCAGGGAACCGCAGTGCCGGAGCCTGGAGCAGCCCCTGCTCCTGCTTCTCCACTGACCTTGGTGTGTCCAGAGCTGTTCTCTCACGTATTCTCACTCTGTTCTTCTGTGGTCACAATTACAACTGTGCAATAACCTTTTTTCTTCTCAAATCTCTAATGAGAAAGACTTTACCACCATTTCTGCTTGGCTTACTCTTCTTGGCCAGCAGCAGGTCCATCTAGAGTGTCTAGAACAGACTTTGCTGGACATGGGGGAAGAAGCTTCTGGCAGCTTCTCACAGAAGCCGCCCCTGTAGCCTCCCTGCTACCAAAGGTTGGCCGTGCAAACCCAATGCAGAACTTTGTGTGTTTACTGGTTCACAAGTCCTTTTTTCCCCCTTCTTCTTACAGTTTTTTATACCACATTTATTACTGATTTTATCTGAAGAAGGCCTTCAGTTCACAATTTAACATTGTCAGCAATTTCTGTGATACAGTTTTTCTTCTTGTTTCTTGTGGAAAAGACTGTATAAGCAACATTTTTGGAACATTTGACTTCGTGGCAAGCAAGTAAAAGTGAAACTTCCGTGGTTCAGTTATGGCTAAATCAGTTGCTTGTTCTTCTCACTGAGCTTATTTTCACAGTTGTTTTTCTTTCAGCTGAGTTACATTCACCTACTGGAAGTACAGCTGGTGAAATTGTCTTACAGACTGAAGTGTATCAATTGTGAAGATTCTTATACATCAGAGCCTGTCTATACTAAAAATGTTTAAAGAAGGTAAGAACTGTGAAATCTCTTTATCTATGGTAAGCAGAATCTGAGCAAATAGGTTTTGTATCCAAATCTGTTAAATTTACAGACTCTTGAGTCTTTTAGATGAATTTTATTATGGACTAGTATGGTGTTAGTCATCTTGGAAATTAATATGATTGTGTAATTTAGGTTAAGAAAAAAATACAGTGGAGGAACTCAAATGTGTCTACAATTACGTGAGGCTGAATACTGGTGATTCTGCTTTTTTGGAATTAGTTTTCCTATATTTATTTTCAAATAGCAATATCAAAGGCTGTTTTTAAAGTAAAATTCAAAGTAGTCACTTCAAAAAAAATTATGCTGTGTTACGGAAAAAATCGTTGTCTGTGTGAAATACAGACTTAAGTGAAATACTGGCTTAAGCAGATCGAAGTCATAGTGGACTTTAAGATAAGTTGAGAAATAGGTAGGTTGGATGGATCTCAGTTTGTCAGTTCACAAAACCTGAACCTTTGGGGACGTGTGTTTTGATTTCGTCAGGACTTTGACTAACGTAAATGCAAACATATTCTACCTGAAATGGAAGGGTCAGTACTGCTACCACACGTGCATAGTTAGGCACAAATTTATCAGCAGCACCTCAGTCTCTCCCATCCTCAGGCTGTGTGAAGCACGCAGGAGCGCCGGGGTGCTCACCCTTTCCTGTCCAGTGAGTACCGCTTGACAAGGATGAGAATAACTCCCCAAAATGGTCTTCAGCCCGCAGAGACAGTTCCATGACTGCCGAGTGTTTACTTACACACGCACCTGGCTCCAGGCATCCATGCAAGCTGTGATACCACCCTGTGTCTGTACACGTGTGCTTACGGCATGGCTTTTCAGAAGTTGTCTGGTGCAGCGGGACTCCCTTTTGTGTGCACTTAAGCGTGTTGATTGCTCCTGGCACATACGGCTAGCCTCTAGGGAAGACCTGGGGAGGATTGGACGGGGCAAGGATGATCCGGTTCAGCGCCTAGCCACCGTCCGGAGATGCAGTGTATTTAGTGCTTGGTTTCTCTTAGAACAAGCTCTTGAAGCTGCTCCACAACTCTGCCCCTTGGCGCGGCCGTGTCCGGGCACCAGCGGGGTGCTGTGCTGGTGTGTGCTTGGCCCGGCTGCGTGTGCTGGCGNGGGCTGCCGGGACCACCCAAACCTGCTTTCCGCTTTGGCCGGAGAACGAAATGGGCGGCGAGGGTTGGAAACAGCAAATGTGTGGATGTGGGATGAGGAGCTGGGCTTGGGCATGTGGTGTTCCCAGGGGCAAGTCCTGCAAATTGCCCACTGCCCTGCTTGAACTTCCCCTTTGAGCTGCTCTGAGAGAGTTCGCTGATATTTGCCCCGTCCCTGGAGCTGAGCGTCCGCCACAGGTTTCACGGCCAGTCTGAGCTCCCATTTTGGGAGGTACGCAGAAATCAGGGGATCTTGCACTCCGAAACACAACCCACTGATGGGGTCTACAGCCTTCAACCTGCAGACCAGTCTATGAAAGAGCAGACTGCTCTGGGGTGAACTGCCTCACTCACCCCAGTCCTGTGATCACAGCCTGACAGCCAGGAGCTCTTCTTATCCTGGGCTTCTTTGTACCCAGGCTTGCAAAGAGGGCAGAAAAAAGAAAATAACTAATGAAACATCACCATTGGACTCAATAAGTAGTTTTTCCCATGACTTCTTTGAAACGGAAAATTACTATTTTAGAAAAAAATCCTAGTGACTTAACAAGATTCCCTGCTCTGTGGTAGTAATTTTACTTCCAGCAAAAAAGAAAACCCAGAGAGAACTTTGAAAATGTCGCCAGGTCCTTAAATATGTGATTTCATTTTTCAGAAACAACAGGGTAAAGTATTTTAATTGCCCTTTGAATCCAAATATTGTTGATATTTATTTTACCTCCTTGGACCTCTTCAGCCAATTAAAAGTCTAGGGTTGTTTTCCCGTGTGTTTTTTAAGATAGTTGTGGATTTCATCTTGTGGACACCACAACAGGACATTAAAAACACATCACGGAGGTAGGGATACACACATGCAGGGATTTTCACTGTCCTATGAGTTCTGAAACCTCAGCTGCATTTTTTTAAATTCATTGGAAATCATCCTTAGGTGTGGTATTCCTGAAAGAAAGAATGAGGCCTCTAAAGTAAGACATAAATAAGAGAAAAAAAAAAAATTGAAGGTACTTCACTTTTTATTTTGAAGTCAACAAAGCAATTTACTTTTCTGCACTTTTAATTACTTCATTGCTCTTCCAAGAGATGAGAAATCTTGGGATGTTTGATATACTGCTAGCAGGGCTCTCTACAAAGGAGACCAACTGTGTCAGGAGAGAAAATCAAAATACTAGTTTTAATTAGCTCAAAAGAAAAACGGAATATAACTATTTAATTGTTATAATATAAATATATAGTTATTATATTAGCCAAACATTTTGTATGATGTCAAAGAAAATACTCCCTAAAAAACCTGGCAGTCACACATAGATGATTAGTTGCTTGCTGTTACTTGAGTAATTGCTAGTTACAGGAGGAGTGTTAAATCCTGGAGACCCCTGCTTGGATAGAAGATTTTCATGAAGTTGTAGTCTGACAGCTCTATACTCCTGTAATTTCATGCATAAAAACAAAATTCACAAGAGCATCAAAAGTTTGGGCAACAAATCAGAGTCATGATGTGTCTACATTGTCATGGTTCTTAACTCCTGTATCACTAGGAAGTATGAAGAGAGAGAGAATATTAGGAAATATAATGCACAGAGCAAAAGTCTTTTTTAGCAGCACATGGCCAATTCATGGTTTCTGGACAGGAGAGAAAAGAACACTCTGTATTTTTTTGTTAGAACTACAAAACTGTCCTTCCTGATGCATATACAGTAAAGAAACATAATTTTATCTTGTTTTTGAAGGCAGTATTGAGTAAAGTCTTGGGGTTGTTCCTGATTGTCCTGAGATGCATTTATCTTTGACACCTATCTCACATAAGATACAGCAGTCAGCAGGAATGAATGTGGCCTAATTGTAATTAATTGCAGCTAATTTGTGCTGTACCTTTTTTTTTTCCCACATTTGCCATAAATTTGCCTTGAGGAAAGTGTCCTTTGAGCATTGGTTTACCTGAGTTTGAAACCAAGTTAATAGAAAGCTTTGTTGGGTACTTCCTGGGGTAATGACTATGAAAACTGGGACTGAGGCAGTTATTTTTCAAAGATCACTGTTCATAATGATTTTGCTGTCAGCCATGCTCCCTGTCACAGATGCCAAGAGTGCATTTTAATTTTCAAATGGTTTTTTCTTTTTTTTTTTTTTCCTTCCTTGTGCTTGCATGTTGTCACACAAATAACACATATACTGTGATTCCCAGAGAAGTCTGGAAGGGCAACTCATTTATTTGAGGCACTTGGATAATTTCATAGGAAAACTAGAGACACCTTTGCAAGTATCCAGTTTAATTTCTGGTTCATATTGTACAGTAAAAATGTGATTATTCTCCCTGAGATTATAGCCACGGGCAACATATAAAATGCAATTAAATGAATGCCATCCTGATTTTCCTTTGTACGCTGTGCAGTCATGCTGCCTCAGGCTGTGTCCTTATGAGGCATTAATGAACTTAGACATAATGCAGTAGGATGAACTTGCCTGAGAGGGCTCTAAGGAGCAGATAATTCCTGTAGTTCCTGGTCCAACAGAGCGGTGCCTCCTTGGTGATATCATTGGACAACTGGCCTTCAGCCCAAAATATTCTAGACAGAAGACGTCTAACTAATTGTATTTTAAGTGTGACATGCTATTGGATTAAAAGTATCTACTAATATTTTTGCAGCTGGTGTAACTGCTACACTATCTTCTTCTACGTGATTAATTAAATGTTATGGTAGAAACATAAAAAAATATTCTGACCTCCAGCTACACTAGTTATCAGACACTGGAATTTTACTTTTCAGAGTTACTGACTATGCCTTGCAACTACTTTAGCTGACCAAGCACATGCTAATTTTTTGATTGAGACATTAAAGGAAGGCCTCAGTTTAAAAGAGGGTTTTGTTTTTTTGGTTTGTTTTTCCAGTTGTGTCACACTGTTTGGTTACTGCTTTACATATTTTGTGTTTCGGTGGTGTGTTTTAAAACAGAACAATTTCTCAAAGGATAGGAAATAAATGCTGCAGTTTGTAGCATTCACTGCTATGCCTATGCAGTAATTTGGGATGCAGTTAGATAGTAAGAGCTTCATAAACAAACTATTCCTGTGAGTGCAAACTCTGGTAATCCATGTTGCAAAAAGTCTCCCTGTAGTTGCACTTAAAAGTTGAAACTAGAAATATCAGCCAGCTATCTCTAAAGGAGAAAAACCATAGTCATGAAATGCTTTGATGATGAGAACCAAGTGATTCTCATAACATTAAATCAGTACAAGTAACAGAAAGTATACACAGTATCATCATCCCTTAGGTTGGTTGTGGCTACTTTTTTAATAATATGTTTTTGTTATCATGTTTTCCCGTAGTACTGCCAGATGAGAGAGAATTTCAATATGCTGCTAAAATGAACAATTTGGATACCATCGAAAAGCTGTTTAAGAAGAATGTTAACATAAATGCTGTAGATACTGTGAGTATCAGGTGCCTGACAGATCACAACTCCTTGGGGTTGCATGGGGGAATGCCAGCATGCCCCCTCGGCTGCAAGGAGTGAGGCTGCAGAAGTGCCCTCTAGGACCTGATGAGGAAGCATTTCATAAGGCCATTACGGACATCAGGATTTGTACAGCATCACTCCCAGGTTTTGCAGTAGCCAGTGTATCACACTGGGAACTAAGGGCTTCTCAATTGTGCCCCTGCTCTGGTGTTTCCTCTTTGGTGACTAATTTCTCAAGTTCTCCATCTTTCTGAGTGGGATGACTTTACCTCACAGTCACTTTAAGAATGGATTCATCCTGCTAGCATTACAGATTTCTAGAAGGTAGTATTTCTCTTTGCTTTGCAGGGAACTGTAAGAGCATTCCACAATAACCTCTGGCTCCAGCCTGAGCTCAGAGTTCAGATTTACCCTAGGTACATGAAAATGCATTTTGTATGCTAACTTCAGCACTAGGCCTAAAATCTGAGGATGTATACCTCACAGTGGCTAAATATAGCACTGTGTTCCACATCAGAGCAGTAGTTCAACAGCAAGGAGGCAGTCATGATATTAACCTGGGAGTTCTGCATAACACTGTCCTCTCCATGGCTACATGTAGAACATCTACCCATGAGTATCCAGTGTTACTCTGGGTTCTGAAAAAATCTACTTCCCACACCCACGTGCATTTTCACCCACTGGGTAATTTAGAAGATAATATAGTGCATTCCTTGATTTGTTTATAAAACCGACAAGGAGACAAGCATTTCCTCTGAGCACACTTGTCTTGAATACTGAGGGTATCAATTGCATTACACTCTAAAAGTTCACTTAAAAATAGTTACTTCTTCCCTCTTGATTTCCAGGATTTAGGAAGTTAAACTAAATACATTTTCTGTCCAGTAGTTTGAAACTTTACTCTGTTATCCTTAAATTAGACCTATAGTATGAGAGAGTTACTAGCATAGCTGCAGAGATGTTGTGCTTTGATTGATTGTCCTAGCAGGGATATAGCTTATGCTGGCAAAGCCATTCATTTTGTTAATGTTCATCATTCCTGCCCCTGTACTCTCAAGCCAAATAAGAAAGGCTGTTAAAATATGAGTTTTTTGATAGTACTCTTTCTCTAGTACAAGAAGCTTTTTTCTGACATAAATCCATGTCATAAATCCCACCTTTTTATTCCTTTTGATACGTATGGTTGTAAATTTAAATTTTTACATGAAGAAGTCAGATGATCTTTAGAGAAGCAAGAAAACAAGTCCAAACTGACTGTTAAAATTAATGGATTAAATCTCTTAGGCAACTTTGTATGGAAACAATCAGTGACTTACATTAAACCCAGTTATGTCCACTTTAACAGAAAGCAAAACTCTCTCCAATAAAATTTGATTCAATTTAACAAATCCCTTCTAAATGTATACCACTAATTACTTTATGGAAGTCTTCTTGAGAAGCACTGGGCCCATTCAACTCTGTAAAATTACTCACTGTTTGCAAGGTGGTAGCTTTCCTTTACGTAGGTGATGACTCAGTCTGGGAAGGTGACTAACACTGAGTGAGGGAGAAATCTCGGCTTGCATTGCAGAGGTTTAGTCAAAAGCAGGGAGGATACCAAAAGAAAATCTAACTGCATACATATAGTCCTCAGCTATTCAAACTACACCATGCAGTAAAATAATAAACAAGAATGCTTCTTGTACTGCATGCACCTCCCCTACGCAGTGTTTGACTACTTAATCCCATTTTGGCATTTTAATGAAGGGACAATACTATGTAGGCTAACGAAATCATTCTGTCTTTACAAGAATTGTCCAAGGTCAATATCTAAATTCTATCCAAGGAAACAAAACACAATATGCAGATAAAGATCGAGTGTGACCGTTGCAGGAGAAATACGAAATAGTATATATTAACAGGCACATTTCATAACAAACAGAATTCCAAAACCCTGGCCACCTGCACAGGGAAAAAGAGCTGCCTTACAGACCTGACAAGCAAAGCTTTGTTTGTTCCAGCTGAAGCGCACAGCACTCCATTTCGCTGTGGCGGGAGGCCATGTGTCCGTGGTGGATTTTCTGCTTCATCACAAAGCTAGACTGGACATGGCAGATCAGGTGAGCTGGCTTGTTTTTATTCACATGTATAGAAGGCCTTTGAGGAACAGTAAAAGCAGATACTTCTCTTGTGCAGATTAAGTTAGTGTCCCAGTTGTGCAAAATCAAGGGCTTGCAGTAAAAACTTTCAGTTTGCCTTAGAACTGCACATATTTATGTGAAAAAAAAAAAAAAGCATTTTTAGAGGAAAAACACATTGCCCAAAGTACTGGGTAACTTGAATACCTGAGTGAGCATATGGCACCTCCCTTGGCCAGATCACAGTGTTTACCTAATACAGCCAAGGGTATTATTTGCCTTGGGTGCTGCAAGAGCGCACTGCTGACTCATGTTCAACTTAGTGTGCACCAGAAGCCCCAGGTCTTCCTCTGCCAAACTGCTTTTCAGGCAGTTGCCCCCAGCCAGTATTGCTGCCTGGGTTTGCTCCTCCTCAGGGGCAGGACTTTGTGTTTCTCCGTGTTGAATTTCATAACGTTCTTGGCAGGACATTTCTCCTGTCAAGGTTTCCCTGGATGGCAGCACACCAATATGATCTATCAGCTATTCCTCCCAATTTAATATCACCTTTAAGTTTGCTGTAAGTACATTCTGCCCATCATTCAGGCCATAAATGCTGATGTTAAATAGCATTCCCAGCATGGATGCCTAGTGGGTATTGCTGGTAACTGGCCTCCAGCTGTTCATAGCTTGAGAGGTTTTTCAGGGGAGACTTTTGGGCCACAGCCACAAATTTCACCAAAGCCCAAATTTATCTTATTGCCTGCATACCAGGTACATATTCCATATTGCCCTCCACTGTTTTCCACTGCAATTTCTGCAAATACAGGAAAGGCTGATAAAGTGGAGTGAGTCTCATGCAGAATGATTGTAAGTGCAGCACATGGTATATGAGTTGGTGTCCTAATATCCAACCTAAACCTCCCCTTACACAGCTCTGTGCCATTCCCTCTGGTCCTGCCAGGTCAGTGCCTGCCCCTGCTCTTCCCCTCACAAGGAAGCTGTAACTGCAGTGAGGTCTCCCCTCAGTGTCCCCCAGACTGAACAGACCGAGTGACCTCAGCTGCTCCTCGTGCTGCTTCCCCTCAAGGCCATTCACCATCCTGCTGGCCCTCCTTTGGTCACTAATAGCTTTACATCCTTGTATTGTGGCACCCAAAACTGCCCCCAGCACTCAAGGTGAGGCCACATCAGCAGAGAGTTGAGCTAGTCCTTTGGTTTTTGAGATGTTAAAAACAGGGGTTTTTCCTATAGGAGAAAAAGTTTTTAGAGAATTTGAGAGATGAGAGCATTAGAAAGGGGCCTAAATGGAAATTTATGGTGACTCATGGAAATATAGTCATTGCATATTATCACTTGAAATGTCATCCACTGCACCCCAGGACTATCTATCTACATGGTTTCTGGAGAGAGAAAATAATTTCCAGGTAGAACTTAATCCCTCTGTCTTAGAATGGGATCCACTCCTTCTCTAGAGATGCCACAGCTTCTGTCAAGGAGAGATAAAACATTTATCTAGGTCTTGCTCTATTGCATTTAGCTGAAGTGAGATGAATCCCACCCACACTGTCAGGTGTTCTGCTTTTCTAAAAGCCTGCGGGTTGGAACCTACTAATACACTGAATCAGTCAAAAAGTTTTAAAGAAATTTGGCTTGAGGTATTTTGATGGTAATTTCTGCCTTTGTCATTTTATTTGAAGCATGGCCTGACAGTGATTCATCTTGCAGCTTGGGCTGGAAATCTGGATATAATGCGAAGATTAGTTAAAGCAGGTGCTGATCAAAAGGCTAAGAATGAGGTTTGTTGATGACAAATTTTTACCAACCCTAAACATGTTAATTTTGGAAAAAATCAAATATTCTTACAGACTGACTTACCATTTTTCAGGAAGGAATGAATGTACTGCATTTTGCAGCTCAGAGCAACAGCATTAAAATAGTTGATTATTTCCTCCAAGATCTTCATCTGAAGGACTTGAACAAACCTGATGGGGTACAGTTTTATTTATTTCTTTGATGTCATGAGGCTTTTGTTTTGGGGGACACAATATTGACTTGGGGAATTTCAGTGAATTTTAATTTCTTAACAGTTACATATACTTTTAATTACTGACTTGGACACTGAAAAACGGGTAAAAGAAACAGCCAGACAAGCACCTGGGAGCAAAACACTTCCTCCCTCTTTGCCCATTTCAGTTGGATTACAGACACCCTCTGCTGTCCTTGCTTTTTGCTGCATGTGATGCTCAGTCGTGGTAAGGCAATGGAAGGCAGAGGAGGTTGGGTTCACTCCCCTGTAGATTCCTTTTTTTCTGCTCCCTGCTTTTTACTATTTTCCTCTGCCCCAGAGAGCTTCCTGCATGGGCTGCAGTCACCCTGTGGGTGTACCTGCCCCTGTGTCTCCTCCCTTGCATCTTCTTGTGTCTCCTCCTGCATCTCCCCTTGTGCATCCTCCCCACGGCAGTGCCCAGCCATTCTTAAATACATTTTCACAGAGGCATCGCTTGGTTCTGTGGTGGGTTAAGTGCTGGGGCAGTCTGGTCCACTGTGGAGCCAGCTGGAAATGTCTGTGACCAGCACAGGGCGGCCTCAGACATTCCCCACACAGCTCATCTTCACAGACCCCTACCCTTACCAAAACCTGCCAGTCATGGCCCACATGGCCACGTTTCATCAGTGGAGAACATAGAACTATGGGCAGCATCCTACAGAGCTGCACTGACTCTCCAACTGTGCCTTGTCCTCATCAGATTTTCTGTGTTTTTATTTTTAATTTCCACAGTGTTGGGACCTTGTTTGGAAATGCTATGTAGATAAATCAGATGACCTATGTATCTTTACATGAGGAAAACTTACTCCTGTGAGATCTGACACATAAAGAATAAATCTCCCCCCCCTTTTTTTTTTCTGAGTTTCTTGAATTTTATTGACTCAAGGGTGCAAAATTCGGAATTCTTTTTACAAATAACAAGCCTGACAAAACAGAGTTAATTTAAGAAAACACACCTTTGAAGGTTTAGGCCTTGGGAAAGGTGAGGAATGATCTTCTCAACCATCTGTTGAGGTTAAATCATATTTCTCTACTAGGTGGATGCATTTTTCTCCTAGACATTTCTATAGGCACTGTCAGGCATGATATGAAGCCATTTTACCTAGGGGTTGCATACCTTACTGTCTGAACAGTGGTATGGTTTTGTGTCAAGATAACTTTCTGCAGTGCGAGTTTGTAAATGGTTTGAAAAGTTTTTGTTAGCTTCAACACCACCAAAACCCTCTACAGTGTACACTAAATTCAGGGCTAAATTCAAACCTCCTGGATGAAACTTCTGAGATATGTCAAATATGATCTCTGTTTCCAGAATTTGGATCCAGCAAATTAACCCATGGAGATAAATCTTGCAATTTCTTTACTGCCTGTTTCTGAGCATCCTCAGACTTTTAATGACCCAGTTCTTTTGTTTTCATACTGAGAAAAAATAGGATTAGAAGATTTTGAGATATTTTCCACTTTTTTACCATTTCTAAACAGTTTTTATGTATTTTATTCTGGACATGCAAGGTGTATAATCTGTTTATATATACTAAGTGTATTTTTTAATTACTGCTCTTCTATGTATCTACTATTGTGTTAATCTCCTTGGTCATATGATATATAAATTTTTATATAGGATACACGTATACATGTGCATGCCATATATCTAGCAACTAGAAGCAAAGTATTTCTACTTTCTGTAACACTATGTTTCTTTCCATAATTGTTTTCTAGAAAGGTAAAAAGCCATTTCTTCTGGCCTCTGAAAAAGGCCATGTTGACATGATAAAAAATTTGATTGCTCTGAAGCTATTTACATCTGAAAAAGATGAGGTAAATATTTATTTTCCACAGAAGTACAACTACAAATGTGCTTATGAAAGATTATTTTGTTTCAGTGTGGTTATTATACAATCAAATATCTGAGTGTGCTGCACAGATGTTACAGTGATATGTGGGACCAACAAACATAAAAGGATGATGATCTTTTAGTGATAAAGGAAAGGCAATGGAATGATTGTCAGGAGACTTTTCCATACACATTCATAATTTATGCAAAGCAAGACTAGCATGTGCTGCTGTTGAGAGAAGTGGGAAAGCCTGGTGATAAAGGTGTCTGTTCTGGGAGATCAAATTTCCCAGTGCTCCTCTCTGTTTGTCTGTGTCTGTGTGTCACTGTGTGACCAATTTTTCAAAGCTGTTTAAAAGCTTCAGGATGCAAAGAAACACCTATAAATTCTTTTTCATTAGTACCTTAACACTTCAATCTGATTGAGTTTGCTTTGACGCTGTATTTTAAGGTATAGGTATCTTAGTAATTTTCAAAGTCTGCTCTTAAATTTAGTTTCGACTAAATTTAACTAAATTTGACTCTCCTGACTTTTTCTGGAATGAGTAAGTTAGCATTTCTCTGCATCTGAGGCATTGCAAGGGCAAGAATATTGAACATTGTGAAATTGTCAGATACTGCATTTACAGAACCACTAAAGTAAGCACTCAGAAAGTGATGTTGGGGTGTTTTTTTATGTATTCTGGTAATAGTTTAAAAGCTGCAGTGTCACCCAGAGCTCTGCTGTGCTAAGCAGTTTAGCAGCAGAGGTTGAAATACAGTGTTGTCCCAGACATCTAGCAGGTTAAAGGTGCCAACAGCACCAGGAGGCAAATACAGTGGTCTTGCAAATTAGGTAAGAAGCCCGGACAGAAACTCATCTCCTGGGTCACCAAACCCAATCACACTGTAACCACCAATGGCAGAAAGGATTCCCACGTCTTCCCACTCAGTGCTATGAATGAATAACTGTTCTGGACTCTCATTTTTCTGAGAGTTAGATTTATTCTAATCTTTTTAGCCATTTTTATACTATTTTGTATGCTTCCATTTCCTTTTAGTCCAAAGCCTCCTGCTCTGCCTGAAGTTATTAGTTGCTTTTATTTGCTTGGTGGTGTGGTGTGCTGGTTTTGGTTTTGTTTCTGTTGTGTTTCCTAATTTCGTGGAAAGAAATTGCACTGATGGTGCATGACAGAGATCAGAGATTGCAGTGTTGATATCAAAGCCATGACAAATTTCTATAGGCTGACCTATGCTTTTTTACTCTTTAGATCAGTGGTCTTGGGGGCTCAGTGCAGTATCCACCCTTGTGGGAACCCGTACCTGAAGTTTTCTTCTGATTCATTCATTAGGAGTTAGACTTTCAGATCTTTTTGCTGGTATACACTGAAGTTTTCAGACAAACAACTGGATCAGAAACATTAGACTGAATCTTGGCACATGCTGTGTGTAGCTGCCTCCCTCTCCTTGTATGCAAGAGAGACTTGTAGGTAAAAGACCAAAGGCTTTGTGTTGGTTTTAGTTACTGTCTTTATTCTGGGTTTTAAAATACATTATTTGACATTTTAATTTCAAGGAGGGAAACACAGCATTGCATTTAGCAGCCAAAAATGGTCACAGTGAAGTTGTAGAAATTCTGCTTGAACAATGGGAGGAAGTAAATGACTTCAATCAGGTAAGTACACTAAACTGTTGAAAGAAATAAAGTTTGAGATTTGAAAAATTTTCTAAAAAATCAAATTTGAAGAGAAGAGATGTGGCGCTAAGACTTCATAAATCTTGCTGATGTCCTAGTAGCTTTGCATCCTGATTCCTTGTTCCTTGTCCAACAAATTAACCTCTATTGACTCCTTCAGTGTCTTCCTCTGTCCTCTGTCCTTTGTCCTTTACACCCATCCTCTCCCCTACATTTGGCAAGCCCTTGTGCAACTACTGGCAGAAGAAAACAGAGGAAAGCCTTACCTCCCTTGCTTTGTCATCCATGTGATCCCATTCCTTTTAACATCTCACTTTTAAGTGCTTCTGGTGCTTTTCAGCCTATTCATTGAGGTAGTTTGGCTTGCATGCCAAGCACATCCCATCACAGGCACCTCAGCACGGGGGTCTCAGATTTGTATCTTGCCCATCTGGACTCAGCTGCACAAAACTGGCTGCAGACACTGCCGACCCAATTTGCTTTCCCAGGTTCGTGTTGTCGAGCTCAGCCAGCGTATTCATCAAGTGAGTGCTAGCTGGGAAGGTTGTACCCCCGAGCTAATGCACTCTCAAGCTTCATTTTAAGGCTTAAACAAGGAGTGGAGGAAGGAAATGCATGCTAAGTGCTCATGTCAGCATTCACGCTTTGCAGAGGGTTTCTGTCTCTTCTGTTTCTGCTGAGGGGCAGCTCAACAACCTGGGCGAGGTAATCCTTTGTTGTGGGCTGGCATGCCCACTGTGGGAGCTGCCATGTGGCTGATGATTTGTTCTGCTGGGGCAGTGGGCAAAATGAGTAACTCCCACCCAAGGCCCTCCTCTTTCGTTATCAGTGGCAGATGAGTTAAGAAGTTCCCCCTTATCCAGCTTGTCTGATATTTTCAGCTGTGCCTGTTGTGAGGCACACGAGCTCCTTGAAATGAGGAGCTCTGGTGTTTCCAAGGCTTGTGTAAGGATGCTGCTTCTGCACACAAAGCTCCTGCTTGTGCCCCTGTCTTGGCATGGCTAGAGGTGTGACCTTCCTGTCCAGCTGGAGATGTGATCTGGGCATGAACAGATCTCTCTTCCCATAGCATGAGCAAAGTACCAAAATGTAATGTTTTACCAGAATAATGTCAGGATTTTAAGCAAAGAAAAATTAGGATTTATTGGTTCTTCTGTGGTTGTTGAAACACCAGAGTAATTTCCATTAAACCTTTGTGTATTTTAGATGTTGAGAAGCAGGAATTAAATCATTGTGTAGCTGATGTATCCCATTTTATAGACTTGCTGTGGAGACACGGAGACTCCTTCAGTGTGAAAAGATTCGAAATAAATATGAAACAGGATTATTTCTGCTAAAAAGTTCTCCTTATGACTGCCACTTGGGATTGTGAATTTGTCAGAAATCCATGGCATTGTACTGACAGAAACTATAATTACTATATGTACTGGCCTACTAGTGGTGTTGCCTGGTGTTGAATGGCAGCAATTGCTGCCCACCAAAAAGAGCATGATTGATATTTATGAAATAGTTTTCTCTGTTGTAAACCTTACTATACATCTGTCCAGATAAACATCATCTGCCACTTCACTGCTGCTGAGCAGCCACATCATTCAGGAGTTGGATGAGCCTGATGGAGCCTGCCATAGGTGTTTTGTGTCTCAGTGTCGTAGTCACAGGTCTGAAATTGGAACAGACGTTTTGTCTCCTCTGGTCTAGAATGGAGAAACCCCATTTTACTTGGCTGTTGAAGGAGGTCATGAAAAATGTGCTGAACTTTTACTGGAGGCAGGCAGTGACATCAATGTTTCAACTCAGGTATGTACCCAGTATCCCTCCTAGTGAGATATACTAGACTGTGGAGAGGACCTTACTAACAAAGGATATTTGCTCTGCAATTTTTTTTTTTTTTAACAGGGAGAAAAATTAGAATGGGGAATGTAGGGCGTACTAACAGAATAAAACCAACGTGGAAGAAAAATAGCATTAGCTTTATTTGGTGGAATACTGTGGTGGAGCTTTTTATTTCCTGTATGCCCACTAGTACACCATATGACTAGAAAATGTAACCAACCAGGACAACTGAAAAATCCTCCTTTTTGGCAGTGTATGTGACTGATCTGATGACAAACATGTTCTCTACATCTGATTCCTGAACTACAGTCCAACGCATATCTGCTGAATGGCCTTGGCTAGCCTGCTGCAAGAAGCTTATGATTCCAGCAGAATGAGAACTTGTTTGTTTAGGCAGAGTTATTTTGTAAAAATTAATTTTATTTTTTTTTCTCTTAATTTGATTATGTATATTTTTCTATTGATTTATTAACTATTCTATGGATTTACTGATTAATGTGACGTACTTGCTTGGTAAGGATCTAACAGACTAACAGAGTAGGAGATGTTGGCATTGTTGTTGTCCATGGCACAGCATAGATGATGATGCTGATCTGTCATTTTTTTAAGAGAAGTTGGATGGGGCTGTAGGATACTGGTGTTCTTTAGTATGTTTGTTGTGATATAGCAAAAATGGAAATTTCCTTCGCTGTTGAGAAAAACATCATGCTAACTGCTGATCCACTTGTATCATTTTGTCAAAAGGTTTTATTGGTGGAGGGGATACTAAGGCAAATTTAAATGCAGGATTATCCAATATTTATATCTCTCTTTAATACCGTTTTTTTCAGCAAAAAATGTGCGTTTTTCTGTCTACCATATTTCTTTCAGAACAATAGCAGTGCTTTGCAGGCTGCAATTCAGAATGGACATCTATCCCTGGTTACTTTTCTTATTGATAAGAATATTGACCTGGTTCCTAAACCTGAGGTGAGCATTTAATCAGAGTAACTCTTCTGCTGCTGCCCAGCCTGTCCTGTCTTTCCACAGGAATCCAGACAGCTGAAAGAGATTGAGTAGTTCCTTGTTTTTTTTTCCTACACGCATTACTACTTGGTTTCTAGATGTTGGTTAGGAACCCATGCAGACCAGTACAAACAAGGTCCTGTTGCCAACCCAGTGAGTGCCTGCGCAGGCTGCTGCAGGGCAGAGTAGACAAGGCCAGGCTAAGCCAAGGCCCAGGCGTTCAGAGGAGAAGAGCAGAGTGCCCCACTTGAACTTAGCAGTAGCAACGCTATGGGCAAAGAGGCAACATGATTTTGAATAAAGATAACTAAAATATAAATAAACACTTCAGTGCTTTCACCCTCTGCAGGTAAATGCACCCTCAGTGCCTTCAAAATCTGCATGGCTGCATTCTCTGTGATTTAAAAAAGGAAGAGGTATTTCTATTATCCAAACCCTCTCTCAGTTTGTATACGACAGATATTTGAGATTTCCTATGAATAGGATAGTATTTTCCACTTCTACAGCACAGGATGAAAATAGAATCTGGACTTCATGACTTATGCCATGATCACTGGCCTCTTGCAGAAAGCTATCAAGGAATAGCAATTTATGATGTGTTTGAAATGATTTAAAGGTCAGGCAGTTGTTGCACTCCTTGTTCTCATTAGCTCTCTGTTGCAGAAGCAACTCAAAAAATTGTAACTTACATTTTGCAAACATTTCCATCACAATGTTGCATAAGAGCTTGCTGTATTTTTCTGTAGTCCTGAAGAAATGGCTGTTTTTTATAAAGACACTGAACTGGTGCATGGCACCATGAACAGTACTGATATGGAATTATTCTTTAGCTGTATTTTGCACGAAACTGATCAGTCACAGGTTCAACATACAAAGTGATCTTACCAACCTAGTGTGAATTTTGACTGTTGCATATGTGTCCTGGATACATTAACAAATAATCACACAAATAAAACCTCTGTCTTACTTAGCTGTAATTTGTCATATTTTATAAATATGACAGCAAGTCACTTTAGTAAGAAGAGCATTCCCAGCAGCAACGTGTGACTAGGGTTTGTTCCTGGAAAGGAGATTTCGACATGAGTTTACCGAATACAGAATGAGTCTGTCTCCAGGCTATTCACTAAAGGGCAAAGCCACTTTTCGGAGGGACCAGGAACATTACCGGATGGAGTTTCCACCCTGTTAATCCCCTAGCTGGGGTTTTTCTCCTTTTAAAGTTCTGTACTAGGGTTTAAAAGATGGGCAGAACTTGCAGCTTTGGTCTTCAAAGGTGTNCCCTAATCTCTTTGTTGTCAGGATAGCAGCATATGCCAGGTAGCAACACCTAAGAGGAGTGCCCTACTGCATTCCTAAGTGGTGGCACACTGATGCACACCCCATGCACTCAGCATTTCCAGTCTCCTCAGCTGTATTTGTTTCCCTGCTTCTGTGGCTGTTACAGGAGCAGGCTACCACCTCTGGTATAACTCCACAGGTGTGTTTTCTGCAGCTCTGAACCTTTGCTAGAGCATGTCACCTTTGCAAGAGACGGGCTTCAATAAGAACTTCTTTCATGTTTGCATCAGCTTGTAATAATATTCCCAAGCATAACAATTTATTATTTTCCCTCCACAGCAGAAGAATTCCCCTCTCCATTTAGCAGTTATGAGTAATAATCTACTGGTAGTAAAAAGCCTTTTGGATGCCAATCACGACATAAACGCCTTAAATCACGTAAGAAAAGCTGGGAATTTACACAGCTTCCCTGGTAAAGGGGAGATTATGTGGGTTTTGCTCAATTTTTTTTTCCTTATGAGCTCAGGGTACAAAAAAATAGGAAGGAAGAGGCAGTTCCCTGCTAATCTTTTTGTGTGTGTACATATGCATTAGTCACTGGTACATGCTGTGCTAATATTGTTTGAGCAAGATAAGGATAGCACAGTGCTGTGTACTCAGAAAATGATTGGGTAATGTATTGTTCAAGTGTTATGGTTTAGGTGTAATGAATGGCAGAAATATCTCCTTGGTATTGGCTTCAGAGGCAAGCCCAGTGCAGAATGTCATTTGTCTGGAAAGAAGTTACTTTTTCCTTAGAGCACCCCACCGCCTGCAGTGTTTTAGATCTGTGACCAAAACAGTGCTGGTAAGACAACGCTGTTAAGGCTGTTGCTGGACAGTGCTTGCACAGCATCGAGGCCTTCTCTGTTTCACACTCTGTGAATCCACTGGGGTGCTCAGGGAGCTGGGAGGGGACAGAGCTGAGCAGCGCTGAGCAGCACAGCACAACCCTGAAGGACCAGGTCACAGGTCTCTGAGGTGCAAAGGGGGAGCATGCTCAGCTGTTCACTGAAAGGATGCTGGTTGGAGCCCGTCCAGGGACAGCTGCACCTGCCCTCCTTACCTCAGCCTGGATTCTTTCTCCCTGCTTGGTGTCAGTGGTTTTTGGAGGCCTGGTTGTTGGCCAGTTCGCTGTAGATGGGATCAGTTCACTGAAGATCATACCCACCACTGACAGGTGCCACACTTACTTTGGTGCTGTCATACTTGTTCCTTTTTTGCTGTACAAAACCTCCTACAATTGTTAATGCCCATTTCTGCTTTTGCTGTGTTGCGTATCACTTTGTATTGCCTTGCCTGGTAGGGCGATGATCGAGGCACTGTCTTGTGCCTGATCTGGTGGTTTTGGGCCTTAAAACTCTCTGTGAACTCAGGGGACCATCTCATCACGAAAATCAACAATTACACCTTTTCTTTCCCCTCCATGGAGAGACACTTTGTTGAGAGAGGAATGAATGGCATTTTTCTCTTCTTCTCCCCCAGGACAGGTCTCTCCCACCTTCTTGTAATACTACTCAGTTCCTTGAATATCCTCACCTAATCACACTGTTCATACTAGTGTGTGCTGTGAGCATGGCTTTGATTGTTGTGAGCAAAAATTAACAACTACTGGGAATGCCACACAGGGATTTGCCCACAGGCAGTCAATTCTCAGGTGGCATCATGTGTGGAATGAGTTGGACACGTACCTGAGGCTCTTACTCCCTCCAGTGGTTTGGGGCTCCATGCCTTAGCAGGAACGTAGTCCCAAGTAATTTGTACACCATCTGAAGGAGGGGAGCCTTGCCTGCCTTGATGAAGCACAGGGATTTCCAGTGCTGTGCTGGGTCTGGCCCTTGCCTACCGAGCTGCCATCCAGCGCCCTCAAAAGAGAATAAGGGCTTCCTGATCAAGAAGAACACAAAGGGACACTGAGAAGCTCTCAAGCCACCATGTGGACACTGAAAACTCATTAGTTGGAGGTGTCACACCTTTGCTTTACCAGAGACACAGCCCTCAAATATAATAATTGTGCCTGCACTCAAGGAGAGATGATGGAAGTAGATGTTGATTTGGTTAGAAAGAGAAACAGCAGCTCCTGCTGAGGGGAAAAAGGGGGAAGATTCAAAAGCCTGGCCTGTAGCAGGACAGGAAAGGGAAAAGACAAGAATGACAGCAGAGGCAAAACTACCTGGTGTCCATCTCTGAATGACCGCCTAGGTGTATGAATAAAAAAACACTGACAGAATACAGCAGCAAGTATTCATCTGTCAGCAAGGTAAACACATCGCTTCCTGACTCCAGTGTTGGGAAGGTAGGGAAGCCCAGCTGCTGGGGCCCACTTCTAGGGACAAAGGGATCATCACAGAGGCAGCCACTCATAAGTCTCTGGAGATGGCTCTTGCAGAGCATGAATGCGAAGTGTCTCCTCAAAGAAGATACTGCAAACCAGCAAGGCAAGCAAGCTACCACAGAAGGCATCCGGTATCTGAGTGCATGGGGGTAGAGGTGGACTACAGTGAGCTGGCCAACAACTAGGCTCCCAAAAATCCCAGCGACATCCGGTGCCCATGGCCCATATGGCAGAAGATTGTACAGAACTGGCCCCTGATCATGACAGGCTCCAGTGGTCCAAATGTGTACAGACTGGCCTGCCACCTGCGGGACTTCCTGGAGAATCTCTCTTCCCCCTCCCCATCAGCCCTACCTCTCCGCTGTGGAAAGACTGTCCCAGCAGGCCTGTGGGCCAAGTCCCATTCGGGGCATTGTGGCTCCCTGCTGGGGAAATGCAGCCTGGTCTCCCTCATGACATGTAGAGGAGCTCCCCACTATAGCAACAGGGATGAGTCTCTGAGAAATCTGTGGTTCACACCTTCCCATTGTTCATTTCATTGCTGGAGATTAGTTTATACACATTTCTGTGGAAGACAGAGGCTGTCATTTGTGGCTGGAGCTGGAGTAAAGTATCATGACAAGACTTTCTAGTCACTTAAAATAGAGAATTCTGTAAATTTCTTCAACACTTCTTTTAGAAATGTTTTGCAGTTTGTCTCTAGCTTGCCTGAAGTTGCCTACAGTAGGTACCTATGTATCCCTAAATTTCTGCAGGAAAGAAAGTACAGTGTATGAATAAAAAAAACACCTTTTACTTATGGGAAAAAAAAAAGTAAGGTGAATACACGAGGTTTTGTGATCAAACAGTTAAACTGTAAAATTAACTGATGAGATTTTTAATGTGGAACCCTGAGCCTGGTGTTTCTTAGTGTGCAAACCTTTAATTAAGATCTAAAGGCCAAAGAAGTTCTCTAACCAGACTTCCATGTAATGTAAACTTGCAATGTCAGACAAGCATAGGCACAAAACATTCAACTTAAAAGAATAATGTATCCCAAGGAACATTCCCATATATGCAGGGCTTCCACAATTACTCCATTATTTGCTGCTGCATTTCACCCACAGATGTCTGGGTTTTCTTACTCTGATTTCTGTAAAAAAATAAGTAAATACATATTTGGGCATGTATAGCAATGTAGAGACTGTACAACCCTTTTTTCAGACTCTAAGATTTACTTGAAACTGAATGTCATTTTAGCTGTACTTCTTGTTGATGGTTTGGCCTTGTTTAATGGTTTTGTTTTGGGTTTTTTTGTATGTGTGCTGTTTAAGGTTCACTGAACCCATTATGGACTGGGTAGGTTTCTGCTATGTATCATCATTTTGTGGGCAGGGCTAACTAAAAATCCCTGTTGTGGATGAGGCAAAATGTAGTGTTGAAATCTGTGGCTATCCAGCTGTTGTGGCATGAATTTCAGCAGGGAAAAGGTTACCTGAGAGGATAATACAGGTGTGGGTTGCCAGACATACGAAGCTCTCTGTCCAAAGCACCTTGCTTTAAGAGGGAAAAGAGAGAGCAAGCTTGTTAGTTTACAGTAAATTAGAGGGACATAACAGCAACTCTTTCTTGAGCCAGCTGGAACTTCTGCCTGATTTTGCTGAAGAGATCCCATATACTGTCTTGTCTACCTGAAACAAAACCAGCAGATCACACTAAAGTTGAATGATTTCCCTGTGTTCAGTATTTTCTCACAAAAGTGACCCCTTGTTGTGAATATGTTTTAGATTCAGCCTGTGAGATGCTGCTTCTAGGATTAAGTTTGACTTAATGCATTTATTTGGTGTCTTTAATTCCAGAGGCAGGAAACCCCTCTACATCTGGCAGCTGATCTTGGGAATGTGGAGTTGGTGGATTTGCTGCTGAAGTCAGGCTGCAATCTCAAGACCATGGATAAGGTAAATTGCATTCCTCACGCATGTAAGGATAACATGATTTTATTTTTTGTTTTATAATCTTCCTTACAGAGGCGCATAAAGCACATGTTGACAGTCATGTTTGCTAAGTAAAGCTAACTGCAAAGGAAGCCTTCTTTTAATATTGCTATACCTGAAATGGTTTTGATGAAGAGCTGTAAAACCCTCAAGCTCTGTGGTTTGAAGGATAAACTCTGCTTCCAGAGACCTTCCATGGAAAAAAAGGCCTAGGTTTGCAGAAGGGAAATGCCCTGGGGCTGCTTGTACTGTGCACCTGCCGCCAGGCTCATTGCCAGGAGAGATGCAGCTTCTCCAGGTGCAGGGATGGAGAGTTTGCTCTTTAGCACTCCAGTCATCTGAGAATCATGGTAACATTCCAGATCCATTCAGGAGGATACCTAAACCCTGAGGTGATGTTCTCTCTGGAAAGATATAGACAAAAATGGCAATGACTGGAAGAAGTACCAAAACAAAGTTGCTGAGGAAGTGCTTTTGAAAGGATAGAGTACCAAACCCAGTATTCACAAATTTTGCTGAATTGAGTGTCCCCTTTTACACTGTTAACATTTTTTTTGATATTCTGCATGACTGAGTTGATGGATTTGATGTTTATTATGACCAAAATCTCACCCTTTTGTGACTTTAAAAAGTGACTTTCCTGCACAAAACGGTCCTGATGAAAAGTGAAGCTTTATGGATTAGGATTGTTTTGTTTTGCCCTATCCTGATACGAGGCCTGGGGCTCTGAATGTGGGTTGTATGGTTGGTATGTTTTTGGGATGATGAGGTAAGATGCTGCATTGTAGTTCAGTGTTTCCATTTAGAATCATGCCTACACTTTTCAAAGGGCTGCAGTTCTCACAGGGATCAACCCAGAATGAAATCTTGTCCACTTTAAACAGCACCTTGGGCAATGGGAAATTTTTTCCACCCATTTGTATTCCAAAGGCAAACACAAAAAATCACTTATTGCCTATGACCTTATGCACCTACAAGTCTTTGGGCAAGGTAGTGCCCTGGTATTACAGCAACAATGAAGGAGCTCAGGACTTGCTATGAGAATTTGGCTCTGAGCCAGTACAAGTTCTGGTACAAGTCACCTTTCTACATGGATTTTATTTGTTGGAGTAAAACAAATTGTTCCTTACCTATTTTCTGGATGATTCCTGAGAGCATGGCAGTGCTGGGAACATATGCAAGTACAGTGCCATTAGAACTGAATTGGCACTGAGATGCCAAAAATGTTACTGCCCTTGCTCAACATAACAGGAAGAAGGGGAGCCTGCTTCGATTACACAGTATTTTCCTGAACTCCATGCCCTGGCAGCAGGAGTACTCAGTCTCTGGAGAATGCCACGCATCTGCTCCTGTCAGAGGTCAGGAAATGCACTCCTGGGGGCTCTTCCTTCATCTCATCTGCAGATAGAATAAAACTGTCTTTGGTTGTGAGTGATAGTGCACAGAGAGCTCCCCATGTGCAAGACTGCTGTGCTACACCTGCATGTGGGGTGCCAGCAGTGTCTGCACAGGCAAAGGGGTACAGAACTATCCCCCTTATTCACCACCTCTCTCTCCTTCTGTGAAATGCAGAGCACCTCTTCAGAGGTGAGCCCAAGGAGCTCCTGGGGTCTCTGGGCTCTTCACATATGAAATAAGCCTATGCCAAACAGATATAATGAAATGCATGGTCCTTGGCATCCAATGTAATGCTCTTCTAAAAACAGGTTAATTAGAAGGATCTTGAGCAGTGCCAGGAGCTAGAATTCAAAAAATTTTATCTGAGGGAACTTTGTATTATCTGGAGAGTTGAAATACCTTATAATTTAATTAATGAACCTTCTAATTAAGGGATTGGCTTCTTTTAGATTTAATTTTCTAGAAATGCTCAGAGAACACCCAGAATATTTAAATCCAAGGCAATTGCACTCAGTGCAGATCTGCTGAAAATAGACAATTGCAGAGAAATCCCTTTAGAGCCACCATAATGCCTGTGCATCAAAGTGTTGATAGGCGAGATGGGCTCAGGTGGACTGAGCAAACCTCTGCAGCTGGAATTACAGCAATGGCTTCTAATTACTGTGACTCCTTCTCCACCCATGAAGCACCATCCCGTAATTGTGCTCCTTTCAGCTGTAAGAAGAGAGTAATTTTCTTTTCATTCTGTGAGCCACCTTCTCTTACCACCTAAAACAAGGCACAGGTTTGCCCTTTAAGCTGGAGATTTCCAGCCAGTGAGTCTGAAATGCCAGTTTAACCGTGGCATGGGAATGGACTGTGTTTGTGGTAGTTTGAACGTGGATGCAGCGACTGGACCGCGGTATGAAGTATGCAGCAGTCTGAGAGAAGGTTTCTGAAAGCAGCTGTACCTCACCAGAATTTTTTACTGGGGAGTTTAATGTGGGAGCAAATTGACCAACTCTGGAAAGAGGGGATGCACCTTATGCAGAGCATAGAACTTTGACTGTAGCCACCCAAAAGCTAAAAAATTGTAGTAAATATCTTTTCCTGAAAGAAAGAAAAGGGATGGGGCTCTGTAAACAGTTCCTGTGTTTCTTCTATCACACACTTACTCAAGATAATGTTCTGATTCACTGCCTCTGCTTTCAGCATGGAAAAACTGCACTAGCCACAGCATCAAGGAGCCATCATGCCCTCATTGTAGATATGATCATTAAAGCAGAAAGGTATTTTGCCATGAAACAGGTAAGCATCTTTCATTAAACACAAGATACCTAAGGGAAAAGCCAGTTCTGATTTTGAAGCGCCTTTTAGCTGAGGTGGTTCCTTTTGGCAGGCAGCAAGACTGGTCTTGATGAACTAAAGTTAGGATTGGGAACGGGAAAGTCTCTAGCCCATCCAGATTTTATTCCTGACCAGCTGTAAAACTGCAAGCAGATCTTACCATTTTCCTGCCCTGTGCTCTACACATAAATGGATGGAGAGAGATTCTAAGCCAAATCTAAACTGTGCCATCAGCATCATGGCTGGGATAACATGGATCCATGTCAGCTCCCGGATCCTTTGGTACAGTAAAATCTGTGGTTGAAAAATAACAGTGAAGCTGTCTGTGATTCCTCTGCTGTCAAGAGCTCAGCTACTTCAACAGGAGCTCCCTCTTCTGTTCCTTGTGTGTTAATTATAAAATTAAATCAATGAGATGGAAAAGAACATCGCAACAAGTGTGAAGGACATGACTTTGGTTGTCTGAATTTCTCACCTTCTTTCCTTAGTTGTTACTTAAATGTACACATAGTTGGTACTTAAATGCATAGTGATGGGTTTCTCTAAAGGGCTACAAGCAACTGCCATATCAGTTTTTTGACTTCGTTCTCACTCTTGCTTCTTGCTGAGTTAGCCAAGTGTACAAACATACTGATCCTGCCCCGGAGCAGGTACAGGAATTAGCCAGTTTTACCACCCCTCTCCTGCCCTGAGTGGCCAGATCCATGATCCTTAATGTTACAGGGCTGGTAAACCACAGATCTAGATTAATTATTGCAAAAAAATGCCTCCAAAAACACTCTGTGTTGTGCATTTGATTTGCACCAGTTCAGCTGGAATTGTCAGGTGCGTTATTGTTTCTTTTGGCTTAAAGAGGAATTAGAAGTAGCCTGTTGCCACAGAAGACATGACAAGTCTGAAAGAAGTAAACCCATAATGCTCTCAGCCTCTTGGCATTGTTCACTGAATATTCTGAAGAGAAGGAAAGGTGTTAAGCAGATACTTTTCTGCAGAAGCACCAGAGATATTGGGAAACACAAACGTAAGTGTTTGTATCCCATTGCCTGAAGCTGGGAGTGCAGCCTTTGGAACAGCTTAACTCTTATGGCTATGGAATATGATGCTGTTCAGGTGGTGTTATCATACAGGGAGCTACAGCATTTTCAACCATTATTTTAAGGACTTTTTGTTACATCCAGCTGACTTATCATTTGTGACAAAGCATTAGTTACAAAAGGAAATGTCATGCAGCTGAGAGGAAGGGCACATGATACTAAAGTGTGTCATCTGTTTGCCCTTTTCTCTATTTATCATTTATACCCAACTCACCTCTGTCATTGTCCAGGCTGGATTTAACTGGATTTGAGAGCAGCTGTTACTATCCCACCTTGCCACTGCCTCAAAACACACTTAGCAGCAAAGAGAAGCTGTGCTGCTGCAAAGGGTGTTTTTTGTTTGTTTGTTTGTTTGAGGGTTTTTTTTCTTCTGTGGCTTTTTTTATTTTTTAATTAAACATCACTAGAAAAGGAGAGACCCTGAAGCTGACCCGTAGAATGTCCTAAACTTTACCTTGAACATGTCAGGAAGCAGGAAATGAAGTCTGCATCAGATGAATGGAATCAAACACACATGACAATGCTTAGTTACTTAACTGTGACTTTTTTTCCCTGTAAGTCTCTCATAAGGTTAGGAAACAACCCTGCTGTACTTTTCTGAATTTGGAATGAAGCACTTTATGCCTAGCATCTTTAAAATGTGGCCTACTGCCATTTCCTTTTTTTTTTGCTTAGTATCTGGTTTGTCATCCTCTATCAAATTTGTAAAGACATTTTTTCCCTTTGAAGACTGATTTGAAACAGGACTAGTACATAAACGTAACAGAATACAGAAATAGCTGGAGCTTACCTACCTAGGAACGTTCCTGGGCACAGCTTAGCTAGGACTAAAATCACTGATTGACATGGTTTTTGCCAAGGTGCCCAAACAAGAGGTAACCTCATCACTCCTGTTTCAGGCGAGCCATGCATACAGTAGCAACATCACTTTTAATCTGGAGGGTAAAATCCATGTGGTTTTGGTTTCTATCTGATTTTACTTGTGCAGGAATGAAACTAGATCTGTGTTCAACACACATGTGCATATTGCACACACTTTGCTGAATGGGGGGGCCCATGATAATGGCTGATGGTGCCAGCAAAGGATCTGGAAGTCCCCACTTCAGCCAAGTGACGCTGACAGAGCAGAGGAAGGAACAGGCTGGGCAGGTGCTGTGCCCGTGGTGCCTACCCTCTCCCCAGGCAGAGATTAGTACCTTGAGAAGCAGCAGAAAAGGGTAAGAACTGTGCCTGAAACCCAGCTGTGATCTGAACGTGACATACAGACAGAGCCAAGCAGCACAACAGTTGCTGTTACTTTGCTTTTGTGTATCAAGCACCAGAGAAAATGCCTTATTTTGCAATTAACTAAGTAAAACAGAGCAACAGACAGTGAAACTCTGCTTCAGTTCTATGAGCCATGCTGAGTTCCTTACCAGGCACTGAGCAAATCATCTGTCAGCAGCTAAATCTGTACAGGACGCTGCTCACTGAGCAAAGGTTCCCCGCTCCGTTATAAAATTTATCATCTGCTTTCTTTTTCAGACACATCTAGCTCATAGTGGTAATGGGTCAGACTTCAGCATGTCCTTCAAACAAGATCACAGCACAGAGACCAAGCAAATCCGTTCCTCCCTTTGGAATCTGGCATACAACCAGTTAAAACCCCGTGAATGGAAAAAACTGGCTGTGTTCTGGAAGTTCACAGATGAACAAATTAAAGCTATTGAAGAACAGTGGACAGGTAACAATATCTGAATGGCTAGACATAACATATAGGATTAAAAGAACCCACAAGGCAGTGCTGCTTTTTAAACTCTGAGAGTATCACACAGTGAAGGGGAACAAGCCTTGTCCCTGGCTCCTGGGAAGCAGTGTTAAAGCAGTACAGGACACTTCTGCTCTCCCTCTTGGCCTGAAGGAACCTTCCTCTTTGGAGATCAAAACTAGAAGCCATGAGCATCACTGAAGGGTCTTGGGGGTCATGCTGCAAGTGGGGGCCTGGGGAAGATCCTGACACAGAGTGACTTTGCTCATGTCTGCACAGCTACCATGAAACAGGAGTTTCTGGTTTCAGGCCTCTCAAGTGCTGGGAAAACAGTAGTTCTACAGCACATATTTTACTTGTTACTACTACTCCAGGGTGTATTTCCACACCATGGGGAAAAACGAAAGGAAAAATTAATTTTAAGATGTATTAGGTGGTTTTTAGGTCTTAACAGTAGTGTTAGGATAAAATGAGAGGTTTTTTTAACTTTTAAAAACATTTTTTATAGCTTTTAAATGAAGTTTCAGTCTTCATTTCTTTGCTATATGAGAAAGTAAGAGTAAATTAGTAAGCTTAAAACTTCTTGGAACTTTTGAAGTGCAAAGGCACAAAATACACTGTTTCCAGCATATCGAATGAATACTTTGTGTATTGCATAGGGAAAAAAAGTTATAAGGAACATGGAAACAGAATGTTGCTCATCTGGTTACATGGTACACTGCTGGCTCATCAGAATCCTGTTAAACATCTCTATGAAGATCTGGTGGAAGCGGGACTTCAGCCTTTAGCTGGTAAGTTGATACAGAGCACATGACTGTCCTCTGGGAGACTGCAGTGCTGGGCTGAGGTTCCTGCTGGAGACCAGGCAGGGATGGAGGACACTTTCTTCTTTTCTGGGACAGCCCTTCCTGAGGGGTGAGGCTGCTTGAGAAAAAGCATTTATGTCAGAGTTCAGATGTCTAAAGGAAGACATGTGCAGACTGCTTCCCTCAACTGTCCTGCACACACGGTTAAGTTGTGACAGCCCACCCTCCAGTTGGTCTGACCTTGTGCAAAGCAGAGCACACCAATCAAGTGTTTTCTCTTACTTTGCAGAGAGAATCAGAGCTTCGATTACCACTGGCTTGGACTCCAGGAAATGTGTCATCTTATGAATTCATCAACAAAACAGGGCATATATGATAGAATTACATGCCAGATGGAAAGTGGCTTTCAAATATCTTTTTGGGAACCAAAAATCTTTTTTGAAGTTGTACAGCTTTTTCCACCCTAGAAGAACTTGCACTCCTGAAATGGTTACTTTTTCTAAAATGCTTGCTATATAGAAATGTAAAAAAATTCTAAAACGAATGGCTGGCTGGTAGTTTATAACTGCTAAGCAAGATTCACCACTTACAATTTCTACACCTGACCTAACACTGATAAAGTAATTCTGTATGGGAACTGCAAATTAAGCTACTTTGTGTTTGATATGAAGTGTAAATAAGATGTTTTCTACACAAAAAAAATTAAATTTAACAAGTGAAAGTTATGCGTACAAATCAATTAACACTTCCAGAAATAAGGTAGCATCTGGCCTCATTTGGGATTCAGGTTTTTATAAATTCTTGCTAGGATTACGACAGATCTTTCTACTGCAGCATTTGATTTATGTAGTGAAGAAACACAAAAATGTTATGTGTAAACACTGTGTGTGGCTGGCCACAGAATTTTCTATCATGGCATAACACTGTATACATACCCCCAAAAGAATATTCAATATTTAATACTAGCAATTATTTACCTCTTTCTTGTTCATATATTGAGTTACTATTTGGCAGTGTCTTGCTGAATATGTTTAAAGGTTTTCTTGTTACTGATTATACTTAATGTCTGAAAAATTATGTTAATTCCTATCTTTGTGATGTTCTTTGTAACGTAGCAATAGTTTTATCATCTAATGGAGGAATTGAATAACCTTTTTTGTTTGCATACAGCTAGCATTATTTTGTGCTGAATCCTACTGTTTGTACTAAGAAGGTGATCTGTATCTTATCCTGAAGTCTAATGCCAAACTGCCCTCTTGTCTGCAACCTTCTTTGACTCAGCTACAGAGTAACCCAGGAATACTAAAGAAAAGAACACAACAGTAAATCCTAAGATTTTCAAATTAGAGATCTAAAGCACAGATGCTTGGAACCCTACGGTATTCATCAAGTTCTGCAACACCAGCTTGGAAAATGAAAATGTTTAAGGATTTGATGGACTGGGTACCTCACCTAGCCTAAATTGGACCCTGGGTGTGGAGGATGCCTCCCTGCTGTCTTCCATTAAAATACGCTGCTGTAGGATATAATTAAGGTGCATGTCAACTACACTTAACTGCATAAGCAACTAGAAGTATTTTTAATAAAAATAAATTTCATTTTCTCTTGGACATAGATGGGATTAAACAAAAAGATTCAGACAAAAATCAGATTGTATCCTTTATTTAAAAGTGTGCAAAAAATTCCTTAAATAAAAAGTGTTAAAGTTTGGAGGTAGAACAACAATTCAAGTTGTTGTTTCCCCTCCAGGTTTTATTATAAAAGCACTTTTACGTAGAAAAACCTTCCTTTTTTAGAAAAGGGTAAAAACATGATATGTACTTCAGGCCTTACTGCATCAAATCTGAAAAGACTAAGAAGAGGTACCTTGATTAAAAACCCCTACTGGTGAGAAAGTCAGTCAGTCAACAACTTTTATTGACTGAACACTGGTTTGGCCCTGAAGCACTCGCCCAGCTTGTCCTGCAGGTCTTGCAGAGGTAGAGGCAGAAGAATGGAGCACAGTTCGAGGATATTTAGCAGCAATGGCTTGTGATATGGTTTGCTGAAAAGTAATCAGATACATCAAAACACTTAATGGCATGAAAGATTCACACAAAAATAGCTCTAGGTGAGCTGTAGTTTAAAAAGAAAGGCCTGCAAACCAGCAATATGAAATACACTTATCAAGAAGGCAAAAATACATGGTCATTTAATAGAAAGAGCAAATTTTCTCCTTTCTTATCTGTAACACACTTTCTAGAACACTAAGTGCAAGACTTCCAATTGACTAAGTATCTTGAGCTTTTATATCCTCAATCTTATTTCAAGGTTGATTTGTTTTAGTTTTTTACCATACTGTTCACAATTTTCCCCTGTAGTGCTAATTTAATCATGCCAACATTCCTTTTGAAGTATTTGCTATGAGGCAGTCTCTGAAAGATCTTTGAAAAGAAAAGGTTCGCAATTTTATCAAGAATTCATTTTCTGCCCATAAAATTAGCCACCTTAGTGAAATAAACAGTAGTCATTCTGCTTTTAATTAAGGTAAGTTCTCTTCCCTCTCAAATTAACTCAAGACAAATACTTAACTTGGATTTTTATTTGCAGAATGGGTATATAGAATATATCCCTGGGCTGGTCACATTTATTACATTTTCAGAAGTCAGTTTTTGTTACAGTAGTTCAGGTACCTTCCTTGTAACACTAGACACAAAATCTGAATCCAGAAATTGTTCTTAATGAAATAATTACCACACTGAATCTCTAAACTCCTAAGAACATACAGTTTAAATATTAATTTCTGCTTAGGAGCCCAAATTCTTGAAAGCTATGTGCAGTAAACCACATGGCTGTGAGTCATGGCAGGAAATGGGGGCCTTTTCTGCTTTTGCTACTGCCATGCTGGTGAGGAGACTGAGGGTGCTTGGGAAGCTGGGAGGGGACAGAGCCCAACTGACCAAAGGGATATTCCAGACCACGTGGCACCAAGCTCAGTGCATGAAGTGGGGAGATGAAGGAGTGAGGGGGGGACATTTGTGGTGATGTTCTTTGTCTTCCAAAGTAACCACAGTGCATGATGGGGCCCTGCTCTCCTGGAGATGGCCGAACACCTGCCTCCTCATGGGAAGCCCTGAATTAATTCCTTGGTTTGTTTGGCTTGTGTGTACAGCCCATGCTTTCTCTATTAAACTGTCTTTTTCTCAGCCCATGAGTTCTCCAGCTTTCACCCTTCTGGTTCTCTCCCTGGTCTCTCTGGTGGGGGAGTGAGTGAGTGGCTGTGTGGGGCTTGGCTGCTGCCTGGGGTTAAAGTATGACATCTCCCCACCACTACCTTCTGCACAAAGACAGTAAGTATTGTTTGCTGTTTTTAACAGGCCTCAAAAGTCTGAACTTTGTCTAATACCTCCTCACAAGGAAATTTTTCTTCAAACTATTACCAGATGTATTGTAATAAAAATACTTTAAGAAGCATAATCTGATTTACCTGAGTGACTGGGTGATGTTTCTCAACAATGACTGAACTCATGGGTGGAGCAACTCCCATCACTGCTAAACTCCCAGCTCTGGATTTTTGTCCCATATCAGCTCGGCCTGTGATTCGAGCAGTGATAGTTCTTCCAGCTTTCTGTTGTGCAGATGTTATAACTTTTGCCATGGGCTATAAATAAATTAAATATTAATTAGTAAAAAAATTCTAAACATAATATTTACAATTCTCTAGTGTTTCTGCTCAGTTTTATCTGCCACATGCCTCAATGGAACATGTGATGTTGCAGGTAATCCAGTTACATTACAGAGGACTGAATTTGCTCCACCTGGCTGCAGCCAGGATTACTCCATTCTTTCCATTTGTGAGATAGCATTTCAAGCAAATGACTTCTCTCCCGAAGGAAGTAAGACCAATTTGACAAAAATCAAGCAGCATAGATAGTTTAGGTTTGCTTGCTGACTGCATGCTTGAGTGACAGCTGAAGATACTTCCATCACTGTGGAAATTCTTTCTAGCAATGACAGAGCAGATAATTGAAAAGCTCCCATGCATACAATAATGCATTTTTCTCTGACAGCTGATAGCAAACTTTGTCAAATGCAGAAAAGAAAGGAGGGCAGTTCAGCATTAAGCACAGAAAAGGGAATGAGGGAGAAATTTCAAAGCGCAGGATAACTAGACGAAGCACTTTCCATAACAAAAGGTTATCAAGTCAAACACCGATTGCTCTTGTTGCACTGTACCTAAGTGTTCATGCACTCTTCTATTCTTCATTTTGCCACCTCTATGAAAAGAATTTAAAACTGCTCCTAGTGTAAATGAGTTTATGTAACATAAATGAGCATTTGCAAGCTGGTGTCTTCATACTGCTATGTAAACATTATGGCAGTGTCCTCAACTACATCCTCTGTTACTCTGAGAAATGCACAAATAACAATACCAAAACTGTTTGTTATGGCTATGCCTTAAAAGGAGAAAAGAAGTTAACTTTTGCACGTTACCAGTTTTTGAGTTGATGTCACACCAGATCCTGATGTGCTAGTGACAATTACTGGAGAATCAGAATCTAGTCTGGTCTCAGGAGTGCTTGCATGAGCCAGGTGGCTAGAAAACTGAAAGGAAACCAGAGTTTACACAAAATGAGTATTACTTTTACTTTCTAGAAAATAGTTTTACTCCTTAGTCAGTTTTTTGACTATCCCAATTACCCTTTTAATTGTAAGATCTTTGCAGATACTTTATCTCTAGTGTAATTGTTTATTGTCTGATTTAAAATTGCTTTTATAAAAGTTGTAAAAATGGTGTGAGTAACATTTGTCACTATTAGAATGAAAAGTCAGGAGAAAGGCACGCACATCATCCCTGTTCTAAACCACTCTCTAGCATAATACTGTTTAACAGTGGCAAAGTTTTCATGATGACTCCAGGGCAGGTCCAAAACAACCACACTACTTGATGATGATCTGGCTAATTTGATATGACAGGAGAATAGGCTGAGTTCCCTCAATGTCTGTATGTGTCACCCCACTAAAAAAGAGGTTCAAAGTCAAGCCAGCTTTTCATCTTTCCAGAGTACATTAAATTCAGGTTTTTTAAAAAAAACCCTCTTAACAGTCTTTTTCTAGAGAGAACCTCAGAGAGCAAATGATGCCTATTGTAGTGACCTTGTCTTCACTAGTTTAATGCATTTTCACTAAAAAAAAAAGAGCTAAATGAAAGTACAGCCAGCCACAGTAGCTGTGCCCCAGACACTTAATTTTCACAGTGTAGTCTGAACACACCTGCAGGTTTTCTTTTAGACCTGGACTCTCTTCAAAAAAGCCCCAATCAACGAATTTAATTTTTGTCATCAGGAAACACAATTCTGTTCCAGCTACATGCTTACCATGTTTTCCATCTGAAGAGCAGGTGCTGGTGGAGGTGGTGGTGAGGGTTGATTATATGGTGAAGGAGGTGGCCTTCCTGCACCAGTAGCATTATCATTTCTCCTGCTTCCTGCATCTATTACTAGAAACACAAAGTAATAGGATAAGCACATAATCCAGCTAACTGTAAGGGGTGGGGATACGGGGGAAGGTAAGTTACAACAAGAATTTTAGGCGGTTTTTGGGATTCCTGTATAATCTAATAAAAAAGAGCAGGCTGTTCTTTACAGAGGTAGGTAGGTAGGTAGGTAGACAGATATATACAAACATTCCTGCATTTTACTCTCTTTTGAGATGCTTGTAAATGTTTTTCAAGGGGCTTTTTCCTTTGTTATGTCTCAACACCCTGGTGGCACAAGTAGGTGTACTTGTAGTGCAAAGAACTGAGGTTCCTCCTACTGCTTGCCAAAACTAAAACCAGAGTGCAAGAGGTGCTTTTATCATAAGAGACAAAATCCAGTTTAGATAAGAAAACACAAAGGTTATACTGGACTTCTGTGAGGACACAAGATCCTTAAGGGGGCTTCCTGGCAGTAAAATAAAATGTTATGTATTAGCAGCAGCATCTCATCCCCACATATAATTGCTGGACAGTGGCCTCATCCTGGCTGTAGGGCTGGGAAAATCTACAGGCACCCTAGAGCTCTCATCTCCCCTCACCACGGTAGGCTGGGAAGCATAAACTCGAACAAAATCCATCTGGGATACTTTTATCTCACAATAAGACAGACACTGGGGATGCCAGATGTGCAGACATATGCCCAGTCTCTTTTCCAAACAGTTTCAGCCTTTTCCTTTTAGAATAAAGACTGTCTTAAAGGACAGAGAGAGAAGTATTCTTATTTACTCTCCTATTTCTGAAGAACCCGATGCTAGCAGTTGCAGGACAAGAGAAATTTGCTCATTCCAGGAACTAGAGTGACACCGTGTGGTAGTTGTGTTTGGCTTTTTTATTAGCTGAAATAAGCAGGAAAAATAAAAGGAAGGTGCTTCAAATCTGTGCAATACTTGTAGATGACAAGAGTAAAAGAATGCCAGAATATGCATTTTGTACATATTTATGTATGTACACATACATTAAGCTTAAGCACAAACAGGACAAATGCACTGTTATAGACCGGTCAGATCTGATCTATGTTTCTGAAGAAAAACAGTGGTACAATTTTTATAAGCAAAAAGTTATGAATTCCTGTGGCTTCAGTGTTCCTTTAAATACATAAAGAGATTAAAATAATCTTAATGTACTACTAATCAAAAAAAAGTCAGCAATTTAGGCAGATAACTTTAACACCATCAACACTGACACTAAATATTATGATGCCATTAAGGTTGTGATGCATGCACACTATTAATAAATACATTATAATGATATATGATATGTATTTTACCTGTAGATTGTGTGTATATTAAATGTATGTTAAAATAACCTAACAATACATTTGAAAATGGGTGAAATTCTGCTTTTTATATCCAATGACAGTAGGTGGCACTGCAGTGCTCATGTAAATTTATAATTGCTGACTGATTCTGGCTCATGGAAGCTTTGATGTCCACTGATTAAAAAACTAGAAATAAATCACAATCATCTTCTCTGATGTTTGCAGTCTTCCAGTGTCCTGATCACTGTTCTACCTGATTAAGAATGCAGATCAACAGTTGTTCAACCATATTAAATAATTATGCAACTAAATTCATTAAAACCACCATCTGGCTGTAAGAAAAAGATAGTATGCCTGGGGCAGGGGACAAGGTGGTACCACAGGTGGTGGAAGCTGATGACCTGCTTAGGACTGAGGACAACGGAGTCTGTGAGATGTTATGAAGCCTGATTTAAAAGCATATTAGTGGACGCACAAAAAAATGAGTTACGGGGACCCTAACATCCAGTACAACAAAATCTTTAGGTGTTGTGCTGGTGTAGAGTATCAGTTCCAGCTTCTTAGTAAAATTCAAGCAAAACCTTTGGTCCGTGAAACCCAAGGATTGGTCGCAACTATTCTAGAGCTCAGTTTTCTTCCTTTCCCTACTACTTACTCTCATTTTTATAGGTCTACAGAAACAATGCTTTCACTCCAGTCAATTACCCTTCATTATCAGGGATACCTGTTGTCTGATGCATGCTTTTTGAAAACAATAAACAAGCAAATAAAAGACAATGCTTCAAGAAACAATAATTCTTAATTAGTAACACAGTGAAAAATAAAGTCCTCGGGGAATGCCCTGTAATTTTATTCCCAAACTGAGTATCTTAAAGAAATAATTAATTCTTAACCTTCTACAAATATTGATCCTAAATTTTTAGTAGCATACAGCTACTACACTTAGCTAATGTCATATTAATTTTCTAAGCAACTCTACAAATACCACTTATGTTTAACAGGCTTAGACAGCTGCTCAGGTAAGTATCCTCTTACATCTGCCTCAGGTTTTTAACTCGTTTTCCTTTTATGGTGAAGAATTTCTCTAACGTAGTTCAGAACTTCTGTGTAAGATTGTTAAATTTAGCAACTGAAGCTGTTTGTCTAAGGCTGCCAGTACAGCTGGTTGTTGAGCCACATGTATAGCTGTGGCACTCCTGCTGGCACAGCTCCTTTCTCTTTAATGTAGGCTGCTGCACCAGCACGATTACATTCCCACTGCTGTGGGCTGTCTCACTCTGAGTGAGTGATTCCATTACATCAGTAAGTGTGTGCAGCTCTTCCCCGTGTAGCTGCACAGGTTTTACGGGTATGCTGCTGATAAAAATAGACTGCTGTTTCCTGTTCTGGCATGGAGTTACAACTCAATATAGAACCTGAGAGATTTGCTTGCCCTTTTTACATTCAAAAGCAAGATTAAGAAAGAAGGGAGAGGTGTCTGGGAAAAGCTGATTCACTGCACACTGAAGAGTCCAGAGCATAAAGGAATTTTCTGGATTTTGTCTTCACCGCTTCTTAACCTGGCGTTTTAAGAAATTTGCCACCTCTGACTTCCTGTTCTGCCTTCAGCTGCAGGTTACCACTCTGCTAGCAATGTGGGATGAAGAGAGAACATGCTCCTCCTCCTTTCAGCTACAGCAGTATGAAGTCCAGCATCAGTGTATTTCTCAACATATTCAACAGGACATTTTAAAGCAATAAAAGTTTAATAAACTCTGTGTTGCCAAAAATTCCCAAGTTAAAAAAAGAGAAAAAGGAACTCCATCAAAACAAACAAACAAACAAACAATCCCAAACAAATCCAACAAAAATGCACACACTACCAGATTAAACTTGCTATTCATACTAACCAGGATCTGGCCTACTGTCCTTGCTTTGAAACATGGTCATTGCTTCCAGATTCAAAGCACATACACCACGCATAAAAGCTTTCTTCATGCTGTCTTCATACTGATCTCTTTCACTATGCAGTCGCAGAATCTCAGCTTTTGTCTGTTCCACAGTAGCAGTTAACTATGAAACAGAAAGAGGCAACAGGTCTCTTTTACTTCTGAATGCAAACTACAAACATACTCATCAATTAACTTTAAAAATAATTTACTGTATTTAAAAAGATAGAGGTTTTCACATGAAAACCTCTGATTCACCAGAGATGAGCAGCTCATTGTAGCTTCTTTGTAACACAGCACAATATTAATAATAGAGCATATCAAGTACAAGACTATTCAAAAGGACCGTCAGACTCCACCTAAGCAGAAATGTATCTTGCAAGATTTTGCCTTTTAGAAATTGGCATCTGGCACGACCTAGATCTGTGCAGAAACATGGGTTCATTCAACAAAAGAGCAACTGTTCTCTGACAATTATTTAAGTGTAAGGGTAAATTCTCATCACCAGTTTCTCTTCTCTAGATACTGTAAAAACCTAAAAATGCTGAGAAAGGAACAGAGCAAGTTTCTACTTATGGTTTTTGTGCTGTTAAGACTTGGTAAGCCTGTTCTTAAAATTCTAGGCTTAATTTCTTGCTGAAATACAAATCTCTTAAAAGTTGTATTGTAAAACTGATTACTTAGCATACACCAAAGCACAGGTTGACAATTTCATCTTAAGATCTGAAAATTCTTTAACAGGCTTAATCTTGTTAAAGAAAGAAAGAAAAATCAAACTTAATTTCAGTCTTTAATGGAGTAGCTATTACAGAAAAAAATATTTTACTCATCATGATCATTCAAAGTAATAATGGTCTTCTATTTCCATTGTCTTTGTCATTAAAACCTCAAAATATACAGCCCATACTAAAAGGATGCTGTTAGAAAAACGGTACTCCCATTGGTAGGCAACTAGAGATTTGCCTTGTTTCAAGAAAGTCCAATTTATTTCATCTGCGCATGCAGATTGGCAACATTTTATAAGAAGCAGGGAAAAAAAGTTACATCTAAAAACATAACAGATCTTAGATCCATTCAGCTCTTCTTGCATACTTGGGAGCTCTGTTCTGCTGGAAAATACTTAAGTTTGTTAAGTTTGCTGAGAAAGAGGTACTTTGGAGGGACAGGGATTGGGAGTCAAGGAGCAAAAGAGGGAAAAAAAAAAAGACTTTACCTCTGCAATTTTGGCTTCATAATCACTGGTGAGCTGAACACAGACGTCTTCAGCCCTTAACTGACAGGCTTTTGCTACTTTGTCTTTCCATCTTTCTTCACTAACAGAACGCCATGCTGCCCACACTTTCTTCATCAAAGCTGTCTGGAAATGCTTGTCTGCCATTCTAATTGCATATTCCTTAGGAAGTAAATACAACCACACCATACGGAAGTTCAGGGTTGATAAAAAGTTCGGTACTCCGGCGCCGATTATTGTTTTACAGCTTATTACACAGACCACAGTAAAAGCCCCTTGACTGAGCTACAGGTCCTGCACTCTAGTGTCACACAAACAGCATCAGCAGCTCAGCGCTGCCTCTGCACACATGCCATGGCACATTACTGCCCCACCACGAGAAACCATATTTGTGAACTCCTAGGCTGCACACAACTGTGGTCTTACGCTTAGTTTAATGACACTCAAACAACAACCTTGCATACATGGTGTAAAGAGACACACGTGAAGCCATTTTTTGGGTATGTGGCACATTTGGATTCACTGCAGGAATCATATAAAACCTGCAGTCAAAAAGATTGCAGATAGCATAAAACACTTACCTTTTGAATAAGTTTAGACTGCAGGATTGTTTAAAAAACACCTTAAAACAACTCTACTATTCTACTCTGTATCAAAATAGTCAGCAGACAACAGATTTTTTCCCATTCCAGAGAGTATTCTGACAGCAACGTTCTTTTTAGAACTGATCTTTTCAAACTGCTATTTGACACTGTCAAACACATCAAAATAGAAACACAGTAATTTCTTCAAACTCTAACAGGAACTGCAGCAGCTCTGACTCTTTTGAGTTCAGAGGTTTTGTTTTCACTGCATTTTGATTTTGTGCACATACCTCTTGTTTGGCGCTAACATGCTGAATCCGCCAGCGTGTAAACCTTCTCATCAACTCTACTCTGTCCTTTTGCTTTTCTAATGCTTGAGTCAAGTCAGTAATTATCTGCAAAAATATTTGTTAACACTATTTCAATAACTGTGATCGCTGCAAGATCAGAGTGCACTTTATGTCGCAGTTATTTTGCACCTCAGGCGCTTGCTTTTAACAGATGCTTTCTACTGAAAATTCCCCTTACTCTAATTAAGTAAGAAAAAATAATCAGAGTTCAAATCAGAATTAAAACTCCTGAGGCTTCAACACTCAGACTGTGGCACTTCCATTGTGTAGTTTTAGGAGAAGCTCAACTGAATTGTTATTTCCTCCTACATTTGCTGGTTTCTGAGCTACTTTCTCATAATTAATTGCTGCTGTAGCATAATAGCAGAAGAATTTCTTTTTTTCAAAGAGAATTTTGATAAATCAGAAACATTTACATTAGAAGTTGATTTCACTTGTCTGAACAGAATAAACAAGCTAAGTTGTTGCCATGAACCAGAAAAATCTTATTGAGAATTGTTACTCGCTTTAGAATTTCTTGTGAAAGATATTATATAGGTTTATAGCGATTAAAACATTTGAGAGGCAAGATGTCATACAGAAGAGAGACTGCAGCAGTAGACTTTTACAAGCAATCTCAACATTTAATGAGTACACGTAAACAGCTGAAGTTCCCCAAATAAAAATTAAGACAGGTATGATGCAAATTTTGTACACCAAATCTGAATTTAAATCCATATTTCTGCCTAACTTCTTAAGCTGTCATCAGCCACATATGAGCAACTCCAATGGTCAACAGTGACCTCTCTTGGAACTTTGGGGAATAATGTAAAGTTATGTTAAGAACTGCATAAATATTGCTGAGATCAACATTTTATGATAATACATGCTATCATATGTCAACATTATATTGCATTTGTTACAAATAATAATCATTGAACATACATCAATAAAATGAATGATACCTACAATTAAAATAGAAAGCAAATTAAATTGATATATTAATTACTTTTGTTGAAAAACTGTCATAAAAATCAATTTTTGATGCTGCATACATGCTGCTACACACTAGAAGTCTTAGACTACGCCTATTTTTGTTAATTAGCATATTTTTGCAAATAAAAATAATTTGAGATTTACAATGTGAAATAAGAATTATAATATAATTGTAATATTTCTGAGGCTGATGGACCTTGGTTTATTTCCATATCAGGATACAGCAGTTTTCATAATTATAGACTCATATACAAAAGCATGGAAGCACTGCCACCTTCCATTCAGGTGGTAGAACAGTAACTTTCTATTCCAACGATTTTTTTTGTAAGGAACAGAACTATCAAGAAATGATTTCTCTGGCCACAGAAAACAAAATAGACTTTTCAAGGTATCATTGAGAATTATAGCACATGAAATATGATGGACATACAATGATACCCAACAGAGTTAGATGTTTGAAAGGTATAGGCTGAAATAACCATGCACATAGGTACTAGTTTACACACACTAGTGTACAAAACTAATCCTGTTACTGTAATGTTGCAACATTTATATTTGCTTGGTCTGTAAGATTAGTCTGTTTTCCAAACAGACACAGAACACCATCTTCATTCATATTTCAACTCCTGCAGTGTGTGTTTTCTGAAAATATAAGTAAGAATTAGAAACCCAAACTCCATTAAGTGCTCTCAAATACTAGGTTAAATGCTCAGAGTAGCAATAGGAAGACACAATTATGTTATGTGACTGCAAAACTGCCAAGATTTTACATCTATGTTCACAGTTGTTAATTTGGAAGTTGTTTACACTATTGATAGCAAGAAAGTGTAAACCAGAGACTCCTAATGTCCAAGGTTAAGTATAGGTACAAATGAAGAGTTCCTAATAATCCTAAAATAGAGGCTCTTCAGCATTGATGAGACTGCTGCCCATTTAAAATTGAGGAAAACTGATCTAATAATTGAACAGTTAAAGGCTTTTAAAGTGTAAGAGCTAATAGACTCACCTAAGCCTGTGTGATCTTCATAAAATAAATAAGAAACAAGAGTAGACTCTAGATTTAAGAAGCAAACAATGTAAAGTATGCACATATAATGTGTTTCCATTGTTAGTATAGGCAACCCTATTAGCAACAATCATTATTTTTCTACTATACAGTCTGAATGTATTATTTACTTCTCTGTTACTTGCTTCAAAAAGGATACTTGTTCAAAGAGAGGGACCAAAAAATTTAGTGTGGGTATTTTTAAACAGAGAGGAACTGTTAAAATATGAAATTAAGTTACTACCTCATCTTTCCTGCTAATAGAGATTTCATAAGTATGAAGTAACTCCTTCAGGTTTTCCACCTCATTCTGCAGTTGTTTCACATGTGTTGCATGTTTCTCTTTCTGTTGTTTCATTTGAAGTTTGTGATGTTGAATCAAACTAAATTTCCAATTTTTCAGTTCAGTCACAATATTTGTCTGAAAAGTTAAAAGGATGACAGTAATGCAATGAGTTTAAACTATTCCCTCCTCTCTATTAAAACACTTAGCAATTAAGGAGACACATATTTACAGTGACACCTTCAATACATAGGCTCTGTACAGCTGTATTACCAGACACATGAACTATTGAATCATGATATCTGAACATCCCTAATGGAGACAGTTATCCCAAAGCTTTTGAAACAAGATATTTTATGCTATGTATGCTTATGTGCAATATGCAGCAACAACAACAACCACCATTCTCCCAGCAATCACACTGCAACTTTTCCTCCACTCGCTCTACAATACAATGATATATGGGCATGATTTTTAAGGATTCCATACAATATAAATACCTTAAGACTTCCACTCCAGAGATCAAGTATATTTTCTATTTGAGTGACTTTTTCATCTGGTGAAGTTAATTCGGTCACTGTGGTTTTGTTGACTTCTCTTGCATCATGTGTGAGCCCCTGAGAGGAAGTTGCTTCTGAAAGAACAGATTGTTCCATACCAGCCTGCTTCACTGAAGTTGAGACTGAAAATAAAACAAGAGAAAAAGTACTGACACTCTGGAAAGGCTAACAGGTCCACATTCTGGATGGAAGTCAGAAGACAGGCATTGGTAAAAAGGAAATAAAATATTTATAACATCAGAAACCTCCTTTCCCCACATAAGAAAAACCAATCCAATTCTAATACATGCTTCCTGGATATATTTAAACACATATATTTAAGTTGGCAATACTATTGTAACATTAGTAAATTCAAAAGTGCTGCTCCCTTAAAATACAGATTCTTAATGTAAGTTAATTTGAAAGAGAATGATGGCAGCAAGCACCAAAAATACAGCCAGANACCTGAGGTCTGTGGTGCTCCTTTACAAATTCACAAAGTAGCCTGTGGATATATTTCCATGTTCATATACACCTGCGTTAATTTTTCTTAAAACCTTAAATTTGTTCATTCAGAGTTCAAGCAGTTTGAGAAAGGAAGTATATACCATGAATTTATACAATACCTTACACAATAAATCCTCACTTTCAGGAGTTGTGGCTAGGTTCCACTGCAATAAAAGTTAATCCCTGCTCTAGTAAAAGCTAGTTTGCATACATTTGAGCTAAGAATAAAGTTAATATTTAAGTAAACTTGGGAAGTAAAATATTGTTTTGTATTTAGTTATTCCTTGCAGAAAATTTGCTATTTGAGTTGACAACTGAATAAAAGAAAATCAGAATGAAGAGGTATTAGCAGATTCCTAATACCAACCAACATGACAACTTGAAAAAAATACTCTTTGTTTCATAGACAGAGGAAACCTCCAACATTTTAGTCTTCACTTCTGAAAACAACTATTGTCTGATAGGTACTATTTTTTTGTTCAACCTAGAAGAGATAAGCTTGTCTGTCACAAAGCAGTATCTTCAGTGGACACTAGAAGTGTGTTTCTAATTTATTTAAGCCAGAGCCTGATGGTTGATATTCTTTTACAGTTATTTTTACTGTTAGGTCTCCTTTCCTAAAGAAAAGAGAAGAGCTGTCTGGTTGATAGTCCCTGCCACAAAACTACTACACTCATGTTCCAAAACAAAAGGGAAATAACGAAGAACCGAGAAGCAGAAGCAGTTACTACTGCTTTCTGATATTTCTCTCAAGGTAATACACAACAACACATCATAAAATTAACAACATCTCAAACTAAAGGAGTGCCATCTAACACACCATTTCTACAGGCTAAATGCCCGACCCTACTACAGAAGCAAAAGACCATAAAGAGGTTATTGCCCATCACAGAGTATATTAAAATCAGGCTTTAGCTTTTTGTCATTGTTTCTCTTGAAAATGACAGAAGTATTGCTAAGGCAGTGGCAGAATTTGAATACTTGTTGCTTGTAAAGATCTCTAAAATACATGACATGCTAGACAGATGATCCAGATTACTTGAAATGCATCTAATTTCTGCGGTGAAGAATCCGGCTGGCATCTGACAATAAAATTATCTGGCACTGTTACCATTGTCAAATATTCACAGTTCTGTCCTTCACTACTTTTCCCCATTCCTGCATGCCTCTCCTTCTTTCAGTTGTGACACGAAATGCATGAACCTTTGTTTTTATTTTTAAGCTTCTACTACTTGGTTAGATTCCGAAGATATCTAACCTACACTGCACAGTTTGTAAGACACCTTCAAAAAAACAAAAAAAAGCCCCAAAAACCAAAACCAAAAAAACCCAACCAACCAACCAAAAAAACCCCCCAAAACCCCAAACAACAAAACCAAAAAAAACGAACAAAACAACAAAAATCAACCTAACAGAACAAAATGTAACCAATGAAAACAGGATATTAAAACAGACTGACAACTGCCATAGTCTGAGAATCAGACTCCTTTCCCCTTAATTCTCCCTATGAACAGATTATCCTAACTTAGCTTTCATTTCTCATTTACCATAGGATGTGCCATATCTTCATTGAATCCATCAAGTGTATCTGTTACCTGTTTATAACATCATCTTATGCAATTCATCTTGGCCTTCCAGCATTGCCATAATTTTCTAGTTGTACACATACTAATTTAATTCTTACTTCTAATGCCCTCCTACTGTCACCTTATTTCTTCCACAGAATTATATGATGCCATTCAGTTACCGTGTGCTAAGGTATCAGGGATAATGGAACCATTTGGATATGGTAAGTATAGAAATGTTGCTTATTGAATAGTCTCCACACACATTTACTGCAACAAATCTCTAGACGGAGGTAATGAAATTAGCTGTTTATCCAGATGTCTGTTACTACTGTTGGGTTTTTCTGTGTTGCTCTAACATCTGAGTTTTTCTGCTTTTATTAAGTAAGTAAGCTCTGACAGACTCTTCTCACACGTGACGTGCTATTAGTGGCCCAAGCTGAGCACAGCAATTTGCCAAAATGTTCTTCTAAGAAGTCTAATGGATATATAGTAAGGATTGGCAGGCCTGAAGAGAAGGAATTTTTCCACTCTTTGGGCATGAGTCATCATTGCACATCTCTGCAAGAAATAATTTACCACTCTAGTCTTAGTAATTTTCAAATTTAATCAACGAAATAATAACAGGAAATTAGGTTTTATATTTCAAAGTTTAAAAACATTTGGACATTGAACTGAATTGAATGGTACAGCATGTTTATTTCAATTACTTTTCTTATTTGACTGAAAGCTCTTAGGGAAGATACTATGTATACTTAAATTTTCTGCAACAAATAGAGATTACCAGTAATCAGACTTCTACTTCAAAATGGTAGCATCAGACTAAAAAATACTTCATATCCAGAACTTTATTTCAAGAAGGCATCACATGGCACTGTGACTGGTCCCAATACCATCACACAGAGAAGGGGAAAATACATTGTAAACTTGACAAGCACTGCAGAATTTTCAGGTTTTAACTCCATGCTCAGCACATTCCTTCATTTTGGTTTACAATTATAGAACACTAACCTAATAATTTATGATTTTGTTATTTTAACACAGTAGCAGCATTAGAGCCAAATGTTAAAAAGCCTGATTTTTAGTATGAACAAGCAAGCAGTGCCAAAAGAATGGAGTTTAACAAAAAAATTAACTGTCTTTCAGAAACAACCTGGTGAACAATCCCATCTGATCAGCATTAGAGATGTAGTATTAAGCTTGAATTAAAGCATTAGAGGTACAGTATGAAACCTGAATTTAACATTTTTCTCACTGTTCATTCGAGGTCTTGTTATTACCATAATGAAAAAAGCAGGTATTCTGAGGCCATTAATGCTATGGCCAACACTACCTCAATATGTAATCACCACAAACAGTACTAGTGATTACATAGCAGAGTTCAAAATTTTGATCAGATCTTTTTGTAAAAATTGAAATAACCTTTTTACAATTAGATTGTTTCAAACTCTATCTCAAGGAGGTAATTCTCTCCCAGACTGAGAAGACAATAGTGATATTTTGAACAGCAAATACGTATTTTGATAAAGTGGCAAAGCAAAGGAAACTTGTTTATAGCATGTAATTGACAGAAGCAGGATGAGTCTGTGTAAATATTCTTCTGCTCTCTGGGAAATTCAGAAACACCCTCTTTACTGTCTTTAATTGCTTTTTTTCCATTCTGAAAATAACAGACAAAGAGTATTTTGCAGGGTGCTGCCTTTTACAAAGATAATAAATATTGGAGTGGCTCCTTGTAATGAGCAATACAACTCTTCTAATGAGAACTACAATGCAAAATTTTGATCACCACCAAGTATACGACTATTTCTTTCCCCTGTTCCATGACAATTAACAAGAGCTTACAAATGACTATTCTAATTTGACGACACCAGGCATATTAAAAAGATGACACTGTTCAAATATTTCAGGAGAAACCACCAAGGGAATGGAATTTTGTCCTCTCACTTCTATGACCATAAAAAAGGAACAAAGACATGACAGGCTACATTTTTAGCCCCATGTTGTGGTTTGATGTTGGCTGGATGCCAAGCAGCCACCAAAGCCACTCTCTCGCCTCTGCAGCTGGACAGGGGAGAGAAAATACAGTGAGGGGTTCATGGGTGGAGATAAGGAGCAGGAGAGATCACTCATCAAATACCATCATGGGCTAAGCAGGCTCTAATTAGAGATATTAACTGAATTTATCACTAAAAAACATGAGAGCAGGATGAGACGTGAAATAAGACCTTAAAACACCTTCCCTGCATCCCTCTCTCCTTCCCAGCTCTACCTCGTCCCCCGCTGGCACAGAGACAAGGAATGGTCAGTTCCTCACACGTTGTTCCTGCTCACAGAGAGGAGTCTTCCCCTGCTTCAACACAGGGGTCCCTCCCATGGGAGAGCATTCCTCATGGGTCCACCCCATGGGCAGCAGCTCTCTGCTCACTGCTGCAGCGGGGGTCACTCCTCATGGGCTGCACTCCTGCAGGGACAGGCTGCTCCAGCCTGGGCTCCTCTCTCCGTGGCTCTGCAGGTCCCTACTCCAGCCTGGGCTTCCCAGGAGGGCACAGCCTCCTCTCAGACACCCAGCTGCTCCAGTGTGGGTCTCCTCCATGGGCTGCAGGTGGATCCCTGCACCCTCCTGCACTGACCCTGTGGGCTGCAGGGCTACAGCTCTCTCCCCATGGGCTGCACTATGGGCTGCAGGGAACCGCAGTGCCGGAGCCTGGAGCAGCCCCTGCTCCTGCTTCTCCACTGACCTTGGTGTGTCCAGAGCTGTTCTCTCACGTATTCTCACTCTGTTCTTCTGTGGTCACAATTACAACTGTGCAATAACCTTTTTTCTTCTCAAATCTCTAATCACAGAGGTGTTACCACCATTCCAAATTGGCTCAGCCTTGACCAGCTGCACTCCCATCCTTTGGAGTTGCCAGTGACTGGCTCTGTCGGACATGGAGGAAGCTTCTGGCAGCTTCTCACAGAAGCCTTGTAGCACCCCCACTACTAAAGTTAGGCCATGCAAATGCAATACACCCCAGAAAAAAAATTAAAATAGCATAACCCATCTGAAAGAGTTAAAGAGAGACAGGAGACTGGGTGGCTGGCTACAATTTTCTCTTCAAATATGCTAGAGAATAGAGTATACAGTCATGTACCAAAAAAGTACGAGAGTCTAGTGCTTTGATTCTGATATTCTTTCTTATGAACAGCAGGATTGTATGTCACAAAAATTCCCTTACAAAACAATATTAGACTCAAACTGGGAGACAAAACTAAGCAGAGAGCATTAAGGACAATACCCAAGTTAGAATTTGCTCCATAATATAGTTCCACACAGCTGGGTTTGAAATTTTCTAGTGCTCTTTTAAGAACATCAACTCAGGTTGAGAAACAGTTCCAGCAGCGGACATTAACTGCTCTACAAATATAGAGTTTTGCAAGCGTACTTGAATTGTGGTAATCTGTGACTTATAATGTGACTGATCAACAATGGAAGAACATTCAGAGGAGATAAGCGCCCTGCTCATGGAGCTCTGGGAAGAATACAGGGAGTGGCCACAGCTGTTTTAAAGAAAGCTGAAGTTATCTCAGCACAGGAGGGGCTCTGGGTGGCCTCTGTTTTTCATAAAAGGTTGCACCAGTTGAGTGGATCAACTGCTTGTGCAAGTGGCCTCAGTTAACTGAGAACTCTGAACACCTTTCTGTGTTAGCCAGACAAGCATGGCTTGAGCCAGCACAGTATAAAAACTAAGCAACCAGCAAAATTAACTTTCAACACAGCAATGGACTTGAGCTGGCTTTAACCCACCCAGACTGTGGCAGCAACAGGGGACAGCTTGTGTCATGACAGGTCATATACAGAGACTGGCAACAGGAGTCACAGCTGCATCCTGATCTGTATTCTGCAGACATTCTGCTCGTGCTCCACTGCTCATCTAAGTCCTGCTCAGATTTTGGATAACACACAGCTTGGGGTGTACCCTGGGACTGGTGCCATGCGGTCAAGGTGAGAGCAGCAGGTAGGCATGACATGATGGACAGAAGGGCTAAAGGTCATTGCACAGCTGCCATCACCTACCACTTGCTATCTCCTGCAGCCTTAATCCTTCCACACAGATTGTCCAGCAGTTGCCTCAGATCTAAAAACTTAAAGAAATAGTATTGACCAAAGTTCCAAGTTGAAAGGTGTACATATGTCACTCGCTCCTCTAAACAGCAGACATCAAGCCACCCACAAAGGTTATAAAAGAGAAGACAGAAATAATTAAATAGCATGATAAAGATTTTAAAATACAAATAGATTTATAATTAATTTATAAACTTGTAATTTTATAATTAAATAGAATGATAAAGAAAAAAAGTTTAATATCAGTTTTTCCAGACTATGCTTAACTTCCTAGAAAAGAAATAATGTGGGTGTTTACTACTTTTTCTGAAGCAAAATTAACAGCAAAGCAAATTTTTCAATCAAAGCAAAATTCTGCGTGTAAATGCTAGTGACAATCAAAAATATCCATGTTACTAATGCATCACAAGACACTAAGTTTAGAGTCCTAAATACCAAGCAATAAAATAAAACTAGAATAACAGGATCAATCTAAAAGAGGAAGAATGACATTCATCTAGTGACATGATCAGTCATTACACAAAGGCCTTTTAAGGTAATCCCTCCTTCCAAATAATCACTGTTTCAATATGCATTTCTATATCACAGCAGTACAAGCTTGAGCAACACCAGCTGAGACCCATCAAATTTCAACTAGGTATACTGTAAGTATTCCTTTTTCTGTTATTACACCAACCATCTTTAAACATCTGCATCACAAAACACAAAGAACTGACAGCATATCAACACTGTCATCTGAAAGTGATGCCAGAGAGAGAACCCTTCAGGGAATATGCCTTCCTATATCTCATGCTGTGCAAAATGCAAATGTACTACCAATGAGGTACATATATTTTTCAAACTGAAGCTCTCAAAAAATATAAGCCATTAAAGTTGTATCATTGTTCTTGTAAGTGCAACACATAGCCTTGGGCATACTACCTGGAGTCTTATGGTGACTGGCATCATCTATTATCCTTGAAACTCTGTCAGGTGATCTCTGTTCTGGTGCAGGTTCTGGCAGCCTTGAGACACACGGTTCAAACCTTGGAGTCACTACAGTATAATGAAGCAGCTCTTCATATTCGTCCTGTTGCAAAGTGGTGACAAAGAAATATAAAACCACAATTACATTTTTAAAAATTAGGCATATGTAAGAAGAAGTGCAAATTATTTTCTATGGTTTTGAGAAGCTTCTTTTTTATTATTATGGTGAAAACTAAGAGGATTTCCCTTAAAGTTGCAAAAGTGAGCTGTTTTTCTACAGTGACCACAGTAATTTAACTTTCCCTTGTTTAATGTTCACATTCCTTCTGACTACAACTATATGCACTGCAATAGTTGCACAGAAAGACCCTGCCAGATATCAGCATTGGATACTATAATAGGCATCTAAAACAAGAACTGGAAAAAAACTCCAGTACCAGATCATGTAAGTTATTAGCTGGCCATTATTATTTCTAATCACTACTACTAGTGCTTAGAAGAAAAACATGTATTTTTATAGCCATGACAAAGATGCTACTGAACCCAGTCACACTTTAAATTCTCTAACATTACAATTTCTTTGGTGGAAGTTGTAAAGCCAATCATCAAGAGAGATTTGATTATAGACCGCTTTGTTTAGAGTGAATTACACAGGTGTATAGAATGTGTATAAATAACTTAGAAAAAAGCTTTCTATTAAGCTATAAACCCATCTAACTGGTACATGGCATTATGCTATGCAACAAAGTAAGCCAATTAATATTTTTTTGAAACCTCCTAATGATACAGATTTTTAGCATGGAGGTATTTAGTGTTCATTGTGCAACTGTAAACAATCTGTATTATAGCTTAAACATACAGTCTAGTAATTAATTTTAAAAGTTCCAGTACCAGTTATATACTAAAACAAATCAAATCTACTAATTAAAGATTTGGAAAACAACGCCCATTGGAAAATACTAAACCAGATCACTAGCAGTTGTGTTTTCTTCACTTAGTATTATCACATTAGTTCTGTTCAGTTCTGTTCTGGACCCTAATGAGGTCAAACCTCAGAAAACAAGTGTGAACTCAAAAATTAATTTCCTCTTCAACCTAGAGTGAAAACAATCAAAGGTACCAATCCATGCAATATGTTTTTGAATCTAACAATTGAGAAGGATAATACTTCAAAACTCTCAGTGTAACTTGATATTTTTGTGCTTCAACTAATTAGAGAATTTAAGAAGCTAGGTTTGGTACATTTTATTTGAATTCTAGTCTACATTTAAATGTCCATTTCCCATCTTCTAATCTATCATGTTGAAAGTAAAAGCCTAAATAAATGTATACAAAGCTATAGAATTTGAAATACATGGTGTGTCTTTTGGATAAGCAAGTGTGTCACATTCCATGTAAAAGGTATAGTTCGCTGCAAAGCACCAGGTTATCAAATTTTCTACAGCCATGTCTTTCTAAATGTTTGCAGTTTAGATTTGTCCTAGAGTGACTTTAT